>CM023487.1:88143466-88308766 GCA_013339685.2 Hyalomma asiaticum | reverse complement strand
ATAGTTCGTTTCTCGGCTGGCTGAGGATTGCTGAGCATTCGTTTTTCAATTCTGCGAACAAAAGCAGACGAATAGCCGTTGTTGGACAGTTCTTGCCGTACCGTAATAAGTTCTCTCTGCAGTTCGTCTTCGTTGGAGCATAAGCGGGTGGCCCTACGAACCAAAGACGATACGACAGAGGTCTTGTGTCCGGTCGGGTGGCAGGACGCAAAGTGGAGGTAGCGACCCGTGTGGGTCATTTCGTCGAATTCTGGACTAAGTTCACCGAAGAGTCGTTGCTCGCACGTGTGCCGAGCGATCTGTTCGATGCTAGCAAGTGCTCGCGAACACCGCGCGCACCAACATTCGTATTACCATTTAGTGTCACCGTATACTTAGCTTGATACAGAACACTACCATGCAGCGGCAGCTTAATGAAGTGACTTACCTATTTGTGTACGAAGACGTTTCGATCGAGGCGGTTTGGACGTAGCTTTCCACAGCAAACTTGTGACTTCGTTCATCGTTGTGCTTCGCTAACCTTTTTGAGGCACTGTAGGCTTCCACTTTTTCTTCCGTAAGAGTCGCCGGAATAATTGCGAGACTTTTCGAGCACGACATCACCACCAAAACAGTAAGGGAGACGCCGTAGTGTGGGCTCTCTGACACTGCCCGTGAAACTGCCTGAAATGACGCCCTACTAATGGCGGACGGCAAAAAAAATCAGTGTGGCCAGACTGAATTAGAAAAATCTCCTATTGTAATTGTGGAGAACGTAGAAAGGAACTAAAGTCGACGAAAAGACAGACCTGCCTTCGGTGGAAACCGAACCCACGACCTCCGGATGACGCGTCCGATGCTCTACCAACTGAGCTACGTGGCGGTCGTCCCCGCGTCCACGTTATTGGGTATTTTATGTACGTATTATCCTGGGAGTGCTAGGCAGCGCCGCTCATGGCCAAGGCGGCGTGTGTGGAACACACTTTCTTGCCAGGAGGCGTCACGTAGAACGGGAACTTAGATGAGATGGCTGCTGCCCAATAAGCCCTCGCATGCTACCTAAGGCACCAAGTCTGCCGCAAAGAGGCCCAAGCTCTGAAATAACGAAAGGGAGGGGGTCAGGGGCTTGTTCTTTATTTGTTAGAAACAACTTAATTGTTGTAGCGTGACGTGACATATCACTGCGCGCTCAGTGCGCGCATTCCTGTGCAACCGTTCACGTGGTTCTGCGCCTATGTATATATATGGTGCGCCTTCTAATAAATGTTCAGTTGCTTCTTGGTAAGCTCTCTGCGGCTCACGTTACTACACTGGCGACGAAGATGGGATCCGCCCCCTTGTACCTGTAGTACTGCGAACGATCGGCGGTCGAGAGCCACGGACCAGAAAACAACGGTAGCCATGGCCTGCGGCGGTTGAACGCAGCGGCACTACATTCGGCACGAGGCAACGCTGTCGTCGGGGGAAAACCCGATAAGTATACTGGACTTACTGAACAATGGCGCGACTAGGGAAGTTAGACGAGTTCGACGAGAAGGATCAGAATTTTGAGTCCTATCTGGAGCGTTTTGAGCACTTCGTTACCGCAAATGACATCAAAGAGGAAAAGAAGCTCGCAGTATTCTTGAGCGTGATAGGGCCACGAACGTACGAGGTTCTCAAAAGTCTGGTAGTACCCGCTGTTCCTGGGGACAAGTCCTTTGAAGAGGTCACAGTGCTGCTGAAGATACACTATAGCCCACAGTGCTCGGTCATTGCCGAACGTTGCAAATTTAACAAGCGAGCACAAGAACAGGAAAGCGTCGAGGACTTCATAGTGGCCTTAAAGCATTTAGCAAGGAAGTGCGATTTTGGTCAGTTTCTGCAAGACGCGCTGCGAGACAGGACAGTGGCAGGCATAAGACGCGAGGAAACGCAACTCGCCCTATTTGTTGAAGAATATTTAACCTTCGAAAAGGCGTGCAAGATAGCCCTGGACAGAGAGCAGGCTGCGCGACAGACAGCGTTACTTCATGCAGATGGCAAGGAAGCGGCTTTGCATGCCATAGCAATCAGAGGAAAACGAAGCGACAAGAAATGGAAGCTTCGGAAGTTCAAGGAAGCCAAGCGAGTTTGCGAAAGATGTGGCAAGGTGCATACGGCTAATGTTTGCTGGTATGAGAACGTCCAGTATCACCGCTGTTCTCAAATCGGCCATCTACAGAAGATGTGTCCAAGTAATCGCAGTGAACTCAAGACTGCAAACGTCGTGGACTACTGTGATAGTGATTCTGAAATAGATGTTTACCATGTTATCAATACAGTGCGTTCTGGATATGAAGTGCAACTAAACGTAGAAGGGCAAGACATCTGCATGCAGATTGATACGGGCGCAGCTGTAACACTCATTCCTGAAAGTGTGAGTCTGAACGCATTTCCTTATGTGAAGTGCGAGCCATCTGGAGTCACTCTAAAGACTTACACTGGGGAACCTGTCCCAGTAAAAGGGCAATGCAACGTTTCCGTTACGAAGGATCACGGCAAGCAGCTGCCATTGCTGATGGGGCGAAGTAGGCTTGAATGGCTCGGGCTCGACTGGAAAGGTGTGTTTGCTATGAATGTAAGCGACTCTCGCAAGGTAGAGGCGGTGAAAAAAATGTTCCCAGGGGTGTTTTCCAAGCAACCCGGAAAAGTGAAAAACTATCAAGCAAGGGTAGTTCTAAGCCAGAATTGTACGCCTATTTTTGGCAAGGCCAGAAACGTCCCATTTGCGCTTCGAGATAAAGTGGAAGGCGAGCTAGAAAGGCTAGAGAAAAGTGGTGTTATACGCCCTGTAAATCGGAGCGACTGGCCCACGCCAGTAGTCGTAATTCAAAAGAAAGATGGTTCACTGAGGTTGTGCGGGGACTACAAAGTCACCATTAATCCCGTGTTAAAGACCGACCACTACCCATTGCCTGGACCGGAAGATTTGTTCTCTGCAATAGCTGGCGGCAAAATGTTTTGTGTGTTGGATCTTTCGGCCGCATATAAGCAGATTCTGCTCACTGCCGAGTCCCGACCACTACTAACCATTAATACGCACAGGGGGCTGTTCGAGTTCCAGCGCTTACCGTTTGGGGTAGCCAGCGCGCCAGCTATTTTTCAGTCCTTCATGGATGAGGTGCTCAAAGGCATAGCGCAAGTGGGATGTTACATAGACGACGCCATTGTGTCGAGAAAAGACGTCGCCGACTGTAAAAAGACATTGGAACTAGTCCTGCAGCGACTTGGTGACATACGAAGTGACACTGAAAGAGGAAAAGTGTCGTTTTTTTTAGAGCGCTGTGACTTATCTCGGTCACACTGTGTGCGCTGAAGGTATCTATCCTACAGAAGAAAAGATAAAGGCGATCACAGAAGCGCCCGAGCCCACATGCCAAACAGAGCTAAAGGCTTATCTACGCATGCTAACCTTTTATGCGAACTTGTTGCTGGGCGAGTTGGTTGACATTCTGAGCACACATGGTAGCGCAAAAAACCGAAACGAAAGACTTAGGAAGAAGTGGAGAAGAAACGACAGGTTGGCCGCTAAACTTCAACTGAATTTATTCAAACAGGCGAGCCAAGAATTACAACATGTGCGCATGCGTGCATGGGTGTTGTGAAAGGCGAAATTAAAAAGCAGAATTTAACAGAAGTGTTTCATTCTGATACAGACAAACCGATGTGTCACTAATACAACTCGTGCCTCTCTTTTTTATGTCATATGCCTCCAAAAGTTCCCTAGCCAACGTATCACCACTCCTGCCAATTATCTTTGTCTCACGCAATCTTTTATTTAAAATCGACTTTTATTTCTTTTAATGATTGTTTGTTGTTGTTGTTTTGTGGGGTTTTACGTCCCGAAACCAGTTCTGATTATGAGAGACGCCGTAGTGGAGGGCTCCGGAAATTTCGACCACCTGGGGTTCTTTAACGTGCACTGACATCGCACAGCACACGGGCCTCAACATTTCGCCTCCACCGAAATGCAGCCGCCGCGGCCGGGATTCGATCCCGCGACCCTCGGATCAGCAGCCGAGTACCTTAGCCACTAGACCACCGTGGCGGGGCTCTTTTAATGATAGACTGTACATTCAACGGTAGGGAATATGTATTGGTGCGTGCGTAGCTCCTGTACTTTGCGACATATTCTTGGCGTCAATAGACCGCGACATACAGGGTTACCTAGACGATAGGTTCTACCTTAAGGGTTTTAGATATGTTGACGACTTTTTAATATTTTTAAAGGATGGCACTGATTTTATTTTTCACGACGTTGTTAGCGATATTTTAGCCGCTTTTCGGCAACATGGGAAGGGCACGCTCTTTACACATGAAATCCCTTCCCATGGAAATCTTCAGTTTTTAGACCTTCTTTTAGTGTTTGACTGTGACAAGGATCATCTTTGTTTTAAGTACAGCCCACGAGCGCAGAAGGATTTGCTGCCGTATGATTCCGCGCATTCTAAGTTAGTGAAAAGAGCAATAGCCACCCTTTGCCTTGAATCTGCCCTCATAAAGTCTTGTTCGCACTTGATGCAGGCTAGCTTCGACTACCAATTGGCGAGGCTGCATGCAGCCGGCTTATCCGTGCTCGGTCATTGGCGCGGTCTCTAAAACCCTTCTTCAGAAGGTCAAGGGCACGAACAAAAAATGCCCAGTCCCGCCCAAAGAGGATGTAAGCCCGCAGTGGTGCCTTACGTCCACAATCTTTCCCACAACATGAAAAATGTCGCGAATAGGTTCGGTGTGCCTGTTGTGTTCTCGGCGCCACGCAAGTTGGCTGGACTATGTCCGCGCATTGGGAGTGTTGACGAAAAAAAGTCTGGATGCGGGAAAAAGCATACCATATCCTACGTGGCTTGCGCGAAGGGCGTCGTGTATGAAAATACCGATGTCGTGTGGGAAAACCTATGTGGGCCAAACAGGCAGATGTGTCAATGTCCGAGCACGGGAGCATGAATTATCTGTAATTAACACAGGCGTGACGCATTTGCCTGCGCACTGCAAGATATGCGGATGTGAACCAAGATTGCGTAAGACAAATTGGCAGGAGTGGTGATACGTTGGCTAGGGAACTTTTGGAGGCATATCACATAAAAGAAATTACAGCATATCCACGGAGTGAATGATGGTGAGTGGGCGAAGCTCGGGAGGTTCATCGTAGATCGTGCCGAGTTCTGGATTAATTTAGTTAACGCGCACGCTACGAATCCTCATGGTTCAACTATGCACAAGTGAAATCTCCCACCGGCACTTCATTGCAAGTCAAGATCCAGTGCCTATATATATACATATATATGGGTTGCCGGTGAACGCTTCTCCAACGCGAGCAGTCGGTATTTCTCAATCAAGAAACTCGCTAGGAGACGCTGCCTGCGCCAACGTTGAATGTCGCGGGTGAAGGCGTGTTCTCCTTCTTTGCGAGCTGGTACAGCGTTCCTCTAAGAAAGAGCGTTCCCATAGCCAACACGCGCCTTTCGCTCTCTCTCTGTCTCTCTCTCACACAAGACAGTAGAGGCACGCGTCGGGAGGCAGCGCCGGGAGAGAGAGAGAGAGGCACGCGCCGGGAGTCACGCGCCGAGGCGAACGCCGAGGGCGAGCGCGTGCCTCCCAGCACGCGGGTTACGCCTGACGCGTGACAAGGTTAGACTAAGAGGAGCTTCGCCCCTAAAAGAGAGGCACGAGTTGTATTAGTGACACATCGGTTTGTCTGTATCAGAATGAAACACTTCTGTTTAATTCTGCATTTTAATTTCGCCTTTCACGACACCCATGCACGCATGCGCACATGTTGTAATTCTTGGCTCGCCTCCTTGAATAAATTCAGTTGAAGTTTAGCGCCCAACCTGTCGTTTCTTCTCCACTTCTTCCTAAGTCTTTCGTTTCGGTTTTTTGCTCTACCATGTGTGCTCAGAATGCTTTTATGCGAAGTTCTTCAGTAACCTTGCCTGCGTGGCTGAGCCATTGTACCGTCTGTTGCGCAAGGGCGAAAAGTGGTCGTGGATACGGGAGTGTAGCGAAGCTTTTGCTTCTACGAAACTGTTACTTGTCAAGAGTAATGTGCTCACTTTTTACGATGGGGCGAAACCAATTGATATGACATGTGATGCTTCGTCGTATGGATTGGGTGCTGTCATTTTTCGCGAGACCGCAGACGGACACGAAAGGCCAGTGGCATTTGCATCTAGAACACTTACAGCAGCGGAGAAAAACTATGCTCAGTGCGAGCGCGAAGCATTAGCACTGATGTTTGGGTTTAAAAAATTCCACCGCTTCTTGTATGGGCGAGAGTTCACTCTATACAGATCAGCCACTACTCGGAATATTAGGCCACGACAAGCCTGTGCCTGCTCTGGCTGCAGCGCGAATGCAAAGATGGGCAATTACTCTGGCAGCGTACCAATATAAACTAAAATACCGAAAGGGAAGAAATGTTGAAGTGGCTGACGCTCTGTCTCGGCTTCCTCGTCCTATTGTGGCGGCCGACGAACCTTCCGAGTGTCTCTTGCTATTTGACAGCATGCCCCTCAAAGCGGATGACGTGGCGCGGGCCACACGACTTGATCCCACTTTGTCTCGCGTGACGCACTTCATTCTAGATGGATGGCCTTCAGAGTGTTCTGAAGTACTTAGACCATTTTATTCCCGACGCGACGAGTTATCAGTAGAGCAAGAATGCATAACTTGGGCATCAAGGGTGATCATACCTGATAAGCTCCAGCTACAGGTGTTGCAGCCGTTGCACGAGGACCAGCCGGGATGTAGTCGCATGAAAGCGTTAGCAAGAAGCTTTGTGTGGTGGCCTGGCCTCGACCTTTCGGTTGAGAGCTACGTTCGACAATGTCAAGTGTGTCAGGCCGTCCAAAAAGCTGCTTCACCGGTCCCTTTGCAACCGTGGAATTATCCCACAAGGCCCTGGCAACGCGTTCACCTAGACTATGCTGTAAAGGGCTCCCAGGCGTTCTTGGTTCTCGTCGAAGCGTTCTGTAATGGATTGAGGTCTCGCCTATGTCATCCACTACGGCTAACAAAACCATTGAGAAGCCACGTAGTGTGTTTGCCGTGTATGGTCTGCCAGAGGTACTGGTGAGTGATAATGGACCGCAATTCATTTCCGAAGAGTTCGCGGTAAACGGTGTAAGGCATGTCAAGACACCTCCGCATCACGCGGCTTCTAACGGAGCGGCCGAGCGTTTAGTGCAGACTACTAAACAAGCCCTGTCAAAGCATGTTTTGCAGGACAAAGCTAGCCACCAGAAACGCTCATTCCGGGAATGTTTGGACAGCTATCTAATGAGTTACAGGAATACTCCGCACAGTACTACTGGCCAGACACCGGTAGAATTATTTTTGAAAAGACAGCCACGGGTAAAGCTATCATTGCTAAAACCAGATTTCCAGCTCTCGATGCAGGAGCAGCAGCATCGTACCAAAGTGCAAAACGACATGTCGAGGGGTGCTTCTCGATGTTTTGCTGAGGGGGACGCTGCGTGGGTGAACTGTGCGAGGTGAAACAGTGTCGTGGGAAGACGGTGTCATGACGCAAGTTATCAGTCCCGTAACCTATCTGGTGAAAGTGTCTCAGGCGGTGCGATTTACGCATGCCGACCACATCAGAGCCCGTCACGGAGGCCAGGATTGTTCAGGCTGTCCGCAGGCACAACCTGCTCAACCGCAGCCACAACCTGCACAACCGGCTCCAACTGCATCCCAAGACACAACTCTTCCGACTGTTCCGATGGCGTGTGGGCCAGTCGCCGGGTCGCCTCTCGCAAATCCCCGCGCGACCGACTCTGCGACGTCTCTCCTTCCGGCAAATGCATCGGCCACGGCCGGCACCGCTGCCTCCGGCTCTCCGGACCAGCCCGGTGCCGAAGATACGCCACGAGCTGCCGAACTTCGAACTCTGCGTCGTAGTGCACGTGTACGACATGCCCCGAACAGATACCAACCCAGTGACTTTCGGAAGTAATTCTGAGGGGGAAGGAGTGTTGTAGCGTGACGTCACATATCACTGCGCACTCAGCGCGCGTATTCCTGTGCAACCGTTCACGTGGTTCCGCACCTATGTATATATATGGTGCACCTTTTAATAAATGTTCAGTTGCTTCTTGGTAAGCTGTCTGCGGCTCACGTTACTACATTAATGACCAAACAGACAATGAAGCCTGTTAAAAAGAGAAAAAAAAATAGCGGGCGCGAAAGAAGAAGTAGGATCGCGAGCGCGTGGCACGTGGTGCTTCTTGGTTTTTTCTGTTGGAATAAACGGTTCGTGGAGTCTCGCTGCTCGGCGCTCTTCAGGCGTGTTGTCTTCCGCCGCCCTTCGAAGCCTGGTTATTATTCATCGAAGTCATCGGACTTTTCACGGGTGCCGAAACCCGACCTGGCTTTCGCGGAGGACTATGGAACGCCTACGAAATGTGAAAGCTGCTCGACGGCGACACGGCACGAGGATCATCCAAGAAGCCAACGATCTGTTAGCCAGCGCACCGTTCGATCTGGCAGGTCTTAGCAGCGTTCTTCAGCGCATCGAGAAAAGCATCGATGAGCTCGCTAAGGCCAACGAAGCTCTACACGCAGAGATGACGAGATGGCTGCGGACATTGACTTAGTGCTTGTATACGAAGACCGGGCCGCAGGATGCGTTGGTCTTCTGCGGCACCAAATCCAGCAGCTGACTACAAGGACTAGGGCAACTTTGAGCCAAAATGGTGATCGCCCAACTGACCTTTCTTCCTCGCATCCAGCTACTTTCTTCCTCGCATCCAGCTACTTCCTCGCATCCAGCAACCCTCCGTCGTGTCCGGAGCAAGGCTTCCTAGATAGACTTAACGAGGTTCGACGGTTCCCCCACGAAATGGCTTCCATTTTGGGACCTCTTCCGCCATTCAGTGCACGAGAACCCACGGCTTAGCAACGTTGATCGGTTCCACTACCTCCGGTCTCTCTCTGCTAGACGGCCCGGCGGGAAAGGCTATTGCAGGCATCCTGACGACAGACAGCAGTTACGATGATGCCATTTCCATCTTGAAGGAGCGGTTTGGAGACGTGCGCATCATTGAACAAAAATACCTGGAAAATCTTCGCACGTTACGGCCTGTCACTACGTCGGCGAACGTTAGTGCACTTAGGAGCCTCTACGACTTTGTCCAGGTAAACATCAGAGGCCTCAAGGCCTCCAGGTCACGGAGTCGAACTACGCCGCCATGCTTTGTGAGGTGTTGATGAAGTCGATTCCACAGGACATAATGGTGGAATATTACTGACGGCGGTGACTTGCGGCGTCAAGTGCTAAGGACCAGCCAAGATCGGAAGAACTTAAGCAACTGCTAGATCACCTGCGCATCGAGGTGGAATGCAGAGAGCTGGCTACCTACCAGCAACGCGTGTCTTACGACGGTGTACAGCGTCCGTCCAGCAGCCGTGGGAATCATAAAACGACGTCAGCTGTAGTACTCACTAACAGCACCAGGACGAGAGGGGAGGGATGCGCCCTCTGCCAGAAGGCACATCGGACGCAGAATTGTGATGCACCGATCCGTGACGCGGAGAAAAAGCGATTACTGTCGGCGGCTGGCTGCTGCTTCAGGTGTATGACAAAGGGCCACCGAGCAATCGACTGTCTGCGTAAGGTGAGCTGCTCGCATTGTCAAAGAAGACACGCTACGTCGATATGTTCCAGAGCACAGCCGAAAGGCCCTAACGTACAGACGCCACCGCTGCAAATAACGATCAGTACATCCATGCATGCTCTGTCACAGGGAGACAAGCGAAGTAATGACACCATACTTCTTCAAACGTTCAGAGCATGGATAAAGGGCGCCAAGAGCTCGTGCTACCTAAGAAGCCTCTTGGATAACGGTAGCCAGCGTACCTTCATTAAAGAAGACGTTTGAAGAAAAATGAGCCTCAAATTGACATTACCGTCAATGTGTTTGGAAACAGCAATGTAGGTCGAAGTACACGTCGCCGACTGGTCGAAGTAACATTACAGAGCCAGTTGGATGGTGTTCACCACGTCATTCAGGCAATAGAAATCGAGCACATTTGTGAAGACCTTGTCGAAGTACCTAGCAATCACGAATTCATCAAAGACTTGCAGAATCGTGGCGTCCGACTGGCTCATGTTTGTTTCCTGCACATTAAACAAGAAGAAGGAATTAGCTTATTAATTGGCTCAGACCAGTTGTGGAAAATTCTTGGAAAGGACGTCACGCGGGATGACAAACACAAAGGTCTTCTTTCCACTGAAACGGCACTGGGTTGGACGATCCAAGGACCCTTAAACCACAATGAAGCCGTTTGTCCGCATACAAACGCGAATGTTTGTGTACTTCGAACCAACTGCTGCTTGAATGACGAAGGCGAACGTTTAGACAACAGAAAGTATTGGCAAGTCGGAAGCTTAGGTACCACAGATGCTGTGGAGCCATCCTTTCATGACAAGCAAGATTTAGAGTAAAACTTCATTCGGGCCTAGTTGGTACATGTTCTTAGAGGGAAAATTTCCAGCGCAAGCACAAAGACACACCAGAGAAAGGAAATGACACTCACAAGCGCTGTGAGTGTCATTTCCTTTCTCTGGTGTGTCTTTGTGTTTGCGCTGGAAATTTTCCCTCTAAGATTTAGAGCTTTCAAAGAAACCATTGAGTTGTACGGCAGGAGATATGAAATTCATCTGACCTGGAAAAACCTGCTGTCCGACCTGCACGATAACGTCGCCGTAGCGATCAAGTGGCTTTGCTGCCTCCTTCGTCAGCTATCCCGAGATAAGAACATTCCGCGCAGCTGTGATGCAGCAGTCGGACAGTATCTCTCGTCATGCGGAACCAGGCGTCATCGAGGATGTGAATCATCGCGTCATAGAGGATGTGAATACAACAAAGCATAGCATGCTCCATCGAGAAGCGATCAGGGAATCGTCCTGCACGACCAGATTCAGAGTTGTCTTCGACGCGTACTCTGATGGCACTGGAACATCTTCTCTAAACGACCACTTGGAAGGAGGTCCAAACCTCAATTACGATATGTTGAAGACGTTGCTGTGCTTTCGCCAATATCAACTCCGGGCCGACGCATGAATTTTGAGGTGTGACGTAGCGTCCCGCGGCCTGCCATCCCCTGAGGGGCACCTCACGGCAGAGGAGCCTGACAATGCTGGAAGATATTGGATTTCGTTTACCCAAAAGCAACGATTTGGCCCAGAATTAGCAGCCCTCCTGGCAGGAGGCGATATTCACAAGGCCTTTGAGATTTGGTATGTACAGTCGCGGCCACTGTTAGAGGGAACGCGGCACGCGTGGCCGCTCTCTTCGGGCCACCAAGCGGGCGCCGCGCGAAGTACTGCGGCGCAAGCGCAATCAGCGCCAGAGGCTGAATTGGATGCGCGTCGTCTGCTACGGTGCCTCCCAGTTCGCCGCACGCGCTCTGGTTCAAAATTCCAAAGCACGCGCGCAATCTAGGTTTTGCCACTCGAGGCGAAGTGGGCGGCACCGTAGCAGACGACCAACTCCGCCTGTGGCGCTGATTGCGCCGCAATAGTTCGCACGGTGCCCGTCGGGGCGCTCCGCGGAGCGCGGTCACCCGCTCCGTGTTCCCTCTAACAGTGGCCGCGACTGTACATCCCTTTCTGGCGGAGGTGGATGGTTGGCTGCGCATTGAGACCAGACCGCGAAACGTTGGGGACGAGGAAGGCATCAGCCACCCGATTCGGCTGCCCCGTCATCACTTCACCACTGATCTCGTCGCAACGCACCTGCACCGAACGTCTTTCCATGCGGGGATCGCAACAACTATCGCAGAACTCCGAGAGCGCTTCTGGGTGACGAAAGGGAAACTGCGTGTGAAAAAAGTGATCGTGTTCGCGAAGATTCGACGTCAAGGTTTTGTTGGATACTCGAACGTTTGCTAGAGAACCTCAACGGAAGCGACCGAGTTGTGCGCGCATGCCGCCTAAGGTTAGGAAACGGCAAAGTAGACACGCGGTCTGTGTAACATCTGCGCTTCCTAGATAGGCGCCCATGGCATTTCGTGGTGGTGGTGAAAAACATTTATTGACACTATGTACAGAGAGAGAGAGTTAGGGGCGGCCTTAAGAGCCGACCCAGTACAACCTCTAGGAGGGGTCCCTAGTCCGGGACACCTGTGGCTGCCGCGGCGGCACGCTCCCTGGCCACGAGGGCCTTTTGGCCCTTCAAGGTGGAGCAGTGGCATTTCGTGGGCCGGGAGTATTAAAGAGAGAAAAGAAATAGTGAGCGCGAAAGAAGTAGGATCGCGAGCGCGTGGCACGTGGTGCTTCTTGGTTTTTTTCTGTTGGAATAAACGGTTCGTGGCGTCTCGCTGCTCGGCGCTCTTCAAGCGTGTTGTCTTCCGCCACCCTTCGAAGCCTGGTTATTATCCATCGAAGTCCTCGGCCTTTACAAGCCTATGAAAGCATAGGGGAAGTTACTTGTGGTATCGTAATTGTGGGAGTTCTTTCTAACAAATAAAGAACGAGCCCTTGAGCCATTCCCTTTCGTTATTTCATAGCTTGGGCCTCGTTGCGGCAGGCTTGGTGCCTTAGGTAGCATGCGAGGGCTTATTGGACAGCAGCCATCTCATCTAAGTTCCCGTTCTACGCGACGCCTCCTGGCAAGAAAGTGTGTTGCACACACGCTGCCTTGGCCATGAGCGGCGCTGCCTAACACTCCCAGGATAATACGTACATAAAATACCCAATGAATTGGACGGCGGGACGACCGCCTTCGTAGCTCAGTTGGTAGAGCATCGGACGCGTCATCCGAAGGTCGTGGCTTCGGTTCCCACCGAAGGCAGGTTTGTCATCGTCCACTTTAATTCCTGTCTACTTTCACCACAATTACAATACCACAAGTAACTTCGCCTATGCTTCCCTAGGCTTCATTGCCTGTTTGCTCATAAGTTGCTTCTAACAAATAAAGAACGAGCCCTTTACGCCCTCTCTTTCGTTAAACATATATATCGAGAAATAAGAACTCCTATACAATCATCTATATTAAACATGTAAGAGTGATTGGCAACAGATAGCCACAAAACACTAATCAGAAGCACAAGTAACGTAGTCAAGAGTTCGACGAAAATTCGTCTGGTCAGGCATTGGATGAGATGAATTACGGTCACTGACCAAGTCGGATGAGTTGATCAACGTTTCGGAACCGCATACGGGTTCCTTGTTCACTGAGCAGGACAAGAAGTCGTTGTCAATTATATACGCAAAACATGACGTAACGAGCATGCGTAAACGGCAGGCATAGTACCTGGTGTCCTGTTCATTGTAGCTGGCGTCGACTGAATGATTAGTGATTCCAGAAGCCGGCGCGATGACACGTTCTTTTCCTTGGCGACGATGGCGGCATTATCCCAGTCGATGGTATGATTGTGTGTATGCACGTGCTCAGAGATGGCGTTTGTCGTGTGATTCTTCTTAGTCACGTCACGTTCGTGCTCTTTGAGGCGTCGAGAAAACTTTCCTGTTTCGCCAATATACACTCCACGGCAATCAGTGCACGGTATCTTATACACAACACCCGGAAACGATTCACTTGGTAGCCTGTCTTTTACATTGATGAGTTGGTTCCGGAGCTTGCTGGTCGGGACGTGAGCGATGCGCAAATCGTATGTTGAAAATACGCGCGAAAGTGCCTCGCTGATACCTTCAACGTAAGGTATGGCCGCACGTACATAGGTTGTCACGTTGCTCTGTGAGCTTCATTGAAGTATCCGCTTCTCAGTTTTAGAGATGAAATGATGAGGATAACCATTGCGGTTTAGCTCCTGATGGATCGTCCGTAGCTCTTTCTTCAACGCATCCTCGTCTGAGCAGACCCGTACGGCGCGTGTCACCAAGGATGACACTACGGACGTCTTGTGGCCGATGGGGTGATGCGAATTAAAACTGAGATAGCGGCCTGTATGCGTGGGCTTCCTGTATACTGAGAAGGCGAGGGCGCTCCCATCGCGGCGCACCTGAACGTCCAAAAAAGGCAGCATGTTGCCCTGCTCGTGTTCAACGGCGAACTGTATGTTCACGTTCTGGGCGTTCAGGCAGTCCAAGAAGCGCTGGATGTCTTGCTTCTTCAAGATGCAGAAGCAGTCATCGACGTATCGGTAAAACACCTTGGGGGCTGGAGTGAACGTTGCCAGGACCTTTCCTTCCAAGGCTTCCATCACTAGATTGGCCATGGTGACAGATATTGACGCGCCAATCGCCGTACCATGTGTCTGCTGATAAATCTTGCCATCGTAGGAAAAATACGTGTTGCTGAGACAAAACTGCAGCAGCTCGCTGAGTTCGGGGATGTCGAAGGGGGTGCGACCAGGAAGACCACTGTGTGCTTTTAAGGCTTCTTCACACGTGGCTACTGCCAAGTCTACCGGGACACTTGTAAAAAGTGACGTGACGTCGAACGAGACCATGGCGTCGTCTTCACTCAGTGTGACACCTTTTAACTTGGCAACAAAAACAGACGAATTTTCGATGTGTGTCGAGGTCTTACCGGCTAGAGGACTCAACACTTGGTGAAGGTAGCCCGATAGTCGGTAGAGCGGTGACCTGGTGAAGTCGACAATAGGCCGAAGTGGAACGCCAGGCTTGTGGACTTTTGGCAGGCCATACATTGCAGGGGCTGAGCCGTTCGTGCAGAGCAGACGGTGATAGAGACCGGTGTGGTGCGGAGGAACCAGCTTGAACAAACTGGCCAGTAGTTTTTGCAGCTTAGTCTGTAGCCGATTTGTGGGGTCGTAGGTTATAGCAGCATATGTATGACGGTCACCAAGGAGGGCCAACATTTTCTCGTGGTAGTCGTTCTTGTTCAGCAAGACCGTAGCATTTCCTTTGTCGGAGGGTAGAATGGGGATGCTTCTGTTGCTCCGTAGGCTCCGAATAGCTTGCTGCTCGGCTACCGACGAGAGCGTCTTTGTGCGGTACTTCCGTAATCCCGAAAGCACGCCAATGGCACGGGTGCGGGCTTCTTCACGTAAGCCTGAGGGAAGCTGGCTGACCGCACGTTCTACCGCACAGATCACATCCCTTGGTCTTGGTTGGGTATCCGTGTTAAAATTCAACCCACGAGATAATACCTCAGCTTCCTTCTCGGATGGAGTGTAAGAGGAAAGGTTGATGACGTCTCGTGCGTCTTGTGACACATCCGGTCGGAGTGCTTGCAGTTTCCTGTCTTCTGAAGCCCTATGAAGGCCTTCCCTCGTAGTCGCGGTAAAGTTTGCATGCAGCTGTACCTCTGGAAAGTTATCCGGTAATATATGCTCAAGCTGCCGGCGCGCAAAAAATGTTTGCGTTTCAAGCCTCCGCACCTTTTCACGGCACTCGAGAACACGTGCTTGTAACAGCTTCCGCTCAGCCTGACGAACAATCTGGTGGCCCCATGATGTAGCGACTGGTCTTCTCAATCGCAGACTCCTTGGCATGAAGTCTTCCCGTTTACACGTGAGGTTGAAGTCCAGATGCGTCTTGAAAACAGCTATTTTGGAACTCAGGGAAACAAATCGACGTATCTTCGTAACGACGTCCTGTCCATAAGTGTTTCGGTAAGTAACGTAGTCAAGATTTCGACGAAAATTCGTCTGGTCAGGCATTGGATGAGATGAATTACGGTCACTGACCAAGTCGGATGAGTTGATCGACATTTCGGAACCGCATACGGGTTCCCTGTTCACTGAGCAGGACAAGAAGTCGTTGTCAATTATATACGCAAAACATGACGTAACGAGCATGCGTAAACGGCAGGCATAGTACCTGGTGTCCTGTTCATTGTAGCTGGCGTCGACTGAATGATTAGTGATTCCAGAAGCCGGCGCGATGGCACGTTCTTTTCCTTGGCGACGATGGCGGCATTATCCCAATCAATGGTATGATTGTGTGTATGCAAGTGCTCAGCGATGGCGTTTGTCGTGTGATTCTTCTTAGTCACGTCACGTTGGTGCTCTTTGAGGCGTCGAGAAAACTTTCCTGTTTCGCCAATATACACTCCACGGCAATCAGCGCACGGTATCTTATACACAACACCCGGAAACGATTCACTTGGTAGCCTGTCTTTTACATTGATGAGTTGGTTCCGGAGCTTGCTGGTATCAGCGAGGCACTTCGCGCGTATTTTCAAAATACGATTTGCGCATCGCTCACGTCCCTACCAGCAAGCTCCGGAACCAACTCATCAATGTAAAAGACAGGCTACCAAGTGAATCGTTTCCAGGTGTTGTGTATAAGATACCGTGCGCTGATTGCCGTGGAGTGTATATTGGCGAAACAGGAAAGTTTTCTCGACGCCTCAGAGAGCACCAACGTGACGTGACTAAGAAGAATCACACGACAAACGCCATCGCTTAGCACGTGCATACACACAATCATACCATTGACTGGGATAATGCCGCCATCGTCGCCAAGGAAAAGAACGTGTCATCGCGCCGGCTTCTGGAATCACTAATCATTCAGTCGACGGCAGCTACAATGAACAGGACACCAGGTATTATGCCTGCCGTTTACGCATGCTCGTTACGTCATGTTTTGCGTATATAATTGACAACCACTTCTTGTCCTGCTCAGTGAACAAGGAACCCGTATGCGGTTCCGAAACGTCGATCGACTCATCCGACTTGGTCAGTGACCGTAATTCATCTCAGAAGCACAAGTATAAAGTAAACCATCAGCAGGAAGGCCGCTGCCACGCTCATATTCCGCGGTAAACTGTATGGCGGCTTCTGTAGAGTGACAGCAGCCTTGCTTTCCTCGATGTGCAGGTGAGCCGTACCGGGTCTAGCCTTTCGTTTGCTGGTACAGGAAAGCAACGCATGCCGGATACTACCTGAATTTCAATTCGTCCCACCCAGCCTGCCACAAACAATCCGTTGTTTCTTCCCCGGTGACGCGGGCAACACGCATTTGCTCAAGTGACGAGAGAATGAGGAAAGAGCTTCAAACAATACCTCGAGAACTATTGACGAACGGGTACCCGAAGAAGTTTATTAAGAATGTTGAAGATCGTGTCCTCCATCCCAGGGCAGGTCGTTTCGAAGACGCGCCGGCATCCCATATGTTCCTGGGGTCAGCGATGCCCTAAGCCATATCTTTTCAAGGTATGACCTTCGCGTTGCGCACATACCGTCCGACAAGCTTAGGAATCATCTTTTGAACGTGAAGGATCGCTTAGCCAGCAAGCGATACCCCGGTGTTGTCTACAAGGTGCCATGCGCAGACTGCAGCTGCAGTTACATCGGCGAAACTGGTAACTTCACCAGGAGATTGAAAGAACATAAAATGGACGTTGCCGACAACAAGAAAGCATCAAACGCCTTGGCTGAGCATGCCGATAACCACGGTCATGTCATCGATTGGGACACCGCTGCTATCATAGCCAAGGAAAACAATTCGACCACGAGACTACTTTTGGAATCTGTTTTCATCCAGACAACTAAGGACACTATCAACAGGACAGATGGGAATCTACCTGCCAGCTACATCCGTTCATTACGTCACATTTTGGCATAAAAAAGCGACATACGGCTCTTGCCTGCTTAGTGTGAACAAGGAACCCGTATGAGTCCCGAAACGTCTCTGTGGGTTTTTCACCTTGACTTGGTCAGTGACTGCATCTACATCCTCCTCATGATACCTGACCAGACGAACTTTCGTCGAACTCTTGACCCCACTGATTAATGTATGCGTGATATGTTCAGCGTAGTGGATATCGCACCATTTCTTGGCAAGTCCACTGAGAATTTGACGCATGTTCCTGTGCGCTCGCGGGTCTATTGTGAGTTCTCCTCACAGGCTAGTTCGTAGAATTGTACCCAAGTCTCCGGGTTTGAGCTTTCTCCATCAATGACATCGAGCTTTACCATCTGCCTGTTTTGTGGTTGTTGGCCTTGAATAACAGTGAGAAGATTTTCCATGACTTGCTGCTGTCGCTCAGCGTTTTTCTGCTGCGTGCGAAGCGTTTCTAGCACGCACGTGTTCATGGAAACGTCGGTCTTGGTCAACTTCTCGTCGTCAGCTGCAGCAGCAGTGTCATGACGTGCTCTTGAAGCTCAGCGTGCTTGACTCTTAACTTCACTGATGCTTGAGCATCAATCCTGGAGCGTCTGCTCATCCTTCTGGGCGAGGAACTTACTGAGCTTGCAAGTCGTGATGATAAGAATCAGATCATACCTGACGTCTTCCTCCACAGCACAACTTGAAAAATACGACTGACGTTCAGCGTCTCTGATCATACTCAGCGTTATCTACATATTACAGGCCTGTTGAAGACCGCGCCACTGTAACGTTCCACGACAACCGTGCAGAGAAAACAAAAACGATCCATTTCTTCTTATTTCAGATCTTTCCTTTAACACTTGGCCCACTACAATTGTTTTGCATGGGCAGAGGCGGGATCAACGGGGCTGGTTGTTAGCAGTAAAAGTGCGAAACCGGGAACCATGTCGCTTTTATTGCTTGAGTTACTGTTGTAAGATGACTGTTGTATTATCATCGCCGCTAGATTGATAGCGGCGGCGCGACTATCGCGACAGCTGGTTATATCAACTCAGTCATGTGGCCAGCGAGCTGCATTACACGACGAGCCGTCATGGAGTAAACCCCGTTTGGTTTTGCTTACGTCTTCCTTCGTCTGCTGTTTCGTCCCACCGAGGAAAACACGACATTGGCGACGAGGATGGGATTCTGACCCAATTCTGCGGCAAGCTGACATGGCAATGGAAGGTCCGGCAGCGGCGGGTGCAGTGACGCAAATCGAGGGTCGACTCGGACACATCGAGTCCTTTGACGAGTCCGCAAGCGACTGGCCGTCGTACGAGGAACGGTTGTCGTCGTTTCTTCAGATCAACCGCATTCCCGAGGACGACAAGGTATACATGCTTTTTAAATGCGGAACATTTCTTAGTCGCACAATGTCGCGCTTCGGCGTCGGCGGCGGCGGCGCCGTCAACACCCCCACTGCGCATGCGTCAACACCCCCACTGCGTCAACACCCCCACTGCGTCTCGTTCCGGTCCAGGAAGACACCCGCAAAACTGTCGCTCCATGCGGGCGTTCAGCAAGCCGAGCAGGCGCAGTGGGGGCGCAGACCTCTCCCCCGTACTCTTCTCCCTCGAACGCGGGCGGTGTGTATATAAGCGGCGCAGCGCGCGTTCTTAATTCAGTGAAGGGCGTCTTTGCGGACCTCTCCCCCGTACTCCTCTCCCTAGAACGCGGGCGGTGTGTATTAAGCGGCGGAGCGCGCGTTCGGAATTCAATCCATCCCTCGGGCAGCGCGACGTATGCGAAACGGCAACGCCGAGCTGCGGATTCCGAACTTCGTGCACGAGAAGCAGCGGCGAAACGTAAGCAGCGAGCTTTAAGACCCCAGGTACGTGAGCGAGAAGCGGCGTGCAAATGTCGTCAACGAGACGCGGCTCCGGACGCTGCTCGTGGACGCAAGCGCCCACCTTGGTGCCGCCCAATACAACGACGGCACCAAGCAATAAAGACGCACTTTAACTTTACGCTCCTTGCCTTCGCTTCTCCTTCATTCAATAAATAAGAATAATAAAGGCGAAATAAGAATTAAGCATTCCCAAACCATACCCAATTACGTAACATTCACGCCATACCCCACTACTCTGCGACGCATTTACTCGAGTTCCCCCCGTGGGAAGATGCGGTCTTCCTTTTTTTGAGTCTCATAGGCCCAAAGACGTACAGCCTTCTCATGTCGTTGACCGCGCCGGAATTGCCGTCAGCTAAAAGTTTCGAGTTGTTAAAGTAACTTCTTGGTGACCATTTGTCACCGAAGCCGTCTGTAATTAGCGAACGCGCAAAATTTCACCGGAGACCACAACTTGAGAATGAGTCAATTTCGAATATGTTGCGCAGTTGAGGAAGTTGGCACAGACATGCGAATTTGAATCCGCCCTCGATCAGTCACTGCGGGACGGTTTTGTCTGCGGTCTGTGCCGAGAAGAGATACAGCCCGTGTTATTCACGGAGGATAACACGCTATCCAGAACGCCGTAGAACGAGCACTAGCCATGGAAGCAGCGAAAAAGAGCGTAGCAGAAGCGCACGCTTCGAAATCAAGTGTATCAGACGTTCACAAAGCTGGAGCGATCGGAGATACTTATAGAACCCAGGGAAATTGCTACCGCTGCGCGTCTGCGGGTCTTTTGGAAAAGCACAATAAACCAGTTTGCTACTGCTGTACGGTCTTTCCGCCATGGAGCTCCGTCGCCTCCAACATAACACTGGCGAGGAGAAGTTGATTTTGTAAGCGCATAGTGCTCGAGGTTACGCCCATGGATATACTGGAGGAATGCACGGTGCCATCGAGCCTTTTAACGGCAAGAACACCATGGTCACCGTGGATCCAGCGTCTGACCTTCTACTTCGTAGCGAACGACGTCTCCGACGAAGAAAAGAAGCTTCGCGCTCCTTCTGACGCTATGCGGAGCCGACACCTTCGAGACTGCCTGCGCGCTGGTCGCGCCGAAGACTCCTGGAGAAGTCAGCTATACCGACATGGTTGCACTCCTTCAGAAGCACTTCGACCCGCGACCGTCCGAGCTGTACAGCAGGTACGTCTTCCAGAGACGCGAGCAGTTGCCGGGGGAGTCAATCGGCAACTACGTCGCAGCCCTCAGAAGCTTCTCAGCTGACTGTAACTTCGGAGTGCCAAGGACAACGTCTGCAACATCGACACTACCGGCGGAAGGCCACGCAGCCATTCAACCGAACCCCATCATGTTGCCCCAAGACATAATGCTTCGGGACAGATTCGTGTGCGGCATCCGCGACGAGCACCTCCAACAGCGATTGTTCGCGGAGAAAGACTTGACTTTGCAACGCGCGTTGGACTTGGCCCTGTCCTCCGAAACAGCAACGAGGGCTTAAGGGATCGACGAACTCCGGAGAAGTACACAAGACTTCGCATTCCAAAAAAAATTACAGCATATCCACGGAGTGAATGATGATGAGTGGGCGAAGTCGGGATGTGCATCGTAGATCGTGCCGAGTTCCGGATTGATTTAGTTAACGCGCATGCTACGAATCCTCACAGTTCAACTATGCACAATGCACAAGTGAAATCTCCCACCGGCACTTCATTGCAAGTCAAGATCCAGTGCATATATATATATATATATATATATATATATATATATATATATATATATATATATATATATATATAATATGGGTTTTGCCGGTGAACGCTTCTCCAACGCGAGCAGTCTGTATTTCTCAATCAAGAAACTCTCTAGGAGACGCTGCCTGCGCCAACGTTGTCTCTCGCGTTTGCCAGCGCAGTGTCGAGTTTGCCGGGGAGTACGTGGCTCCCGGCGCTCGCGGCGAGGGCGAGCGCCGGGAGCCACGCGCTCGCGCTCGGCGCGTGTGTGCCCTCCGGCAGGCGCGCGCCGGTGGCTACCTACTACGACGACTACTACTAATACTACTACATACATCGGGGACGCACGACCCACGCCTTAACGAGCTTCGCCCCTAAAAAGAAGGCAAAACTTCGCCTCAGCAATGACGCTGCTACCGATGTGACGGCTGGCACGAGGCTGATCCCTGCAAGTTCAGGACAACGCAATGCCGTTTTCGTGCTAAAAAGGGACGCATTGAGAACGCCTGCCTCACCAAAAAAGAGGAAAATCACAGAAGGCAACCTCAATACAAGGGCAAGAAACGCGCACGGTTAACGCCCAATCTGCGAGATACGACCCTGTGCCCATCAATAGGTGCTACGATCTACATGCCGTGGGTGGGCGACCACCCTGCCCCAAATTCCTCGTTGACGTAAAGGTCGAAGGAAGGCCCCTGAAATTCGAAGTTGACACGGGGGCCGCATGTTCTCTCATAAGTGAGCTACCTACCACCAAACGTGGCCATCGAACGCCCCAAAGCTTTTTAGAGAACCCCTAGACTTACGCACTTGGTCAGGCGAGGAACTTCGCCGACTCGGTTCGGCACAGGTTCGTGTGCGCTCCAAATCAAATGGCTATGCGCTGCCCCTGCTGATAATGAAAGGGACTGGCTGCAATTTCGCTAGGCCGTGACTGGTTTTCGGCTCTGAACATCCGTGTGGACGGAATACACCAGGTTGCCAACCCAAGACAAGAGATCCAATATGTTCTCGCACACCATCCTGATGTTTTAAACGAAGACATCAACGGCTACGTGGGACCATTGGTTCACTTGGACGTGGAAGAAGGCGCCACATTCAGGTTCTGCAAAGCACGCCCAGTGCCCCTAGCTTACCAAGACCCTATGGAGGAAGAGCTCGACCGCTTGCAAAAACAGGGCATCTTGGAGCCAACGCAACAAGCCGAAATGGCAACGCCTTTAGTGTGGGCGCGCAAAAGGAATGGAACATTTCGCGTTTGTGGAGACTACAGGAGCACTGTTAACGCTGTGGTCAAAAATACGGCATACCCGCTACCGACAACCGCGGAGGTATTCGCGAAATTGCGTGGTGGGACGTCGTTTTCGACGCTGGACTTCTACCAGGCCTATCAGCAGCTGAGGGTCGACGACGAAGACGGCCGCAATGCTCACCGTCACAGCCACCAAAGGGCTCTTCAAGGTGAAACGGCTCCCTTTCGGAATTTCCGCTGCACCAGCCATCTTTCAGCGTATGATGGAGACGACACTGGCCGGATTTCAGGGGGTGAGTGTGTACCTTGACGATATTATTGTCAGCGGGAACACCGTTAAGGAGCATGCACAATGTCTAGATGAAGTGCTCTCGAGGCTACGCGAGAAAGGCCTACGCCTCAAACAGGAAAAATGCCGCTTCAGCATATGCTCGGTCGAGTTCCTCGGACATAAGATCGACGCTCAGGGTGTGCACACGACCGAAGAAAAGGTTAAGGCAATCCTCGAGGCACCCAAGCCGACTCACAAAACCTCTCTGCAGGCTTTCTTAGGGCTTGCTTTTTACGATCGCTTTTTGGAAAACAGAGCGACGGTAGCTGCAGAGCTGTATAAGCTTCTCGAGAACAACACGCCGTGGCAGTGGGAGCAAAAACACCAGGCTGCTTTTGAGGCGCTTAAGATGATTGTCCTGGCTCATAATGATGAGAAGAAGCCCCTAATTTCGTCTGTCGATGCGTCGCCGTACGGCATCGGCGCGGTTCTCGCACAAAAGGACGCGTCCGGTCGAGAGGCCCCCATCGCATTCGCGTCGCGAACTTTGGGAAGCGCTGAAAAATACTACTCACAGCTTGACAAAGAGGGCCTCGCGGTAGTTTACGGCGTGAGCCACTTTCACCAATATGTTTCTGGCGGGCACGTGACCGTGACGACGGATCACCAACCGCTCCTAGGCACCATGGGAGAAAAGAAGCAAATCCCTCAGGTATTGTCACCTAGGATGACCAGATGGTGTCTGAAATTGGCCACGTACGATTACGATTTGGTGTACAGGCCTCGAAGTCTTCACCAAAATGCCGACGCGCTCAGCAGGCTGACGCTGCCCGAGCAGGTGGATGAGCCATGCTCCCCAGGAGATGTGCTTATGCTTGCGTCCGTGCCACGACTCGAGCTGTCACCGCAACAACTGGCTGAAATGACCCGGAGTGACCCACTGTTGTCCCGTGTGATGAGAGCCGTCTCAAGTGGAGAACTGCGCAGGTTGCCTTAGCAGGAATTTTTGGCGTTCACAAAGCTTGGGAATGAGCTTTCGCTACAGGAGGGCTGCGTTCTACGGGATACCATACTAGTCGTTCCGGAGAAAGCAAGAAAAGACGTGCTCGCATTAGCACATGCAGGTCACAGGGGCGTGGTAGCTATGAAAGCATGCGCCAGAGGCTATTTTTGGTGGCCCGGTGTCGACAACGACATAGAGCGAGCCGTGAAAAGTTGTACAACTTGCTGCCAGCACCTCTGTTGCACCACGTCTTCGCGGGACCTTCCGTGTTCGGGGAAATGCCGGACACAAACAAAGGCGCAACAAGAAAGATTATTTTCCTCTCTTACCCGGTCTAAAAAGGTAAAAAAACCGCACCGAAAAAAATCACTTGTCCATTACAACCTGACTCAAACGATAGCAACTGAAAATAGCTATCACGTGGTATCGAAAAGAAAAAGGAAAACCCGTACGCGGGTAAAATACTGGACACAAAGACAAGCACAAGAAAGAAAAGACTACTTTCCCCTACTATTCAATGTAAAAATGCAAAAAATCATGCAGAAACGCTCATCGACCGGCGTCTTCCGGGAGCTCTCGCTACGCACGTCCTTCCGCTGTCACTACCAAACTGGGCCATTGGGCCATTGTCTTCTTTCCTGTCGGGAATGCATAAAAGGCGTCGCTGAATAAACTTTTGCGTTCTTTGTTGTGTTGAACTCGGCTCACATGTGTCACGTACCGCCCCTGCATGAAACACTCTCATGGCCGTTTCGTTAATTCGATGTACACGAAAATTGGCGTGGCACGATATGACTGCATGACGAACATAAATGACATGGCACTACATGAGAATCGTGGCATTCGTGTCATGAGCGGCATGACTTACATGCCACGGTCTCGGTGCTCTCCTGGCCGTTTCGTTAATTGGATGTGCGCGAAAATTGTTATGCCACAACATGACTGCATGACGAACATAAATGACATGGCATTACATCAATTATGACATGCACGTCCTGAGCGGCATAATTTACATGCCGCAGTCTCGGTGCTCTCCTGGCCGTTTCCTTAATTGTATGTGCACTAAAATTGCTATGCCACAATATGACTACACGACGAACATGGCCCAGGGCACGGTGGCACGGAAACGACGTGGATCGCTCACAACCCTTTTCTTCTTGCCGTGCAGTTACTTGGTGTCCTGCGTGCTGAGGGCTGCTTAAACCTCGTCACGCTGAACGCTACTGCGCATGGGACACCGCTGTTCCCCTGCGACATCTGCAATCACGGCACCGGAAATCCGGTCTCGCAACCGTTCAGCAGACTGCCACGTCATTCTGCGTCATCGGGCGTAGAGGACCACGCGCATGAGATGAGCGGAGCGACACCTTTCTGGGAGCCTATAAAGAGACACCCGTTTGATGACTCGGTTACAGGGCACGGTGGCACCGAAACGATGTGGATCGCTCACAACCCTTTTCTTCTTGCCGTGCAGGCGAGAAAACACTATGGCAAATGTTTTCGTTCAAGCGATCCCTTTTTGGTGGTGCTGCCGTGCCCGCGCCCGGGTTATTTACTGCATGCTGTTCGTTTCTCTCTGAGAAGGTTGCTACTTCTGGGAGGGGACATTGAATCAAACCCTGGCCCTGAACTTACATTTCAAAGCAACTGAAGGAAATCTCGAGTGACATTAAGGATATTAAAGAGAGACGGCTGACTGAAATCCAAAAGCAACTAGGCGCGCTCTCTGACCTGAACGACAAGATAAACTCTTGCCAGGAAGAATTGCACCGCATTAAAAGTATAGTTAAGTCACTCGAAAAGAAAGTAGATGAACTAGAAAATTACAGCCGGCGATCTAACCTAATTATTTATGCACTAACTGAAACAAAAGGTGAAAATTCTGAAACTTTGAGAATGGCCTTTAACAAAGATATTTTTCAGAGCCTTCTTGAGCTAGAAAATGTACCTATTCATAGATTAGGCAAGCCGGCAAGTAACAAAAACCGCCCGGTTATCGTAAGGCCTTCGAACTCGAGAGAGACAAGTCCGATATTCTAAGAAAGGGATATAAATTGAAGAACATAAATATTTCAATCGGCGAAGATTATTCTTGGAACATTCGGGACGTCAGACGGAAACTGTGGGCAAGTGCGAAGCCAAACCGGGGAAACGTGAGAAAGTTACGTTATCATATGACAAGTTGTACATTGACCGGGTGGCGTATGTCTGGGATGAAAAAAAATGATAAAGTACCTATTAACAAAAGTGAGACCGGAAGATGATTTCGCCCAATGACAAGAAGTCACACACAAGTGTTGTCCTAGTTGGAGAAGGCAACAAAGTTCCAAGCAGAGCGAGAAGTTCCCCTTTCACTGATAACGACAATAGTATTGCTCACACGCGTTCCCCACAAGCAAAGCAGTTGTGTATCACCAACTTAAACGCTCGCAGTGTTATCAATAAGGCAGATTCATTAGAAGTCCATTTGCTCATCCGCGACCCTCACGTCACCATTATTACGGAGACATGGTTGCATGGTCAGGTAACAGATGACCTTGTATTCCCACCGTGTTATAAAGTTTTTCGTAGGGACAGAGCGCATAGGGGCGGAGGTGTGGCGGTCCTTACTGAAGAACCAATTGAAGCAACACTTATTGATGAAGATCCTGACATCGAGTGCCTATGCATTCAATTGTCATGCTGGGGGCATTGGTTTGTATTGCTCGCATATTATAGACCACCAGACGCTAAACCCGATTACATGATAAAACTAAAAGAGTACATGTCTCCTTTCCGGCTTAAAATATCTTTCTAGTAGGCGATTTCAATCTGCCTAGTATTACCTGGGAACGTATTCAGGAGCCTTAAAGAAGGGCCAAAACGCTAAAATTATCTTCGACATTATGCTAGAACACGATTTAATTCAGACGGTTATTGAACCTACCCGTGTAGAAGGTTTCTCTAGTAATGTTCTTGACCTGCTATTTGTGAATCGTGACTTTTCGGAATGCATCGTTACAGTTAATGAAGGTCTGTCTCATCACAAGCTTGTCCTTGCCCATACTTACGCCTATTGTCTCTAAACGCACGAAGAAACATTGCTTCAAAAACTATTCTAGAGTCAATGATGTAAGCATAATAGACTACATAGAAACGTGCCTTGGTGACTTCACTGATACTGAAAACGACGCTTTCACGCTTTGGGCAATGTTCCTCAAAATGTGTCGTCACTGCATAAATACATTCGTGCCTAAAAAAACGAAGACGGTCAATGAACAAACGCCGTGGATGACACGTAACATATTGCAACTGAAGCGCAATCTAAAAAGAAGCAAAAAGGGGGACCCGCCCCAATTTATCAGTGTTATAAAAAGCAAAATTGTCATCAGCGGTTCGAAGTTCAAAGGATTACTATTTTAACACGCGGCTACCTGGTTTCATGAAAAGTGCACCGGACAAATTTTGGGGATATTTAAGCGAAGCTAAGAGACCTGTCAATGAAATAACGGTCAATAGCATGGACAGTTGGGCTAGTTGGAACTTACCCATAGTAGCAGCGCAAAAGACTGGGACCAAAGGAAACACGCAACACACAGGACGAGCGCTGTCTCGCAACTGAAAAATTTTATTTGAAAGAACACACAGGAAAAAGGAGCAAACAAAACAACCGAAGGACAACTGGAAAAAGCGTGAGCTAATCAGAAAACAGATTATCATTTAACAGTACACGTGCTGATTAAATAGGCAAACTCTTTGTCAGTTAGCGACAGCGATGGCTGACTGACGCATGCGTCTCCCATTCTTTTTATGTGAAATGCTTCTATCACTTCACGTGTTAGTTTGCATCTGTGTACTGACAACAGCTTAGCGTCTTCAAAAGCAGGTGAACGCCCACACGTGTTTCAGTGAGACACAAGGTGCGTGCTATCATGCTCCTTGAGTGACTGATTGTGCTCCTTCAACCGCACATTAATGCACCTGCCAGTCTGCCCCACATACGAGTTCCCACACATAAGTGGAATCTGATAAACAACACCGCATTTGCAATCTCCATACGTCGGTTTTTTCCGCAGCCTTCCCTTTCTTTGCTATTCTGCTCTATTTTCCACCTAACGAGTGGGCAGATTTTCTAAAGTTTGTTAGGGGCCGAAAACACCGTTTTAACCCCGTACCTACTGCCATCGTTGCCGAGACCATGGGGCAGTTTGTGCACATAAGGCAACAGCGTTACCCTATCGTAATTTGGCGGCTTACTACCACCACACTTAGAGCGAACCTCACCCTTAACCCACTTCGACAGCCTCTCGCTGCTACTACTTAGCAGATATTTTGGGTACCCTGCATCAACAAGCCTCTGTACTTGTGTCAGGAAACTACGCTCAACGCCATGTACACAAGACTTCGTTATAGCTGTCTTTCGAAAGTAATCATGTCTGCTGGCATTACCTCTCAAGGTCCCAGAAGCCACTCCTCCCGTTTTCTTCGAGACACTCAAAGGCCGTTAAGAATGGGATAGCTTTCTCTAGAGATGGGTCGCTCAGGAGTGATCCGGATCTTTCGAGCGGCTCTTTCCAAAGAGCGAGTGATCCGCGGGTCAGTAAAACTGAGCGGCGCATCTTTGGGAGAGCGGACGGCGGTTCTCTATCGCTCAGTGAACCGATGCCGGGAGGCGGTTAGCTCTCGCTCAGTGACCCGTGCGTTCCGTCTCGCTCACAGAGCCGAGGTGAGCCGGCTCAGTAAAACTGAGCGACGGTTCTTTGGGAGAGCGGATGGCGGTTCTCTCTCGCTCAGTGAACCGAGGGCGGGAGGCGGTTCGCTCTCGCTCAGTCACCGTGCGTTCCGTCTCGCTCACAGAGCCGAGGTGAGCCGGCTCAGTAAAAATGAGCGGCGGTTCTTTGGGAGAGCGGACGGACGGCGGTTCTCTCTCGCTCAGTGAACCGAGGGTGGGAGGTGGTTCGCTCTCGCTCAGTGAACCGTGCCGCAGTGAGCCGTGCTGAAGTACCGGGTCGCTTTTCGTTTCGACGGCGGCGACGAGTGTTGGCCGTCGCGGGCTGACTCGCGCTACTCGCATCTCACTCGCTGTGTGCGCTGCGTGAGGCAGTTCATCGTGATCTGTGGCAACACTTCGAAGACGCAATCCTGACCTAGAAGGGTATTTGGTGTCTTTAAAGACAACAAATCAACGCAGCTTACGTCCTCATTAGCGCTCATTAGTATAGTTATATGTCACCGATATCATCAAGTCCTCTGAACTTTCTGAGCGTGTATTTTAGCACATCAATAAAACGAATAACATGCCGTGTTGTGTGAAGGATTCACATTATGTCGTCGTGGCGCATTTTGGAAGAAAAAATATCATGGCATGATCGCACTTCGTTGAGTTTTGATCTATTTATATGGGTCGCACAGATAGTGTTCGACCTCTTTGTTTCTGTCAGTGGGTGACGGAAGCTAAACATCTCTTCAAATTTACATCACATCGTGATGGCACCCATACTGACGGGCACTCTAAGGTATTTTAGGTAAATGAACGTCTTCCAGAAATGCGTCCATTCACAGTGACACACGTTAAAATCAAGTGCTTGATTTAAGACACGTCCTGACACGAGACAGTGAAAAACGGCAAGTGCTGCTTTCCGGATAGTTCAAAGCATGTCTAGCATCTTCTTTTCAAACGTGAACGGTGTTTTTTCGCACACAGCGTGGGGAATTCTTCATTGTATCTGTTTAACGCTCCCTTGGTGCGGCTGTAATTATGGAACTGTTGTAAATATGCGCGGCGCCAGAAAAGCGCGCTTTCCAAGCAACGACCCTTTCTTTGCACTGCCAAGCAGCAGCACAGAAAAAGGAGGTGCTTCTTTATTTCCGTAGAAATAGAAAACCCGGGCCAATTTGGAACGGTTCCGCGTAGTTTTTTTTTAACTCAGGAATCTCTTTTGCTTTTTAGCACTAATGTGATTTGTCGAAAAGTGAACGTGTTTCAGAGAAAGGAAAGGCGTTTGCTGTTACAAAAGGGAAAAGGCGGCGCAAAGTTTTGACAGAACCAAGATGAATAAAGGACCACAACAGGGCTAGCTTACAAATTTTCTTATTTTTTTGACATGATGGCACATATATTCACAATTTCCGTACATGGTAGCGCCGCACAGCAAATAAATTTAGTGACAATCTGCTAATCCTTCACGAGGAGGATTAGCAGACGATGCCACGCTTTCACGTGACTAGTACAGACTTAGCCAGCGCCTGCGACCTGAGGCGCAGGAACAGGGGCTTTTGTTTGCCTTCTTCGCCTTCACGATGGTCAAGAGTCGAGGGCAGCAATATCCAATAACGGGCGGCGCGCTCCATTCCAGTGCACATACCGAGTTCTCCGCAAGAATATGTGACGTTGTTTCTAGCGAAATGTGTCAAATGTGTAGCTTTCTAGCTTTCTAGCCGATGGAAAATGCATCGTGACCGGATACGTGGTGATTTGTAGGCGAGCCGGCACCGCGCCGATAAGACTGATTGTATGCCATTCCATGAAGCGGAGGCGGGAATACTTGCTAGGAAGAATAAGAAAGCACGAACTGGATAGATTCATAGACAGAAAACACACACTCATACGCACGCGCTCAGCGTTTCAACTTTCTTGGTTATATGATTTTCAGAACACATATGTTGGTAGAATCAAGTTTTGTGGTATTGTTGTGAGATAAGATTATGCATGTTAGTATCTGCTAAGCGCCTCATAATTTCTGCCACCCACCTCACCCCTCAGCGAATGAAAATGTGTCTCTCCTAACAAAACTGCGTGGACCGGAAACAAAAATAAAGAAAAACTCTCGCATACCCTGCAGTTAGTTTTTTAATGGTTAGCGCGTATTATACTTAATACTTACGTGTAGAACGATCACTGCAATATAAGGTCCCTCGCAGAGTTGAATTGTGCGGAAGTCATATACGCGGAAGTTATGTGTGCTTCGCTTGCCTTAAGCAGGGATATTAACAGGGCCCCCAGTGATATGGGCAAACCACGGACGCTAATGCAAGGGAGCCGAACGGCCGCCCACCGCTCCGGCCGGTCCCGTTCTTCCTTCGCGCCAGAGCGTTTTCCCTCGGACCCGGTGAGCCGTTGAAATGAACCGGATCATTGCAGTGAGCTGAGCCGTTCTGAGCCGATCACTCAAGTGAGCCGCTTTGCCCATCTCTAGCCTTCTCCTCCCTCAAATCAGCTATAACGAAGGCTCTCGCGACATTCCGTGTTTTAAATCGCACTTTGCGACTTGTTCATCGATTGTCAACATTGTTACACCTGGCACGCAAATCAGATTGTTTGCAGATGATTGCGTTTTATATCAGCAAATAACTGCCGTACATAACCAAACCGACCTCGAGATAACTCTGCACAACATACAAGCGTGGTGTGACAGATCAGGCATGGCTTTAAACAAAGACAAAACAGTCTGTCTTTGTTTCACAAGGGGAAAAAGCCCGTTAGCATACACCTACACACTGGCCGCCTCACAGCTAAAAGCAGTTGAAAATTATAAATATCTAGGTGTAACATTCTCAAACAACCTTTCGTGGAATTTACATATTAGTAATATATGTTACTCAGCTTTCCGTAAACTTTGTTTCCTGAAACACAAGCTTGAAAATTCACCCGCCCACATTACAAGAAGACGAAAACAGCGCAGGACACAGGACAAGGAAGAGCACAGACACGGGCGCTGACTAACAACCATATGTGTTTATTGCAACAATCGTCGTGCATAAGTATGCCGCCACTATCAAAACGAAAAGAACAACAAAATCAACATGCGCAGAAACCAACTATACATATCTTCAATTTAGCAACTCAGGTACGATATCTCCTTCGAAAGAAGGGAAATGGAGGGTAGGCTAACACATGCTTCTCCACTACTACGGATGTGATAGGCTTCTGATATGAGACGAGCGCGTTCATCCCGGTACTTGGACAAGAAAATCACATTTTTGAGAGATCGCTCGCAACCGCACTCATTGCAATGTGTTGACAGTTGGCTATCAGTGGCCTTCTTTTTAACTTTGTTCGCGTGCTCACCCATGCGTACATTAACAAACCGGCCGGTTTGCCCAATATAAAAACGGCCACAAGACAGGGGGATCTTGTACACAACAGAATCGCAACACTTCTTTAGAAAAGGCTGTCTATGCTTCCTGCAACATTTTGTGGCCTTGGCCTCACGGTTGACCTGACGACACATGTTACCTAGCTTGTTGCGGGCAGAGAACACCAAACTAACGCCTGTTCTGCCGACAACATTGTTTAGGTTATGGGAAACCTTGTGGACATAGGGAATGACCGCGACCATTTTCCGTGAGTCGTCCTGGTGCTGTGCCGCTGCCGGTTGCCTTTTCTTTATTCGCGTTGTGAGACTCCGCAATGCTAGATAACAGCATTTCCGGGAAACGCGCGAGCTTCAACCGCGACACTTGTGATTCAAGGCTAGCCTGTACTTGGTGGTAACAAGACCTAACAAGTGCCGCCTTCATGCCGCCTTTTTAGAGCTTTTAAAATTTTACATGCAATCCACCTTCGTCAGGATGGACGATAAAGCTTTTATACAAAGAAAAGGTGTGTGCATCGGCTCATGCATTGCCCCGGTTTTAAGCGACATTTTACTGGCCAGCTGTGACCGTAATCTAGCAAGGAAGCTCAGCCAGACGAACACAGTTAAGGTGATGCGATACGTGGATGACTTTTTAGTATTTTACCATGCTAACCGTTCTGACTCTCAGCCTGCTGCTGCCACAATCCTTGACGTATTCCGCGCTAAATTTAGTTCCTTTGACTTGACCACGGAGAATCCGTCAAACGACAAACTCCGATTTCTAGACTTGGAACTCATGTTCTCAGATAACCATGTTTGTTGGCGCTATGCTCCTTGGTCGCGCAAGGGTCTCCTTCCCTTTCCCTCGGCAAACTCCAAGATTGTGAAGCGCGGCATTGCGAGGGCCTGCATGAAGGCGGCTCTTGTTAGGTCTTGTTGCCACCAAGTACAGGCTAGCCTGGAATCAAGTGTCGCGGTTGAAGCTCGCGCGTTTCCCGGTGTCACGGATTGACATTGCCTCGTGGTGAAATATAACTGAAGATGTACGGCAGGGCCGCACGTGCAATTTTAGAAGCGCTTCAACCGCTCTCCAAATACGTCGAAAGTTCTCGGCCTCTTCGGAGAAGACGTGGAGATGATGGCCTCCCTGAGCGGGGAAGCTTGAACTTGAAGCATTCTGGTCAAAAGTTAAAAGCAAGACGCCGACCAAAAAGACTTTTAAAAATAACACGACGTTTCGGCTCCCGTACGGGGGCCTTGTTCACAAATGAAGAAATGAAGGAACGGGGATTGACTAAGTACGTGTAAAAAGGTGGCGCAAGCAGCGTGCGTAAACAGAGGGAAGGGTGCCGTCATTGCGATTAAGCGTTGTATCGGTGGTTTGGATTAGTAGTGATTCGAGATGAAGTCGCGAGGTTAGATTTCTTTCAGTGGCGAGTACATGCGCACTGGCCCAGTCAATATCATGTCCCTTGGAAACGGCATGCTCAGCGAGTGCATTTGAAGACACTTTTTCTTTTTTCACATCGTAACAGTGTTCTTTCAGGCGCCTTTGAAAATCGCCTGTCTCGCCGATGTACACATGATCACAGTCGGTACAGGGGATTGTGTACACGACACCAGGAAACTTTTCTTTTGGAAGCTTGTCCTTCACGTTTGTCAATACACTTTTCAGTTTTTTCACCGGCACATGTGACACGTGTACATCAAAGGAGCGGAGCACGCGCGCCAGGGCCTCACTGGTTCCAGGAGCATACGGTATCGCGGCACGTTTACAGGGGGCAGGCACGGAGGAGGCACTAATACGCGGACGAGATAATTGTTTATGTACTGAATTCACAAACGCAGCCGGGTAGCCGTTGCCTGAAAGTTCAGCATGCACCACTTTCAGGTCTCTTTGCAGGTCTTCTGAAGAACTGCAGGTTTTTTTCGCGCGTTGTATGAGTGATGAAGCGACGGAGCGTTTGTGGCAAGCAGGGTGAATTGAACCGAAGTTGAGGTAGCGTCCTGTGTGTGTATCCTTTCGATAGACGCCGAAGCGAAGTCCTGTCCCTTCGCGTTGTACCAAGACGTCAAGAAAAGGAAGGCGATGGTCCTTCTCCAGTTCAACTGTGAAGTTTATGGCCGGTTCAATGGAGTTTAGGTGTGACGAGAACGCATCCAGGGCATCCTGCTTTATAACTGAAAAACAGTCATCCACATACCGAAGAAAAATTCTTGGTTGTGGCGTGAATGCTGCGATAGCCCGGCGTTCGACTGATTCCATTGTTAAGTTTGCAGCAGTTACCGAGAGGGAGGCACCCATGGGCGTTCCTTGAAGTTGCTTATAGAAGCAGTCCTGGAAAACGAAGTACCACAAACGCTCCGTCGCCTCATCACTCATACAACGCGCGAAAAAAACCTGCAGTTCTTCAGAAGACCTGCAAAGAGACCTGAAAGTGGTGCATGCTGAACTTTCAGGCAACGGCTACCCGGCTGCGTTTGTGAATTCAGTACATAAACAATTATCTCGTCCGCGTATTAGTGCCTCCTCCGTGCCTGCCCCCTGTAAACGTGCCGCGATACCGTATGCTCCTGGAACCAGTGAGGCCCTGGCGCGCGTGCTCCGCTCCTTTGATGTACACGTGTCACATGTGCCGGTGAAAAAACTGAAAAGTGTATTGACAAACGTGAAGGACAAGCTTCCAAAAGAAAAGTTTCCTGGTGTCGTGTACACAATCCCCTGTACCGACTGTGATCATGTGTACATCGGCGAGACAGGCGATTTTCAAAGGCGCCTGAAAGAACACTGTTACGGTGTGAAAAAAGAAAAGGTGTCTTCAAATGCACTCGCTGAGCATGCCGTTTCCAAGGGACATGATATTGACTGGGCCAGTGCGCATGTACTCGCCACTGAAAGAAATCTAACCTCGCGACTTCATCTCGAATCACTACTAATCCAAACCACCGATACCACGCTTAATCGCAATGACGGCACCCTTCCCTCTGTTTACGCACGCTGCTTGCGCCACCTTTTTACACGTACTTAGTCAATCCCCGTTCCTTCATTTCTTCATTTGTGAACAAGGCCCCCGTACGGGAGCCGAAACGTCGGTTATTTTTAAAAGTCTTTTTGGTCGTCGTCTTGCTTTTACCTTTTGACCATGATTATTCCCGACCAGACGAGCTTTCGTCAAACTCTTGACTTCATTGAAGCATTCTCCTACGACCCCCCGGCGTGGTTCTTGATGGCCGAACAACGGTGCCTCGGACCAACAATACGGGGCAAGACAGCGGGCAGCCGTTTGACGTGCACGGGCCACGTGTGGACCTACGCTATTGTTTGCTCGTCGGCCACCGTGTCCAAAGGGGACAAGTATGCATACCGTTGTTGACCGGCGAAGGGCACCCCCCGCCACGCTGATGACCTGTCAATCGGGGGTGCAGAAGGAAGAGGCCCGTCGGCGGCCACGAGAAAGGGTTTGGTCATCGCTCTCTCCAGAGGGATATTTTGGGCGGAGCCAGAAATGAAGTTGTAGAACAATTGTCTCAAAAACACGCCCCGATTCCGAAGACAACGAATCGGGAAAAACATGCGGGTATTTAAGCGAGGAGCATTGAGGAGCACGGGGTTCTAGTCGCTTGGCTTACATGGCGTAGAAGCCGATCATCGTATCGCTCTAGAAGTTGTTAGCGTGGCTCTGTATGGGCTGGCCACCTAACCTTAGCCGCTTCGCCTAGTTGAGATGTGCGCTTACCGTCTGCAACGTAGGCATCGGGACTTCGGCTCGAGTTAGTTAAAACTGCTCGGGTTTGCCGTCAAGCACTAGCTCCCCGGGAACATCAGCGCCGCAACTCCATCGACCTCAACGCTGTGCCGTACCAGACTGCCGCACCAGACCGTCGTGGACCCTTCGACGCTGCCGGTCATCAGCACGTATGCCTTCATGTTCATACCCCCTGAACTTTCTTCTTGAACTTTCGATAACTTTTGTAATTTAGATTTCTGTTCTCACTGTTGTTACTTACTGCTAGTTTATTTTTCCTATTTATTTATTTATTGGTACTGCAATCCCCTGGAGGGATTTTAGAAGGTGGGTACAAAAAAACGTAAATATCGGCATATAACACCAGGCAAACAGATGGAACAGCCTATCACATTTCACATAGTAGGCAGCCATATAACACAAAGGAAACAAATAACTATCACTTGCGTTTTACAATGTAAACAAACGTAACAAAATATTACCGATGGCACATCACTCTCATTTTAAGAAAAGAAAACAAAGCTATCACACAAGTAAAATTATTTTCTCTGTTTTTCCAGACAAGCGGCAAAGGATGTTAAAGATTGTGTTGTGACTTGATGATTATTTAAACTATTTGTTAGTTGTTCTCGCGCTTTAGTATTTTTGTCAAGCCCTTTAATCGCTGTTCATTATTAGTTGAGTGAAGTGTTATTTCGCCTTGTATTCTACGTGCCGCCCTATCACTATAGATTAAATTTTTGTTGTTTTGTTTTCTCAACCACGACTCTGATCCTTTCACTGTGTCTCCTTGCGTACGGAACGACCGAAACTGCCGTGGTTCCCTTCACCGACTTCGCGCCGGGGAGCTTGAACACGGCCCTGTAACACCCGGAAATGCTGTTATCTAGCATTGCGGAAAGTCTCACAACGCGAATAAAGAAAAGGCAACCGGCAGTGGCACAACACCAGCACGACTCACGGAAAATGGTCGCGGTCATTCCCTATGTCCACAAGGTTTCCCATAACCTAAACAATGTTGTCGGCAGAACAGGCGTTAGTTTGGTGTTCTCTGCCCGCAAAAAGCTAGGTAACATGTGTCGACAGGTCAACCGTGAGGCCAAGGCCACAAAATGTTGCAGGAAGCATAGACAGCCTTTTCTAAAGAAGTGTTGCGATTCTGTTGTGTACAAGGTCTTGTGGCCGTTTTTATATTGGGCAAACCGGCCGGTTTGTTAATGTACGCATGGGTGAGCACGCGAACAAAGTTAAAAAGAAGGCCACTGATAGCCAACTGTCAACACATTGCAATGAGTGCGGTTGCGAGCGATCTCTCAAAAATGTGATTTTCTTGTCCAAGTACCGGGATGAACGCGCTCGTCTCATATCAGAAGCCTATCACATCCGTAGTAGTGGAGAAGCATGTGTTAGCCTACCCTCCATTTCCCTTCTTTCGAAGGAGATATCGTACCTGAGTTGCTAAATTGAAGATATGTATAGTTGGTTTCTGCGCATGTTGATTTTGTTGTTCTTTTCGTTTTGATAGTGGCGGCATACTTATGCACGACGATTGTTGCAATAAACACATATGGTTGTTAGTCAGCGCCCGTGTCTGTGCTCTTCCTTGTCCCGTGTCCAGCGCTGTTTTCGTCTTCTTCCAATCATGAACCAACCAGCCCAAATGCGTGGCCTTCCGCCCTCATTAAACTACTGAGTTACATTACTTTCATTTGACCGAAGTTAGAGTATGCTTGTATTACATGAGATCCCTACGCTAAACACAACATTAAAATAATAGAGAGAATCCAGAGAAAAGCTGTTCGCTTCATTTAATCTAAGTTGAAGCACACCCATTCCCCCACACAGCTGATGACAGAAAACGATATCCCCCTCCAAGAAACACGAAGGCAGATTCTCTGCCTCAATTTCCTACAATCACTCATTAAACGTGAACTATCCATCGGCCCCCCATTATATGTAACACCTCTGTCCACAAGGCGTACACGTCACGATCGCACACTTGCATTAACCCCTCATTTTGCTAGGACAGATATTTACAAATATTCATTTTTTCCTAGGACAGTGTCGGAGTGGAATTGTAAACATGTAATGAATGAACCTTGTTAAGCTACCACAATACCCGCGTTATGTGTTGTGCTTCGATTTTGTATGTCTCTTTGTCTTTTTTTTTCATTTTGTTCTTTTTTGCTTTTATTATTATTAGTTTTGTTGTAATTACAGCACTGCATTTCTTTTTTCATACGCAGTCTGAGTGCCTTTACTAAGTTGAGTGCAAAAATTTACGCATTCCTATACTCACTGTATTGATATTTTGGTATTGCATTTCTTTTTTTGTGTGTACTATGAATGCCCTTCCTGGATGGACAGAATTCTGGTCTGCAGTATGTTATGAAATTAAAAAAATAAAAGATAAAATAAATGACAGGTCATAACATGAAAATTAAGACATCCATGTCATGAGCAGCATGATTTACATGCCACGCGTTTCGTTAATGGGATCTATACCAAAATTGCTATGGCACAACACGACTGCATGACGAACGTAAATGAGAGGTCATAACATTACAATCATGATATGCTTGTCATGAGCGGCACCGTTTACATGCCACAGTCTTGCTGCTCTTGTGGCTGTTTCGTTAACTTCGTATGTACCAAAATCGGTATAGCAAGACAACAATGCAGATCCATTTACGTTCCTGATGCGTGCTTCGCATTTCCTTGATTCCCACTGCGCGTGGGATCTGCCAGTTTTTTAAACTTTGCCTCTAACCCTTTCTTATACTGCTCGAGATTACGTCGGTAGAATGGCCCCGCGACGGTTGTGCGCCTGAAAGGCTTTCAGTGATTTAAGTGCCGTTTACGACTCACTCCTACAACAGAACAGGAATTGCCCTTCCAGGTGAAGTACTCGGCCACCACCTCCCACACGATGTCTACGATTAAACCCGCGCGCTCAGTGTCCAGCAGCTGCAGAACATCTGTCCCCGGCGTCGGTCAGCTGTGTAAAGCAGCAGAGGGCGCCAATAATTACTGGATCCGGAGAGGCCGCTACTGGAAACTAAACCTTGGAACGTTCAAAAAGGTTTGCGGGCATAAAGTGGAACTAACTTGATCAGGATAGGGTAGAGTGCAAATAAATGGGAGAGGCCTTCGTCCTGCAGTGGACCTAAAATAGGATGATGATGATGATGATGATGATGGTGTTGATGATGATCACGGGTTTCACATTCCAAGACTACGACATGAAACGACGTAATGCAGGGCTCGGGAAATTTCACCTCCTGATGTTCTTTAAAGGGACACTGAACAGGTTTTGAATTCGCGAATTTATTGCGAATTCGGTATCCGCGACCTCTTACAACATGCCTACGGAGGTTTTTTTCGCGATGTTCGATTAAACAACGGCGCTATAAGCGAGCAAACTTTGACCGAGGGAACGCCCCCCTCGGCGCGCGCGCGCGCAGGGGCGGAGCTTGGGAGAGATAGACACGTGGGGAGGTGACGTCATCGTCAGGGTCGAGCCGCCGGGCCGCCTGCGTCGCTCAGTCAGCTCAGCTTGTTTCTGCTGCGATCTGCTGCCTAGCGAAACATCAGTTCTGCCAGTTCGTAGGGATTTCTTGCCATTGCACCGTTCTCTTCTGATTGAAGATTTTCGCCATCCGACATTCACTACTTGTGTTTGTGCAAGGTTGAAGTGGACTCGCGATGCCGAGTTACTGCGCGGCATATGGCTGCCGCAGCACTTACAGTCGCGATGAGGTCGCTTTTCACAAGTTTCCTCGGGATCAGAAGATGGCTGCAAAATGGTCCGCTGCAGTTAAAAGAAAAGACTTCAAGCCTACGAGATCAAGCGTGCTGGGCTCCAAGCACTTTCGTGACAGCGACTACGTACGAAACCCGGCTCTCATGCAGTTGCTGGGATTGACGATCAAGAGTGTGCGACTGAACAGCGACGCGGTTCCTTCTGTGTTTCCGCACCTGAAGGGGCCCTCGCCGCCACCACGACTTGCCTTCGTGAATTTTAAATTTCTTAAATTTTTTTGTTGTTGTGATGCACCTCGGATGTTTCTGGCGGTCGCGAATCTTCCGAATTTCGAGGCAGCAGCAGCAGTCCTCCTCTTTCCCCATTTGCACGCAGTGAGCGCATGAGCACCTATGGCGAAAACACGTGTACACAGATATCAGCACGCAGCATCGAAATCAGCTACTCTACACGACAGTCGCATGCTTCTAACGCAGCTAATATACCGTTTGCATTTTAACACACCATCACTGTAGTACTGGGCAGAATTTAGAAAAAGCGACGGTATTATAAAAAACAGAACTGCAATATATGAGCCAAACTATCCTTGCGCAATTTTTCAGCGCAGTTCAGAGCACATGTCACCACTGCGGCGAGAGCGGCACCCGTCTGGCTTTTTTTTTTTTCCTCGCGGTAGCATACTGACTCATCGCGTGCGCCTTGCCCGCTGCGAAGTACGATACTGACTGCATTAACAACGCTGCACTCTGAGCTGTGAAATCCACGAACAGCTGATGTTTCTGCACGATGCCCGCGCGTAGCGCGGACCGTGCCAATACGCGGCTAAAAGCGAGTGCCGATGCTGCTGTTTCTTATCAAATTTGATATCCACGGATGAACGTATCATTTGTAACAGTTTACTACAGTGAAATTAAGCACTGACATGCATCTTATACGTGCCAGTCTGTTTCAGAGGCGGTTGAAGGTGGCTGGTTGGGACTCGCTTTCCTGTGCCGCTTCAGTCGTCGCCTTTACAGTGGCGACCGGCTCGAACATGTACGGATGTACAGAGAACTCGTTCCGACTTTCACAGTTCGCCATACTAACAGCAACTACCCGATTTCAACAGATAAACACGGCATTGCCTGCCGGCGAGCGCAGTCTGCTGTCCTCACCTTCCTGACGATGATGTCATGGAGCTTCGACCAATCACAGCGGCGGCGAGACTCGCAATGGCGGCCGCGGCGCCTGCTGCTTGTTTTCGGCAAAATAAAGTTATTTGCGTTGGTTTGTGCAAATTTCCGACTTGATTTTCGAGTTCGCCGCACGAAATTACGTATGATGACACCATAATCTCGTTTTTTTTAAAAAGTGGTTCAGTGTCCCTTTAACGTGCAGTGGCAACGCACAGCACATGGGCTTCAACGTGTCACCTGCATCGAAATGCAGTCGCCGGGGCCGGGATACCATTCTGCGACCTTAGACGAGTGCCGCTACAAAGCCACAAGGCCACTGTAGGAGGGCAGGGGCCGTCAACACCTAGCGGATTTCGGAATCCAAATGGTAATGGGTTCTGCTATAAACAACTTCCCGCCGTAGTGCGTGCGCCGTTGTGAAAACCCGTGGTAAAGCGAGCACAGTGCGAAATCAACGGGAACACGCGCGATACACAGGCAGAGCTGGGCATGCGTACATAATCTTCGTCTCTGTTTGCTTTGCACTGCACTTGCTTTGCGAGATAGGAAGAGGAACCTTCATGAGAGCTCGTTTTCGAACCCACCTGCCTTATATTGGTTCCCTAATAAGGTATCGGCTTCACTTACAGGCAACGTTTTCAAGTGCTCGAAGGGACACCTTCCCGGGAGATTGATATGTGATTGTGTGACATCGAAGAGGTTAGTTATGAACATTTGATGCTTTGGGGCGCAATATTGCGTCGTATATACTTATGGACGAGCTGGTGGCGGCACTGTTAGACCGCCTTCTCTGTCCTACATCGTTATTTTCTCCGTAACGTCGCCTTGCATTGCTACTTGGCCTCTCGCTTTCAAGATGCTGCGCTGAGTAATATTTACTAAAGTCGCACTAAAGAAAAAAAGAGGACGTTTTGCCACTTACCTGAACATCGGGTACATCAGTGTTTGAGCAACGTAAGCCAAGGGAACAACTGTCAAGCACAGGACGTTATTAGAGGAAATTGTAAATGTGGTATCATACGTGAAATCGAAAATGCTTACAGACGTAGTCCTTCATGAAGTGCACCTCAAAGTCGAAATTGCTTAGCCGGGACCTGAAAATAAAGGACACATAAGAAAAAGAAGTTATGTGGCAATAAAACAGTTGTTGCGTCATCTTTTTTAATTCACTCAGTTAAGTCCGCTGTGTCAACGATTTCCAATTTGTCCTACCGCGAGCGAGTTGGTTCTACTTTACGACGTAAGGCATGTTATTGGGCTACTTGGTTCATTTGACCAGACAAGTTTTAACTGCGCGCAGACACCAGCGACGCAGAAACGCACGCACACACACACGCACACACACACACACACACACACACCACACACACACACACACACACACACACACACACACACACACAGACTTCGAACTGCGTCTATTTCATGAAGTAAGAGCATTTATACAGAACAACAAGGAGCAGCCGCACAGATAATCTCACACGAGGATGTGTAAAAATAGTGTGGACAGCAGAGCGTTACCACCCAGGAGTGGTCCTGATGTGTCAATGTAAGAAATCTATTTCGCCTCTCGATAATGGTAATGATGATGATCTAACGCAAGTACCTCCTCTCCTTGCAATAAAAGAAGCCCCGATAATCTATCTTTCTGTTCTAGGTTTTGCCCTTGAAAGGAATTTTGTTTTTAGTAGTTGAGGAAAAAAGCTCATACCGTTGCACTTTTTGCAATGCAGGGCACGATTACTGCCAGTGCTATGCAATCCGTCGTTCTTAATGACCATCCGTTATCTGTCTTCCGCATAATATGCCCTGCCCAGGTCCCCCTCTTTTAGGGGCGAAGCTCCTTATGCCGTGGGTCGTTCCATCCCTTGTAGTTGTCCCTCGTAGCCACCTCGTATAGTTCGTGAAATGCTCACTAGATGGCGTGATGGCGCTGCGGTGCTCGCTTCACTCAGATGTATGGGAACGCGTAGTGTGGGAGCGCATGGCGCACGAGACCGCTAGGTCTCGTGCTCGCTCTTGAATGCGCTCGCTCTTGAATGATGCTAGACTATGCAGCTATAATTTGGGATCCCTATACACAGACCAACATCACGAAACTTGAACGAGTGCAGAGGAAGGCAGTCCGATTCATTTTTAATAACTACTCCCGTACATCAGTGACGGAACTTCTAAAACAAGCGAACTTACCTGCACTAACAGAACGCAATCGCATTTCCAGATTAAAATTCCTATATCAGCTCATAAATAAACACTACAATATTAGCCTTTCTGATATCCTTACTTTTTCTTCCGGGTATGCCACAAGACAGAGGCATCAACTAACAATTACACCATTTCGCGTAAGAAGCAATTGTTTAAGTATTCCTTTTTTCCTAGGACTGTGACTGAATGGAATAACTTGACTAATACCGCAGTTACTCAACTTTCTTTGTCTTCATTTACTGCTCACATCTGTTAATCACGTTAAAGGCTCAAGTATGTCTTCCTTTATACTATAGTCGTATTTTCTTTTACGGAGTGTTAGTTATTTCATTGATGTTTATATAGGCGTCGTGAGTGCATTTGTTTCAGTTTTTTGCGTGTGCGATAGTGTATGCGAATATCAACAATGTCTTTGTTCATTTTAACAATCCATTTTCCTGTATTTTTTTCCTTCAAGCTATGTATTCCATATGGATTTATTTTGTTGCCTACACCTGTACCATGAAAACCTCTTGTTGGGCGAGTTGGTACATTCTTGAAACCTAAAGGCACCGGCGCAACCACACGACACAGAAGGAGAGACAAGGACACACGAGCCGCGCTCGTGTGTCCTTGTCTCTCCTTCTGTGTCGTGTGGTTGCGCCGGTGCCTTTAGGTTTCAAAAAAAACCTGTACCATGATGTGGTTGTATTTCCACCCTGCTAAAATCCCTTTGGGGATTGCAGTATCTGTAAATAAAAAATAAAATAATAAAAATCTCAGAATGATCACGAGATGGCGCTGCGGTACTGCTTAGCTAGTACGTCAATTGATCACTAGATGGCGCTGCGGCGCTCGCTGTTTCGTTGTCGCGTCGTAGCCACGCTCGCGCTCGCCCTCGGCACGTGCCTCCCGGCGCGCGAGCTCTCTCACTCTTCCATCTGCTGTCTTGTGACTGAGAGAGAGAGAGAGAGCGAAAGGCGCGCGTTGACTATGGAAACGCTCTTTCTTCGATGAACGCTCTACCAGCTCGCAAAGAGAACGCGCCCTCACCCGCGAGAGACAACGTGGGCGAATGCAGCGTCTCCTAGCGAGTTTCTTGATTGAGAAATACCGACTGCTCGCGTTGGAGAAGCGTTCACCGGGAACCCATATATATATATATATATATATATATATATATATATATATATATATATATATATATATATATAGGCACTGGATCTTGACTTGCAATGAGGTGCCGGTGGGAGATTTCACTTGTGCGTAGTTGAACCATAAGGATTCGTAGCGTGCGCGTTAACTAAATTAATCCGGAACTCGGCACGATCTACAATGAACCTCCCGAGCTTCGCCCACTCATCATCATTCACTCCGTGGATATGCTGTGGATTTTTTCTTCTTTTAATTCTCTCATCCGCTTCGCTCGTTTTACTGGGATAGCAATTACATGGACACTTGAACGGGACTTTTCCCATCGCCGTCGTGTACCCGTTTATGTATAACTATATAGGGAGAAATCTTTAAGAAAAAAAAATCCACAGCATATCCACGGAGTGAATGATGAGTGGGCGAAGCTGCGGATGTACATCGTAGATCGTGCCGAGTTCCGGATTAAATTAGTTAACGCGCACGCTACGAATCCTTATTGTTGAACTACGCAAAAGTGAAATCTCTCACCGGCAACTCATTGCAAGTCAACATCCCGTGCATATATATATATATATATATATATATATATATATATAATCCAGTAAATGTGTCTGCGGATCCAGACGAATATGCGCAGTGAAGAAACGGACGAACGTGCAAGAACTTTTTACTTTCAACGTTTCGGCCGGTGGTCCGGCCTTCATCAGGAAAAATTCAGGTCCACTGATTCCTGATGAAGGCCGGACCACCGGCCGAAACATCGAAAGTAAAAAGTTCTTGCACGTTCGTCCGTTTCTTCACTGCTTATATATATATATATATATATATATATATATATATATATATATATAGAGAGAGAGAGAGAGAGACAGAGAGAGAAACTTCAGTGGGTCCAGCACGTATAAGAAAAGAAGCGGGTACACGCACGAAAAATCAATACGTTTATGCCCAACGTTTCAGCCGTGGCACGGCCTTCGTCGGAGAATGAAGAAAATACAAGGCACTTGCCACTTATAAGGGCCTCTAAAATCGCAGAATCACTCACAAAGGCATAGGTAGTTCTGTATCACACAACTGCGACAACGTATATCCATACGTCAAGATTGATCTCAGAAATCAATGTTGTCAATCAAAGTAGGACACGTAGCCCGCGCACAGCAAATGTTTAGGCGGCAGTCCACTGATTAAGCCGTCAAAAAAAATACACGAGGGTTCAAGGCGAAAATGAATGACACATAAAATAAGATGAGCACATCTTACGCGCACAAGGAGATACCGGTAAACAAAATTCAGCCAGTCACTGCGGTTACCATACAGACAAGCGAACAGAGGCGTCAATGCGGTATATAAAAGTATGCAAAAAAATGGGTGAATAAGTGCGGGTGGGGGTGAATTAACACAACAATTTCATTAACGTTGCTACAAAGAAAGAAAAGCAACGCGTCCGATGCTTTCGTTTATGCCGCAATGAATGCTGTTGAATTTGTTGATCAGGTAAGACTCGCGAACTTCTCGGTCATGATGAGTTTTAAAACCAGATTGTAGCATTGTGGCTGTGATATTTTCAAAAGAATGACCCGGAATCAGGACATGCTTTGATAATGGAAGATGAGGAAGGCTAGTAGCGTGGGCTCGGTGGTTGTTAAAGCGTAACCTGAATGATGTCTCGGTTTGACCGATGTATTGTTTGTGACAAGCGGAGCATTCAAGCATGTAGACTACATTGGCGCTGTCGCAATTGAAGTCTCCGATGATAAGGGAAAAGTTTGAACCGGTGCTAGTTGCGCGTTGCGAACTTGTCATATGTGGGCAGACCTTGCAGTGGGGTTCATTGCAAGGGCGACAGTCACCGTACATAGATCGACTATTTATTTTGGAGGATGTTAGGGCATCGCGCAGGTTGCGGGATCGGCGGTAAACGACCCGTGGTGGTTCCGAAAAAATATGCTTAAGGCGATCGCTCTGAGCCAGGATGTTGTGGTGTTTCTTTAAAATGCTTGTCACATTAGGAACAGATGCTGAATGCGTGAGGACAAGATTCACATTGTCTCGTGAGAATCGCGCTGATTGTTTGTTACTTTTAAGTAACTCTGTACGGTCAATGTTCTACGCCTTCTTGAGGGCGTCGTGAAATATTTGCGACGGGTATCTTTCTCTGGTCAGTGCGGATCGAAGGTCTTCACAGTTATGAACGAACTCACTGTTGTCTGAGCAGATGCGCTTAAATCTAATGGCCTGACTGTATGGGATGCTAGTTTTGCAATGTCTTTTGTGGCTACTTTGGAAATGCAGGTACTGGTGTCTATCGGTTGGCTTCCTATAAAGTCCTGTCGTCAGTTTTCGGTTGCACAGTGTTACAGTGACGTCAAGAAAATTATCACTGATCGCCGAGTATGAGTACGAAAACGATATGCTTGGATGGGCATTGTTGAAATCCCTGATGAAAGAAAGAAGCTCGGTTTCACGGTGATGCCAGATTAAAAAGATATCGTCAATAAAACGTTTGTAGTAAAAGGGCTTGACATCGCGGTGTGCAAGAAACTCATCTTCTAGGAGACCCATAAAATATTTGCGTAATTGGGCCCAATTCTAGTGCCCATAGAAGTGCCACTAACTTAGACATAGTGTTGACCGTTGAATTCGAAGTTATTTAGTTCAAGAATTAACTTGAGGAGCGTGCCCAGTGGGGAGGAGTCAATTATTTGATGAAGACCAGACTCGTTGTACGCCTGTAGAACAACACGGATACCGTCAGAATGGGGAGTATTAGTATACAATGAGGAAAATCAAGTATGACAAGAAAGGCCCCATCAGGAACGTCTAAATGAGCGATGTCATTTAAAAAGTGGTTTGTGTCCTTTATGTACCACTGTGCTTTATGTCGTTTATGTACCACTGTGCAACCGAAAACTGACGACAGGACTTTATAGGACGCCAACCGACAGACACCAGTACCTGCATTTCCAAAGTAAGCCACAAAAGACATTGCAAAACTAGCATTCCATACAGTCAGGCCATTAGATTTAAGCGCATCTGCTCAGACAACAGTGAGTTCGTTCGTAACTGTGAAGACCTTCGATCCGCACTAACCAGACAAAGATACCCGTCGCAAATAATTGACGACGCCCTCAAGAAGGCGGAGAACATTGACCGTACAGAGTTACTTAAAAGTAACAAACAATCAGCGCCATTCTCACGAGACAATGTGCATCTTGTCCTCACGCGTTCAGCGTCTGTTCCTAATGTGACAAGCATTTTAAAGAAACACCATAACATCCTGGTTCAGAGCGACCTCAAAGCTGTGACCAAAGGTAACAGCTTTGAGGTCACAGCTTTGAGGATGTCAGGGTCACACTACTGGAAGTAACCTTCGGAGCACCTGAGAACGTGAGCAAAGGGAATCTTACTTTATCCACAAATTTGGCACAATTAAGCGTGGCATAAATGAACATCCTGGAGCTCTCTCGGTGTTACGATCGTTAGGAAGTGACCAGTCGAAGTGATAAAGTTTGTATCCTCAATTACAAGATCGGCCATTCCCGCCAATTATCATTACCTCATTCGAACTTTTTTTAAAGCTGTGTACGCCCGATTCTATCGGCCTGGCCCTGTTTGCATTACCCGTGCAGTGCAAGCCGACACACGCAAAGTGGCTCCGCAGATCGTACGACAAGAGGGGACAATACGTCATTGTGTTGCACACAGAATTTTACTGCTTCAAATCCTCGCCTTTCTGTGCGGCTCTTTTCCTTCATGTCGCCCTTTCTTCTTCCTTGCCTACCTTACCCCGCCACGCGGTGGCGCCGAGTGCGCGTTACAAATGTGGCTGCAATCGGGAACAAGAGCGCTGCGCCTTTCATGCCTGAATACCTCCCCCGTTCTTCCCTCCTGGGGCGCGTTGCTGTGCAGCGGCACCACAGAGGCACATCCAAACCGCATAAGGTACGCCACTGAAAGTGTCATTAGTTTCACCAGATATAAGCCGGCGCCACGGTTTACAATGCCTAATTGATGGATTGCTCTTTAAGATGTCTACGGACTCGGACAGCACTGGCGCGGCGGGCGCCACTCGCCCTTCTCGCTGTCTCTCCCATTTTCGCCCCTTTCTCTTCTTCTTTTCTTTTTCTTCGTTCTCTCTCTCTCTCACTGTGTGTGTGTGTGTGTGTGTGCGAGTTGCTTTTGCGTGACTTGCTCATATTTTGTTGCAGTGAAGATGTCTGCAATCTCTTTATTATTTTTATTTTTTATTTTCATTATTTCCGTATATTTTCAACCCACTCATTCGCTTTCCCACCCTTGTCCTTCTCTCCTTGCTATAAGGCAAAGTGTGTATATAAGGCCATACTGGCCTGTGGTTAACATGTCTTGAAAAGGTCGGGCTCCGACCGAAACGTTGAGTTAATAAACCGTAGTTCTCTAAGAGGCGCATCGTCAATTCTGTTTTATATATATATATATATATACAGGTGGCCGGCGAACGGTTCTCCAGCGCAAGCAGTCGGTATTTTTCAATCAAGAAACTCGCCAGATGACGCTGCCTGCATCAACGTTGTCTCTCGCGGGTGAGGGCGCATTCTCCTTCTTTGCGAGCTGGTAGGGCGTTCATCGAAGAAAGAGCGTTTCCATAGTCAACGCGCGCCTTTCGCTCTCTCTCTCTCACAACACAGCAGATGGAAGAGTGAGAGAGCTCGCGCGCCGGGAGGCACGCCCCGAGGGCGCGGGTGAGCGTGGCTACGACGCGGCAACGAAATGGATGAATGGATGGATGGATGTTAGGAGGATCCCCTTTATAACGGGGCTGTAACCGAGCCACCAAGCTCTAGCTTTATTTCTTTTTCCTCTACACACATTTCTTTTCCCGAATCACACATATTGTCACAACTAATTTTTCTCCTCGTCTACCTATTTTATCTATTATCGTTCCACTGTGATGTAACAATCTTACCCGAGCTATCTTGCGCTTCTGTTTGCTCCATACTTATGCGCCACCAATGCTCTAAGCGCCTTTTACTTATCTCTATCGCCGACATGTTCAGCTTTCCCCTGTTACTCCTGAAACCGATGGCCTCCTGTAGGGTAGTGTCCACAGCTACACCTGGGTGGACATCTGTACATTCAATGAAAATATGATCTGTCGTTTCCCTAGGTTTTCCGCACCTTGCCTCAAACAGTAAAGCGCTTCCCTTTGAATTATCGTAAAATTTGTCTCTCTTGGATTCGTCTTTCTTTTTCTGTAGTTGTTCAATGCCGGCTTCTTCTCCATTCCGGCTATCCAATCCGAGTTCTCCGCTCCGGCCATGCTCTTAACGCTCTTTTTCGTCCCATACGTTTCGTTACTGGCTGTATACTTACTGGTAAGCCTCTTAGTTCTCTTCCTCCATTGTGAGTCAACGTTCTTTCTATACAAATACCTGAATACTTTGCTGCCCATCTGCTTTCTTTCATATTCTTTAATCTCTGTTCGTACCTAATTTTACTCTGAGCTTCCCTTCAGTCAAAGTCAGACCATCCCATATCCCCCTTAACAGCCTCATTTGTGGTCTTCCCATGGGCGTCCAATGCGAGACGTCCGACCGTCCTCTGATTCACGTCCAGCTCTGATTGCACCTCTGACCTTCACACCACTGAGTTTCCGAGTGTAAGTGCTGGCACCATTACACCTTTCCATAAACCTCGCATTACCTCGTACCTCTTGTAACCCCACAGCGCTGTATTCTTAATTATTGCGGAGTTCCTCTTTCCTTTAACTATCATAGCTTTTTCTTGTACTTCTATGTATCTATTCCCATCATTTATCCATATCCCGAGGTATTTGTACTCTCGGACTCTGCGTATCTCCTCGCCCTGTATTGATATGGTCTGATCGTTGCTGTCATTGAATATCATCCAGCCGCATTGTGTCAGACCAAATTTTAGTCCTAAATCTTCACTTTGCCGGCCACATATACTAACCAGACCCTGCATATCTGTTCGACTGTCTGCGAATAGCACAATATCGTCTGCATAAAACAACCCGGGGAGCTTTTGTTCTATCACTATACCTGCCTGTCTGTGTGACAGCTTAAAAGCAATATTGCTCATCTCCAATGCTTTCTCCATTCTCCTCATGTAAAGCATGAATAACAGTGGGGACAACGGGCATCCCTACCTTAACCCTTTACCTATATCGACGGCTTCCATTCTACCATTACTCGCCATACCTTCCCATTCCACACGTACTGTATTTCCACTGTATATTTCCCTTAAGAGCTCTATACAGTCATCCCCTATAGCAGCCTCTTTCATTATGTCCCATAAATTATTCTGATTTGCATTGTCGTACGCACCCTTAATATCCAAAAATGCCAAATGTAAAGGTCTGTTCTCTTTTCCGGCTATTTCTATACACTGCGTAAGCGCAAAAAGGTTATCTAATCTCCTGTCGACTTGAAATCCATTTCGGAGTTCGCCAAAAGTGCCATTATCGTCTGTTCATATGTGCATTTTTAATTTTATTGCCTGCATCGCCTACCTGTAGAGTACTGATATAATGGTCAGTGGTCTATATGAGCGAATGTTATTTTTCTCTCCCTTGCCATTATAAATGAACTTCAATCTACTTTGACGCCAACTGTCCGGTATTCGCATGTCCTGTAAGCTGTAAGCTTTTTTCAATTGCTTTTAACAGACCTTCTTTGCTGTTTCTTCCGAGCTCATTTATTACAGTAATGCTAACCCCATCTTATTCTGTAGCTTTTCGTTTGGGAATCTTTTCCTCCGGGTTCTTCCAATCGAAATTTTCCAGAACTAGTTCTTCCACTTGGTCTTCCTCGCTACTGTTACACGTCGTAAAGGGAGGCACGTCATTCTTCTTAAAGGAATCGGCTGTTGCGTTTCGAATATAAGTCAATGCGTCGTACCCCTGCAATTTCTTTCCTTCTTCATCCACAATATGCCGTCGCATAGAGTTTTCTTACCCAGCGATTGCAGGTGGTTCCAGAGAAGCCTAGATGCGTCCTTGTTTTCGCGAATGTCCGATATCCAACGTTCACTTTGGCCTTTAATCTTGGTTCAACCAAACTCTGTACCAGGGCTTTTTTCTCGTGATATGTTTCCCATTTTTCCTTGACTTCGTCTTGTGGCCTCTGCTCCTTTTTTGCCTGCCTATGTATTCGAGATGGTTCCCGTCGATTCTCAATTGCGTCCCGAATTTCCCTGTTCCACCATCGTTTTGGCTTTCGCTTTCCCCTCCAGCAACTCTTTTGTTTCTCTTTCGTGATGTCAGTCCTTATTAGAATAAGAAGCTCATTATAATCCCACACTTTGCCGTTTGTTTTGCTCACTATATCCTCGATTTTTGCGACTACGTTCCTAATTTGTTTTTCACTTAGAAAAGAGCTGCCGGACTTTAATTCTATGCTCTCTTTACGATCTACCTAACCCATTTGCGAAGTTATGCGTTTATGGTCTTCCCAAGCTGCTACTCCCTTCCTCATCTATGCTCATTTGTCTCAACTTGTCATGATTTCCTTCTGTCATGAGGCAGTAATCGATTGTTGACTGCCTGCTTCCGACCTCCCATGTTACCTGCCCATCGCACTTAGGACTCATGTTAACTATATCGATACTACGTTGTTCGCAGAGCTCTACCATCAACTTCCCGTTATAATCTGTATATCCATCGAGGCCATGCACATGAGCATTCATATCTCCTAAAAGGATTATTTCGGCCCCGTTACCAAATTTTTGAATGTCCTTGCTTATGCAATTCACTAACTCGTGATTTTTCTCTTTGCAGTTATTTCCAGTCCACATGTAAACATAGTTTTCTTCGCGCTTACCGTTCCAGATACCCAGAGGTGTTCTTCACATGTCGAATAATCCTACACCAGTTTGCTTCCCGATGAATTAGCATACCGATTCCCCCACCTTTTCTTTCTGATTTTGTCCTGTTGCACCCTTCCCACACGTAATTTGTAATAATTGGTGTCTCTTCCGAGTCCCGAAGGTGCGTTTATGTAATGGCGTACACCGCTATCTGTTCTCTGTTCAACTGTTCCTCTATTTCTAACCATTTTGTCGGTTTTCTGCCATCTTGCATATTTATGTACATTATTAAACCGCGCTGCAATTTCTTTCTCTCTTTCCCCTTTGCCCTTCTCCCTTTGTTACCAATTCTGTGTTCCAAAGGGTCCCTCATAGATGTTTCTTCCCTTTCTACCGTGGACACTGGAGGGCTCTTGTGCCCCCTAAAAAAGCCACTGCGCGTCCTGCTAGGCGCCAGCCCACCTCATGCCCAATGTTACGGCCAAAGTGGATTCTATCTCTTTGGAAACCACCCCATCTGTGCACTTCTCTGTTTATGTCGACAACCTCGAAGCCTTTATCTCCACTAACCCGCCAAATCGTTTCGTTGGCGGTGACAACTGCTCTTTGGAGGTTTCGGTCTTTCAAGGGTACCTCGGGGATTGTGCACACCACAATTTGCACCTGGGGGGACACTTCCCGCAACTCATCTGCTCCCTTTGTTAACCTCTTCTCTATTTCTGGGGTCCTTCCGTTCAACACGTTGTTCAGCCCGCCAGCTATCACAACCAAACTGCGCCCCTGATCTCTACGAGTCAGCTCTTCCCTTGCTTGTTGCATTACTGTCCCCAACATTTTTCCTGGAAACGTCCCTACAGCTACTCTTCGGTCTCCTTTCAGCCTCTCCTGAATCGTTTGCGAGCATCGAGCCAGGTTGGAGTCCCCCACTATTATTACGTTTTCCAGCTGCCCTGCTGCCTTTATCTGCTCTGGACATTTGGACTGACTTTCAGGGTGAGGTTCGGGTGGTCTTTTGTCCGCTCGCTCTTTCACCAGAGCTTAGCTGTAGGTCGAGCCCCGCTTTTGTGCTCCTTTTGTCGACTTTTCTGTGGGGTCAAGGACGTTCCCTCTCCATGATAGTCACCTGACTCTTTCTTATTCTGCATGGTGACCAGCTGCTCCTCGGTTGCTCTCAGCCTTTCACCCATCTGCGTTCTCATTTGGCGTTCCTCCTCTAAAGCGTGCTCCAGCTTGCCTACTCGCTTTAAGAGGGTGTTCTAGGTTTCCTCCATTTGCTGGAATTTGCCGTAATCGCACACTGGCTACATGACACTTCTACTTCGCATGCCCCATCATGTCCGCAAACATCTACTTTGACTCCCACGCCACATTTTGTACACTTCACCGTTTTTTTCGCCATGGTTAGCGCGATGAACAGTCACACACTCGTCAAAAATTAGGCCTAAGGAATTTACCACGCACACCTCATGCGGTTATTAGTGGTGCACCCCTACACTGTCCTAGGCTTTAAACGTATATCTTACTAATTCATCCAGTACACCGCACAAAAAATGCACGTACACGATAAATCAGTAGGCTGCAAGCGTACTGCAAACAAAGATATATCCGCAATGCACCAAAGGCAGCTCTCCCGCCTTGTGCAACGATAGCGTGCACAAATAAAATTAGAAATAAAAGTGGCCCAATATTGGTACTATTTAAATCTCTTCAGTTTAATTCCCCCGACCGATCCTCTTGTCACCCAATACAACCTACTCCAACTCACACAAACAGCAGCGCCCCTAACGGGCCGACCACGTGGCCTTGACAAAAAGAAAAAAGGCAGACCCGTGCTCGGGGAAATGCCGGACACAAAGAAAGGCGCAACACGAAAAAGACTAATTTCCTCTCTTACCCGGTCCAGAAAGGTAAAATGAAAAAAACCGCAAGCAAAAATCACTTATCCGTTACAACCTGACACTCAAACAATAGCAACTGAAAATACCTACCAGAAAAAGGAAAATCCGTACGCGGGTAAAATACTGGACGCAAATAAAAGTACAAGAAAAGACTACTTGCCACTACTATTCAATGTAAAAATGCAAAAACATCCACAGCATTTCCACGGGGTGAAGGATGATGAGTGGGCGAAGCTGCGGAGGTTCATCGTAGATCGTGTCGAGTTCCGGATTAATCTAGTTAACGCGCACGCTACGAATCCTTATGGTTCAACTACGCACAAGTGAAATCTCCCACCGGCACTTCACTGCAAATCAAGCTCCAGTGCCTATATATATATATATATATATATATATATATATATATATATATATATATATATATATATGTGTATATATATATATCAAGTTAACATGATGGAAACAATCCAGAACAGGGCGACCCGTTACATTTCTAGGAACTACGATATCAATTCTAGTGTGACTCAGCTTAAACTCCATCATTCCCTCCAAGCATTAAATGCTCGTCATCACGTGTCCTTGTTATGCCTATTTCATAAGTACGTCTACAGTAACAAAACATCGTCGTTGCACCTTCAACACCCGCTCTACACGTCACGCAGATTACATAACCATCTCAGCTTCACTCGCATCTTTGGAAACACAAACGCGTTCAACACATCAGCACTACCACAAGCCATCCGCGTATGGAATGATCTTCCCGACGATATCGCCTCTGATAGTAACCCCAACACGTTTCGGCAAGAACTTCAGATGCATTTCCTTAATATTTCATCTTGATGTTCTTTTACTTGTTTTCCGAGCCTTTTATGTTACGGGGTGTTCCTATATATTTCATCACCATGTTTACGTATTGCTGACTTATTGCTTTGTTAAATTTGTGCACCGCATTTTTTGTGGTTGTTGTTGTTGTTACTAACCGACAATGTACCGTTGTTGTTTGGAAATTTACATACGTTTTTCACTAACCCCCCTTACTCAATGCCTTCGGGCCTGCAAGGTATTTTCAATAAATAAATAATAAATAAATAAATATATATATATATATATATATATATATATATATATATATATATATATATATATATATATATATATATATATATATATAAAGGACAGAAAGTTGAGCGAGTTGCTAACAGTCCATAATCAAAAGAAGAGGCGTGCAGGACACGAACACAAGGACAACAGTGAACAACACGAACGCCGACTACAACTGATGCACAGCACAGAGGCGAAAAAGAAAGAAGACACACAGCTTATCTGCGCATGCTCGGAATGGCAGCGCCACCTGTCAATCGGTTACACGTGCCGGTCTTCGCGATAGACAACTCCTAAGGCTTTCTATCTCCTCTCTGTTTAGCTAATCGACGGCTGACTCACGCACGCACTTCCACTAGTACTGATATGCCAGGCCTCAACCAGTAAACGCGTATCTTCGTTCTTATGCCTGTAAAGGATCTCGGTTTCGTCTAACTCGGGCATGCAGCTACAGACATATATATATATATATATATATATATATATATATATATATATATATATATATATATGGGTGGCCGGTGAATGGTTCTCCAGCGCGAGCAGTCGGTATTTTTCAATCAAGAAACTCGCTAGAAGACGCTGCCTGCGTCAACGTTGTCTCTCGCGGCTGAGGGCGCGTTCTCCTTCTCTGCGAGCTGGTACAGCGTTCATCGACGAAAGAGCGTTTCCATAGTCAACGCGCACCTTTCGCTCTCTCTCTCTCACAAGACAGCAGAGGGAAGAGTGAGAGAGCTCGCGCCCGGGAGGCACGCGCCGAGGGCGAGCACGAGACCTAGCAGTCTCGTGCGCCACGCGCTCCCATACTAAGCGTTCCCATATATCTGAATGAAGCGAGCACCGCAGCGCCATCACGCCATCTAGTGAGCACTTCACGAACTAGACGAGGTGGCTACGAGGGACCACAGAGGATGGAACGACCCGCGCGTAAGGACCTTCGCCCCTAAAAGCACGCAGCTTACGCTAGCAATCCCATATCGATCTAAATGTAAGAAAAAGGCACGCAGCTTACTCCGGCAACGCCCTCGCCACATAGCCCTCACGCAAATGCGCCTGCGAGGGCCGCAGTGAACGCGCTCGCTTGCGGCGCTGTGCTGAAGTTTCTCGACGACGCTTAGCGCTGCCACGTGGTGTGAAGCACACGGCAAAAGAAATAAAAAAGATAACTCGTAGCTCTGCTGCGCCGTTATCTCTGCCGCTCGGCCGTCACGTGGTAATTCAGGGCCATTTTACGGCAGTATCGCTATCAAATGAGGGGGCGAAATGAAGTGGAAATATCTCCTTATCTCTCCACTTCATCTGACCCGTTCGTTTGTTGGCGATGCGGTCACCGGTCGTGGGGAACGGGTAGGCGGCGTTCACCGTGAAACGGCCTTTGCGCCAACATGCCGACGCGTCTCGTCAGAGCGCCTGCCCAAGAGAGCTTCAGAAGAATGCCACTCACGCTGAAACAGGGCGAGCTTTACCTCCCACTTAATAATTTCAACGCTGTCATTAAAACACAATCGAATGCGCTCCCGCAGCAATTAGCCTCGCAAATGCACCTGAGGCTGCGCGTCCACAGTTGCGTGCAGTGTGATCTACTGTGGCCCGCATTGTGGCCATGCCTAGTCGAGAGCGAACCAAGGCCGCTTGTCACAGCCGCCAGGTGTTCTCGGCCGCCCTCGTGTGCAACGAGATAAGATACGGCGTGGGAATGTGCGGAGCGAGGTTCGACGTCTTTTGGAAAAAGGGAAATAGCCGCTAATTGCCTCCCGAGGAAAAGCTTGGACTTGCGGGCCGTTTTATCGCCAACGCCTCTGGACGCCGCCGGCACCGCCGAAGAAACGCAGCCGCCGGGCCGGGGCCCCCCGTAGCGGGGCGGCGCGCTTTGTCCAACTTAAGATGGCGTGAGGCGGAAGGGAGAATATGATTCTGGCCCGATTTGGCTGCCACGGCAAGTTGATGTCTTGACCAGCAAGAGAGCAGTCAGCGGTGTCGCGGGTCTCGTGTAGTCGTCGGGCATGGAGCAGCCGAAGTGACGAAAACAGTCGTGCACAAGATCGGGCCCTCTCTTCGTCTACCGAAGTCGGCGAGACACCAGTGACACCCGTCAACTTCTCTACGTAAGAGTCACGACCAATATTTTTTGGACATTTCTGTAGGACATGATTATTTTCATTTAATGTTCTTTTTTTATTCACCGAATTTCGGTGTCAGAAGGAAGCGTGCGCTGCGTCGCACCAGAGATAGTGCATCGAGTTATTTCTCGTTATGTTTTCCTTTCATCTAGTTATTTTATTACCAATGTTAACTCCTGCGTCGTTTATATTTGTATTGATACCTTGTCGCATGTATTTCCTCCGAGTTCCTGTCGAGTTCATTTCTTTTTGTAATTGCCTATTGCCTTGCTCGTGATTAAATGCTTTTGCTTTTGTTTTTTTAAGCACCTATCCGTGTTTGTCTGAGAGTGCGTCAGTCAGGACCAACACCACCACACGTGCCAACCGCACGGGTCGGCCGGCGAACTCAAAACTAAGTACCGCTTCGAGGCTTTTAGGGCGCCGCAGGCCTAAGCGTAAGTGGAAGCCTACGGGTCTGCCGAAACGCCGCTACTGAACAGCGTGCCTGAGCGAAGTGTGTCACACCGCTACTCGTGTTCTACCTTTACCTGCGCTATCTTCCCCCGCGCGGTAAGGTGAATGCTTTCTCCTCTGCTCAATTTCCACAGATTTAGGATGGATAGTTGGGCGTGTTGTTGAAGCATGATCTGAAGTGAAGGCGTGAAAACGACGACGGACAAAGTGTTTGTGTTTGTTCTCTCTTCGTCCGTCGTCATTTTCGCGCCTTCACTTGAGATCATTCCACAGCGTGGTATCCATGTAATACTGACCGTACAGCAGCAACAAGGAACATAAATAACCTGCCCACGGGCGCCTTTGCTCATCAGTAAACTTTTCTACGAGCGATATATCGTGGTCATTCATTCCCTTGGTGCGAGTCTGGGCACACCTAAGCGCACATGCATGCTTGATTAATAAGCAAACGTTCAGTAGAATTCAGATTGCCCCAAATCTGGTAGTCTTCATATTTTACGCAATGCAATATACACGCTGTCCCGAAACGACCTATCGTGGACTTCACCCGGTCCCACTGTACTGGCATTCCGGCTATTTGCATCGTGTCATGTCTCATCTGGTCGGTCAGAGTAACGTTCACGTCGAATACTCAAGCTACTTAAGTGAAAAAGCCAAGGACCCGTTTTTAGACCACAGTGAAATCATGGTGTCGTCTGACGTCGTGTCGCTCATTTTTCACCAGTGTGCCCATTAATTTAGTAGTTCAAGTATGCAAGGATGCCCTGTGATGTTACTCCACTCTTCAGGAATGAACGCCTCTCAGCGTGCCAAAACTGGTGAGACTACTACACTTCTGCTTGTACAACACGTACTTTGTTTTTAACGGAGAACTTTACGGACAAGTCCATGGCTTCTTGAAAAGCTTGCAGCGCAAAGGAACACACGGACAGACAAAGAGCACAGGACCGGCGCTAAAGCTATGAACGTCGTGAACCAACTAGCCGAATAAAACGTTTGCTAAGTCCATGGCACAGCTATGGGGGGCTATAATCTGTCATTGCCGCCAATATGAAAATGGAGACTATGGAATGCCGTGCGCCCTCATTCTTTACTTCCGCCTCTAAGATTTTCCTTCTTTAAGCCGATGATTCTTTTGTGTAATAGAGAAAGAAGATTTGAGTCCGTTTGTGACCCGCCTAAGTTGCATAAAAATCCATTGACTTTACTATTGCAGAAGAAAATAATAGAGAGTTGCTTTTTCTCGATGTGCTGGTGAAACCTGACACTGCCGAGTTTCCGCTTCAGTACTTAGAGCACGCACACCGGCCAATATTTACACTTTAATTCGGTACTCTCTGCAGCACACAAAAGGTGCATGCTGTCGTCCTTAACTCAGCGTGCCCACAGGACTTGTACCATGTCTGTTGACCCTACGTCTGATGTTCAGCGTGTGCGCCTTGACCTGTCGGAAAGTGTCTACCAGGATTCCGTGGTGTCGTCCGTGGAACACAAGGTTGGAGCGCCCTACTGCAGGCCCACTACAATGTTCGATACGCTCCAGTATACCGTACAGGACTGCTTGAACCAGCTTAAGTACGACGTTCACGTGGCTAATATACCCACGCACAAGAAGAAACACACTCTTGACAATGTGAAAGACAAATTGCGAAAAGAGTGTTTTTGCTGGTGTGGTTTACGACGTTCCGTGCGCGAAATGCTACGGTGTCTGCCACGGAGCAAGAATTTTCGATGAGGGGAACAGCGCTCGCTCAGGCGGCCCGGTAAAGTCACGCCGTAGGGCACGGCGCCGACGCGCCCTCTTTCGGACCAAAATAGAAACACGGACGTAGTGTCGTGGCCTCCGCGATTGGCTGCGGCGGCGAGACGTCGCGCTGCGGAAGCCCGTCAAAGCTCTAGAGTGTGCAGATGACAAAGAATACGCGGCATCTCTCACGCCCTTTCTTTCCAAAAGCCATTTGCACATGCGTGCTCACAACACACCAGCGAATGACTTCCAGCGGCATGCGTCGTCTGCTCTGGAGTAAGTGCAAGCAGCTCGTTCCAAGCGCTGTACGGCACGTAATTGATTTGGCATTTGTTACTAAATGCAGCTAAAATGTCCGCCTCCCCTATTTATTGACGCTATAGAGTGAAAACTGAGAAAATTTGCAATATGTGAGACAGTAACGCGATATTTATGCGTCGCGCCCATAGAATGACATGTAAACGATGGGAACAGGCTGGCAGCGTCGTCTGCCGTGATGCGCAGAAACTCAACTTCCTCGTCACCCAAGCGTTATATTAACGGGCCGCAGCCGCGCGTTGTCTTGGCATAGCAGTTTCCTCTCCTCAAATACTTCTTTGTCCCTGGGTGTCTACATCGGGGAATCTGGAAACTTTGACGGACGGCAGCAACAGCCCTGTAATGACGTCAAAAATGAAGTTCTAAGGCCCTTGCGGAACACGCGCAAGCCTCAAATTATCATATACTGGGGTAAGGCACGTGTCGTCGCTAATGAGAACGACCTGACTTCTAGATTGGAACTGGAATCGCTGACAACACAAAACAAGGAGAAGCACGCTCAACCACACGTACGGTAATCTGCCCCCGCATACGCAAGATGCTTAGGTCACATTATTTAGACTCGTTAAATGACTAGCTCCCCTCGTTACCTTTTATTGTGAACAAGGCTCCAGTTCTAGATTCTGAAACGTCAACACGTTTTCATTCTCTTGTGGTCAGCGTCCTCGTCAGTTTACTCAATGATTCTTCCCGACCAGACAAGTGTCCGTCGAAGCCTTGATTTCCATTATCCTCCATATTTCTCCACCATACGTAAGTACAGAGAGAATGCTATGTTCAAGTCCCTTTCGCTTTAGCGACAGAGAGAGATAGAGAGAGAATCAACTTTAATGAGCTCGAACATTCGATGATACGCGCATCAGACGGTGTGGTTCCTTGTTCACGGGATCCATATGTATCCAGCAACTCCTGGCCCCTGGCCGTCAGTGCGAGCTTAGTCGACAGGGCAGGGCTCTACAATAAGATCTCCCACCACTCGGGGAGTTGGCGATAGGGGGTGCAGGGGGAAAGGGGTGGTAAGGTGTTCTCTGTCCGTTTTGGAGAAATGACAGAACGTGTCGTGCTCCGCCGGGTAAATTCGGTGTAACAGATCGGGTTGCGCTACCGATGGCGCCTACGCGCGCCACAGGATAGTTCGCTGTTGCCTGGTTGCGCCTGATACTCGGGTGTGGTTCGGCAAATTTGCACCTCCCATTCCTGTGCATCTAAGTAATGTCTTTAAAGCTCGTCACGGGATGCGGTAGCTCAGTCGGCTCGTGAACAGGGATACACACGAGCTCGATGGCTCGACGCAGGGGCTTCTCCTTGGAGAGAATGGCTTGTGCCGCTGGAGAGAACACCCCCCTGCGGAAGCTTCCGTAGGCTGACTTCGAATCTGCGACCACGGTGTCCACGCTTGCTTGAACGAGTGCGATGGCCACGGAAGCTCCTTCCGCAATGGCGGGGTCTATTGCCCATAGCGACGCGCTGACGATCAGCTTGTTGATGGACGTGGCTACCGCCGTTGATTGGTTGTCGTGTTTTCTGAGCGAGGCGTCCGCGCAGAGTTTGGGGTTCTCTTCCAGCTGTCGGGCCGGGGCCTTGGCTCGTGCAGTCCGCCTTCTTTCGTTCTTCTCCAGTTGTATGTTCCTGGGGAATGGCTTAGCATTCATTTCATTTCCTTTATTTGGACATTTTCATAAAATGCCCAGGAAGGGGGCAAAAGGACAGTGTGTCTCCTGACTTGGCCCCCTCTTCGTGAGGCACTTCGGGCAGGTACAGCAGGAGGACAGAGTACAAAAATGTACAATAATATACATACAAACAATAAATAAACGAGGAATACTATACCGATTTGCGACGTGTAAGATAAAGATGCAAACAAAGGTGTTCCTCAGCGATAAATGCAGAATGCACTGTGATCAGCAGCATTTAACATATATTGAAATAGATAAAAGTTGAAATGTGATCTGAAAACAATGAGTATATTACATACATTACATATTTTCAGCAAATGCACATAAGAATGCCTCTTCCCACAGATGTCTAGCCGTCTTGGTTGGCAGTGGTGGTATCTGCCGTGCTATTGACGGCCCGGCAGTGCTCCGTTTGGCTTAGCCGCCCTTTAGTTAGACAGGAGAACCTCCATCAGCTCCTCCACCGTGTTATGGGTGCCAATGTGCAGCAGTTTCTGTGCGAGCGAGTAGATCGGCACGCCCATTGCTTGCTTCGTTGCTTTAAGCAGCACCGTGTTCAGGGTTTCTCTGTTTGCCTTCGTGGGCAGGAGGTACGGGGCCGAGTAGGTCACCCGCGACACGACGAACGCCTCTGTTACCGCTATATCTCTGTTACGGTTAGAGACCCTTCGGATCATGGTGTTCATCTGTTCCGAGATGTTCTTGAGTTCGTGACGGCCGCATACGCCCGTCCATCGCTTTGCAGCCGCAGACGAGGATTCTGATCTGTTGCGCCGACTTGATGGTCGCGCTGTCGATGGTGATGGTCACGTTCGATGGCGATTCTTTCTGGGGTCTTCCCGGATGGAGCATGAGCAGCTCCGATTTGTGCGAAGCGTAGCTTAGTCCGCACATTCTTGAACGGTCGTCGCCGCCCTCTGCAAGGCACCCTCCGCCCAGGCATTGGACACGGCTCGGTTCGTCCACACTGTAGTGGAAAGTTTCCACTCATGATTTTGGAATATCTCCCCCATGGGTCTTCCATCCCAACCTTATTCTACAGAGGGTTTTCTTTTCATGGGTAGGCGTTTTAAGTGCCCCATATATAGGTATTCGATCACGCATTCCTAGGGTTCTTTATTAATTTTAAATTCCTGTTCCTCATCTAGACCGAACAGCATAATGTTCGCCATTTGCCTATTCATTGTTAGTCCTATTTTAAGATCTTCCCGCGTTTAGGCCCTCAGTCATCTTTTGTGGTTCGTCACCATCAATGCTAAAGAGCGCAATGTCGTCTGCAAACCCTAAATTACTCATATTATATCGGTCTGTTTGAATTCCCTTTTCTTGCCAGTATACAACTTTAAACACTTCTAGGAATGCAGTGAATACCGGAAGATGGCATCTCCTTGTCTGTCCCATCGCTTGATCGAAACTTTTCTGAACCACTCAGTAGAACTATGGCTGTGCAATCTTTCTAGATATTACTTATAGTTGCACGTATACGTGGTACCCCTTGTTGACGCAAGGCTTCTAAAACTGCTTGTATTTCTATGGAATCAAATGTTTTCTAGTGGTCTAAAAATCAATATAATGAGGTATGTTATATTTAGCGAACTTCTCAATTATTATTTTGCTAGCATGGCTTTAGTCCATTCTAAACTTTCAAAGAGTAGGTTGTGCTCTTGCTTGGTTGAAGTCGAGTCTTTCTCTTATGCAGAAATTCCGATCATCTTGGATAAGACTTCCTGACATGGAAAATGACACAAGGACATAGGCTAGTAGATGGACACTAATTAGCCCAGCTGTCTGCAGTTGTGCCCCGCCACGGCCATCACGTGGTTAGGGTATTCTGCTGACGATCCGAGGGTCACCGGATTGAATCCCGGCCGCGAAATGTTCAGTGGCGAAATGTTCAGGCCCGTATAATGTGCGATGTCAGTGTACGTTAAAGAACCCAAGGTGGTCGAAACTTCCAGAGCCCTCCACTACGGCGTCTCTCATAAGCATAGCTGGTTTTGGGACGCAAAACCTCGGAAATCGACCAGAAATCGATCAGTCTGCAATTAGAGGCGTTGTTCGTCGCATCTTCCGCACACGGACATTGGCTGCTTGAGCAATATAATATAGGACCACCACACGACCACGTGTACTGGTTAATATTCGTGAACGGCTAGTCGTTTACGCACATTTTCTTATTTTCTATCACAAGTATGTGCTTGACTTTGTTAACTTTGCTGGAATGGGTCTACAACGATGCACTGGTAAAAGCGACGCAAGTCGAGTACACTTGAAAAAAATGACTGCGGCTGAGCTCAGGTAGGGCCGGTTGTGCAAGCGAAAGCTTGTTGCGCTGTGTTGCTAAGCCGGGTTGGGCTCATATAGACAACCACATGTTTTGCATTGTCTCTATGCTTTATTCACTGTTTGTTTTTACGCAACGAATACTGTTCTATGGTCGGTGAAGTAGTTTGTCTCCGTTTCAATCTTCGCCACAGAGTACGTCAGGCCTATCGACCCTCTCTGAAACACCAGGTCTATTACACCAGGACTGTTACATCAACAGGGCGGTCCGACGCCTCTCCCCGTTTTCGCCGCTGCGAACGGACACATAACATTAGCACAGATGGACCAGCGTCATGACTCACTAGTTCCATCGCGCGAACATGCCACGACGGCTGAGCAGAAACAACTGAAGCGCTAACCCGCTAACCGACGTGCCAGAGAGAGCTTGTAGAGAGAGACAAGTGCATAGCAAGGTAGCGGGAACCTTCGGGGCAGCAGCGGCGACAGAGCGCGGCCTTTCAACCGCGCGCGCGCGCACACGTACGTGCGCATACGGGCGGCGGCGAAGCGTGCCTAGTATTTTTATTTATTTTATTTATACAAGTACCTGCAGCGCCACGAGGGCATTATTGCAGGGGGGGTAACACGAGAAGAAAATCATCATACAGAAATCTGTTGTTACACAAATACAAAGATCATAAAATGAGCTAATAACAAAGCGGTATATGCAGTAAGGAAAAGTGGCAACACACAATTCAGGCGCAATCTCTCCAAGAGAAGAAAAAGAAAAAAACCGCAAAGGCTAGGGGCAGCTAGTTTATAGCTCACGGGAAATTTGAATGTAAAAACGATTGGAACTGGGATAATGTTTTACAATCAGCTATACCCTTAGGAAGTCTGTTCCAATGCATGGAGGTGTGCGGAAAGAATGAATATTGAAATACATTAGTGCGACATCGCGTTTCAAGTACCTTACAGACATGATCACAGCGCGTAGAGATGAAGTGAGGGGGAAAAATATACAAGCTTTTGTTAATACCTGTGAGATCAGAGTAAATTCTGTAGAAAAGTTCCAATTTCGTTGCTAGGCGGCGTTGGGCTAGGGGTTTCCAGCCAAGGTTGTCTTTGACTAATGAAATGCTGCTTTTAAAGTTGTAATTACCAGAGACAAACCTGGCTGCGCGATTCTGGATACGTTCAAGTTTATTCACAAGACAGAAGGTGTCAGGATCCCACGCAGCGCAAGCGTACTCAAGTATTGGACGAACATTCGTATTGTAAAGTTGTTCTTTAACGCTCCTGGGGGCTTGGTGAAAATTGCGTCTAATGAGGTTTAGCATTCGGGAAGCTTTTAAGGTTACATGTTCAATGTGTCTAGTCCAGGACAGATTTTCTGAAAAATAAACCCCAAGGTATTTGTAATGCTGTACCCGTTCAAGTGATATATCGTCCAAATGATATTCCGATCTCACAGGCAAACGTTTGCGGGTAAAGGATATAAATTGACATTTAGCACCATTCAAAGACATGCACCATGTGGAACACCAAGTTTGAATTGTGTTTAAATCGATTTGGAGACTGATAATATCGTGTTCATTTATTATGTTCCTATAAATGACGCAGTCATCTGCATATAATCTGACATTGCATTGAAGACCCTGCACAATATCATTGATATAAATCAAAAATAACAAAGGCCCCAAAACAGATCCCTGCGGCACGCCAGAAGTAACGGTTATTCCAGTTGACCTAATGCCATTAATCATAACATGCTGTGTTCTTTCGGAGAGGTAATTTTTAATCCAATCGACTATAGCAGGATGTATACAGAGAGATGATAATTTATACAATAACAGATCATGAGGAACAGTATCGAAGGCCTTTCTGAAATCCAAAAAAATGCAATCTACTTGAAATCCAGAATCATAGGAGTAAAAAAGATCATGGCAAAATTCAACCAACTGCGTTGTGCAGGACAAGCCAGACCTGAATCCATGTTGAGCATGTGAAAAGAAAGCATTGTTTTGGAGGTGTTTCATCACAGCACTGTAAATGATATGTTCTAAAGTTTTACAACATACAGAAGTTAGCGAAATCGGTCTATAGTTCTGAATGGAATGCTTGGGACCACTTTTATGAATGGGAACAACACCTGCTGTTTTCCATTGTGTTGGTACAGAACTGCTGTGCAGAGATTTATGAACAAGACGACTAAGAAATTAGCAGTCTCATGAGGGCATGCTTTGATTACCTTGGTTGGTATGCCATCAGGACCCCCAGCTGAATTGTTTCTCAGATTACTAAGCAGCTTAAGAACACCATTGTACGTAACAGTAACCATGGGCATATTCTCGTAGGGTAAATCTGGCGTTACAGGAAGTTGATTAGCGCACGTGTTGGAAAACACGGATTTAAATAGGAGTTAAAAGAGCTAGCCTTCTCGTAATCATCAAACACTGCTTCTCCGTTGACTAAAGATTTGGTATCGCGTTCACCTCTTTATTGTTCACTTTAATAAATTTCCAGAATTCTTTAGGATTATTTTTGAAAGCTACATCGAGCGAAGAAATGTATTTCTCCTTTTTTACTTTAATGGAATGTTTTATTTTGTAGCTTATGTCACGCATTTGTTCAGACACACTCTGTTTGCGATTTTTTAAATAGGCTGCGTAGAGGCGGCGTTTCCTGCTAATTAAAGTTCGAATTTCCTTGTTTACCCATGGTTTATCATTGCGGCGTCGACTTGTTACGAGTTTAGAAGGGATGTATTCTTCGACTAAATTCATCAATTTATCACGGAAAACAGACCGCAGCATCTTTTCGTCGCTTCAAGGCCAAGGCTCTGTGCCTGTCCCGGACATGCAGGGGAACGTTCGAGGGTCATCACAGCCTACTGGAGGCAGGGACTTCCCGCCACCACACTCCACCACTTGCTGTTCCCGTCTCGCCCCCATCTACCAGCGCTGCAGACTCTGGTGGACTTCATAGATGAGACGGGCATCGCAGCCTACCGCTGAGCCCAGGTTGCCCTCCCGCGCCTCCCCTTTCCGCCGGCTTACTTCTGCAGCGCTGAGCGAACCCTGACATCTCTCATTACCTTTCTGTCCTCTTTATTTCCCATCATCCCCTCCCCAAGACGCTGCGCCGTGCTCCCAGTTCGGGCTGCAGAAATCTTTTCCTTACCATAATCACTACCACCACCACCAAGGCCAAGTGAAGACACACAATGAAGCACGCTCGACAAGGCTAATAAAGCTGCCACTTTAAAAGAATCCCCTAGTTCTTACAGAATGGCGAAGGAACCGACGGAGGAGCAACGCAATGGAATACTATGCGAAGGTTCCCGAAGTTAGCCTTTAGGGGTGATGTGCTTCATTGTCGTTCCCCCCTAAATGCGGGTCCTGTCCGGCGCTAACCTGCAGTGTGCCTCATGCGCAGCTGTGCGTTGTTCCTGCTTGTGGGTGCGTGCGTTTCCTTCAACGCGGCTAACGTTTGGCAAAGTTCTTTGAACGGTGTCCGGCGCTGTGGTGTACTGGTTACGGTGCTCGGCTGCCACCCGAAAAACGCGGCTTCGATCCCGGCCGCGGCGGTCGCTTTTCCGATAGAGGTGAAAATGCCAGAGGCCCGTGTACTGTGCGCTCTCAGCGCACGTTAAAAAACCCCAGGTGGTCGAAATCTTGCGGAGCCCTCCACTACGGCGTCTCTCTCCTCCTTATCTCTTTCAGTCCCCTTTACCCTACCCGCTTAGCAGTGCCCCCGATATGGTCTGCAGAACTTAGAGTCCTTTCCTTAACCAAACCACGATCATCATCAAGCTCTTTAAACGGTCTTCCGATTAAATGAGAGGCGCCAGGAGCGCTGACCGGTGCGCTGTGCGAGTATATATATTTTCCAGGTCCGACTAAAATGACTGTGCTGCCAGAGCTAGGCGGTCCATTGCGCCTTGGATGTGTGACAGCCCTCTTTGAGTTCTAGTGGTAGCTCAGAGAAGCCTGTTATAAGCTGCCATCACTAATAACATACACATTCTAAGCCAAATAGAATCAACGGGGGCTTAGATAGAGGTCATGTCCTTTGGGGAACTAAATGTGTTGTCACAACCATTGGTCCCTTTAGGGATCAAAGGGAAGAATGGTTAGACTCCTAGCAGTTAATCTCTTCATGAGCACTTACTTCCTCCGGTTACTCTCCGGTCGTTGAAACGTTTGTCTCCCCAGTTGCTCTACAGGGATTAAATGCTACCCGTGAGCTGCTTTCAGTGGACTGAATGCTGGTCCTTCCAGTTACTCTATGAAAAGAAATGGCTTATCATTTAGTTTGTTCCATAGGGATGACCTTTTCCGTCTTCTTCATATGTAGTTTTTCTTGAGAGGTCGAGTATTTTTCTCAAACGCGCTTTTGAGATACAGGTACTGAACATGAGATGCTCGAGTGAGTGATATTGTCATGTGGTGGTGACACACGCAGCACTCAAGGGGAAGCATGCAGGACTCAAGGGATGTCAGGCGAACTGTTTACTGGGCGGACTTGTGCCCGGCAAAACAAAGCCAATGAGAATGCACAGCAATAACGACGTGAAGAGTCGTCGGTCGACGGAAAGAGTGACAAGCGGCGTAATGCGTCGGCTTTTATACACGCTTCATAACGCGTTCTCGCATTATCTCTGGAGTTCCAGAAGTCACTGAAATGTGCGTGTCAAGCATGCAAAGTTTCAAGAATGGTCGACACGGTTCCAGAAGTGGCATGTAAGATAAACGCGGCCTGCGTAGCATAAAGTGATAACAGCGCTCCTCGCAAACAATCAAAACGAGCGCGCGTGTCACTGGGAAGTAATAACGGCTTTGCACTTAAACCAAAACAACCGCACGTGTCAATATAAAAAATGTGTAAATATATAATCGGCGAACTGTGAACAAATACGCAGTTTATTATTAGCTTTTCACTACGTCATGTAGCGTGCTCGCCGCGCGCACTAGTGGAGTTGGCCGCACACCGCTGCTAACACCAACCATGCAGCATATAAAGTCAAGTCCTTCTGCACTTTCGGTGACAGGTCAAAGTCGAATGCTCAGTCCAAGCGAATGCCCATCGCCACGGAAGACACGATGGAAACGAGTGGAGGATTTCAAGAGGATGGTACTATATCCAAACGTATGCTGTCCGGCCGCTTTCAAAATATTCGCTGTCTTGATTGAGTGATGCTGTGGATTTGCCCAGACCCTCGATACTCTGATTACCTCTTTAGGATGGCGCAATACTTGAAGCCCTTCTGTTCTGGAAAAATCGTTCCAGAAATACTAATTACTTGTGGCAGCAGTGTTCGAATAATTGTTGCTACATCATATCGAATTTGTTAGACACAGGAAAAATACACTTAGGGATTCTGAGGAAATGAAATTGAAAAATTCAGAAGCACTTACGAAGTTCAGGAACTTCGCTGTAAAGCCTAACGTTGCAAGCGCTGACCGGTGCGCTGTGCGAGTATATATATTTTCCAGGTCCGACTAAAATGACTGTGCTGCCAGAGCTAGGCGGTCCATTGCGCCTTGGATGTGCGACAGCCCTCTTTGAGTTCTAGTGGTAGCTCAGAGAAGCCTGTTATAAGCTGCCATCACTAATAACATACACATTCTAAGCCAAATAGAATCAACGGGGGCTTAGATAGAGGTCATGTCCTTTGGGGAACTAAATGTGTTGTCACAACCATTGGTCCCTTTAGGGATCAAAGGGAAGAATGTTTAGACTCCTAGCAGTTAATCTCTTCATGAGCACTTACTTCCTCCGGTTACTCTCCGGTCGTTGAAACGTTTGTCTCCCCAGTTGCTCTACAGGGATTAAATGCTACCCGTGAGCTGCTTTCAGTGGACTGAATGCTGGTCCTTCCAGTTACTCTATGAAAAGAAATGGCTTATCATTTAGTTTGTTCCATAGGGATGACCTTTTCCGTCTTCTTCATATGTAGTTTTTCTTGAGAGGTCGAGTATTTTTCTCAAACGCGCTTTTGAGGTACAGGTACTGAACATGAGATGCTCGAGTGAGTGATATTGTCATGTGGTGGTGACACACGCAGCACTCAAGGGGAAGCATGCAGGACTCAAGTGATGTCAGGCGAACTGTTTACTGGGCGGACTTGTGCCCGGCAAAACAAAGCCAATGAGAATGCACAGCAATAACGACGTGAAGAGTCGTCGGTCGACGGAAAGAGTGACAAGCGGCGTAATGCGTCGGCTTTTATACACGCTTCATAACGCGTTCTCGCATTATCTCTGGAGTTCCAGAAGTCACTGAAATGTGCGTGTCAAGCATGCAAAGTTTCAGAATGGTCGACACGGTTCCAGAAGTGGCATGTAAGATAAACGCGGCCTGCGTAGCATAAAGTGATAACAGCGCTCCTCGCAAACAATCAAAACGAGCGCGCGTGTCACTGGGAAGTAATAACGGCTTTGCACTTAAACCAAAACAACCGCACGTGTCAATATCAAAAAATGTGTAAATATATAATCGGCGAACTGTGAACAAATACGCAGTTTATTATTAGCTTTTCACTACGTCATGTAGCGTGCTCGCCGCGCGCACTAGTGGAGTCGGCCGCACACCGCTGCTAACACCAACCATGCAGCGTGTAAAGTCAAGTCCTTCTGCACTTTCGGTGACAGGTCAAAGTCGAATGCTCAGTCCAAGCGAATGCCCATCGCCACGGAAGACACGATGGAAACGAGTGGAGGATTTCAAGAGGATGGTACTATATCCAAACGTATGCTGTCCGGCCGCGTTCAAAAAAATTCGCTGTCTTGATTGAGTGATGCTGTGGATTTGCCCAGACCCTCGATACTCTGATTACCTCTTTAGGATGGCGCAATACTTGAAGCCCTTCTGTTCTGGAAAAATCGTTCCAGAAATACTGATTACTTGTGGCAGCAGTGTTCGAATAATTGTTGCTACATCATATCGAATTTGTTAGACACAGGAAAAATACACTTAGGGATTCTGAGGAAATGAAATTGAAAAATTCAGAAGCACTTACGAAGTTCAGGAACTTCGCTGTAAAGCCTAACGTTGCAAGCTTTGACAGCAACACGTCTGTCTACATTGGTGCCTAAAGATTGCATGCGCTTAGCACGCTATGTCGGCATCATTTTATTGGCACTAAATTTTGGCATGCAAAGTGCTTTGAAATGCAGTACTAATGAGCACCGCACCGGGAACATTATCGTCAAAATATATAATATAATAAAAAAATACGAGTGCAACTTCAAAATTATATATAACCAAATTCATAACTCAAACTGCCAGATCGCTGGTGCGAATGGTACACTGTAAACGAAAATATACCCAGCTGGGAGTTCTTGCAGGATAATACTCCCGCTAACCTCCGGTGACGTCACCAATACCCGACGCATCGGGATATGCCGGAGTACGTGCGAGGTCTAGCCGCGGTTCCAATCCGGCGCGTGAAGCACGGAGGGAAACAGGGTGCCTTCCATGATTGTCCTCCGGCGAACAATGACCGGAGCTCATATTTCCCTCCAGTATCTACCCGCAGGCATCACATCATATTAAAGAAGTTAAAACCAGATAAGCACGTGCGTAACCGTAGTCCTGTTCCAAACAAACTTGTTGTCATTCCGTATTTTCACACTCTGTCCCACAACCTCAAACGCATTGCCAGACGATTAGATGTAACAGTTATGTTTTCAGCCCCTGAGAAGCTTGGCAAACTCTGTAAAGTGAACAAAGGTGGCAGGCCTGTGATGTATGACTGTAGGAAAAAGCACCAAACCCCGTTGAGTACTTGCAAAGAAGGTGTCGTGTACCAATTTCCCCTTTCATGTGGACGACAGTGTGTAGGCCAGACTGGTCGTTGCCTTAATGTTCGCCTTCAAGAGCATAAGCGCAATGTCAAAAAAGATGAAGACGGGGAACTCGTGAAGCATTGTAATAGGTGGTACTGATTGCAGACCACTCTTTGATAAATGTGTTCTAATAGGTAAAAGCAAAGACAAGCGCACGAGGGAAATTATCGAAGCAGAGAAGATTGATAGATTAGGAAGTCACTGTGTCAGCACCCCTTCTGTACTTCTGTCAGAAAAGGAGATTGCATACCTGCGTCTGCGCTGATCCTGTACGGTTTTGACGTCACGGCTTGGTATATATGGAGTGTCAACGTGTCACAATAAAGTTGTTGGAAGTTAGCGCTGTGTGTGTCTACTCGTCCTAGTCCTTGTCTGTTTGCGCTTCAAGTGTCTTGACATGATTTACATGCCGCGGTCTCGGTGCTCTCCTGGCCGTTTCCTGAATTGTATGTACACGAAAACTGGTGTGGCACAACATGACTGCATGGTGAACATAAATGACAGGTTCTAACATCAATATCATGACATGCATGTCATGAACGACATGATTTACATATCACGGTCCCGGTGCTTTCCTGGCCTTTTCGTTAATTGGAAGTACACAAAAATTGGTATGGCAGAACATGACTGCATGGCGAACATAAATCACACGGCATTACATGAGAATCATGATATGCATGTCATGAGCGACATGATTTACATGCCACAGTCTCAGTGCTCTATTGGTCGCTCTGTTAATTAGATGTACACGAAAATTGGTGTGCCACAACATGACTTCATGAAGAACATAAATGACATGGCATTGCATGAATCATGAGATGCATGTCATGAGCGACATGATTTACATGCCACGGTCTCGGTGTTCTGCTGGCCGTTTCCTTAATTGTATGCGCACGAAAATTGTTATGCCACAATATGACTACATGACGAACATAAATGACAGGTTATAACTTGAAAATTATGACATGCATGTCAACAGCGGCATGATTTACATGCCACGCGTCTCGTTAATGGGGTCTATACCAAAATTGCTATGGCACAACACAACTGCATGACGGACGTAAATGGCAGGTCATAACATTAGAATCATGACACGCTTGTCATGAGCGACACAGTTTACATGCCACAGTGTTGCTGCTCTTGCGGCCGTTTCATTGGCTTCGTATGTACCAAAATCGGTATAGCAAAACAATGCAGATCCATCTTACTTTCTGATGCGTGCTTCGCATTTCCTTGATTCCCACTGCGCGTGGGATCAGGCATTTTTTAATTTTTTATTTTTAAGGAGACATGGGTCTGTTGTAGTGTCATCCTGATAAAAAATTTGTTTTGCCTCAACATATTCTGCAAGGAAGTTTCGCGCATTCTAGGAACTGTGATATGCGACTCTGACTTAATAACACGACTTGTTCATTTCTTGTACTTTTGTCGTGTGTTACATATTTACTTTCGCCGTTTAAGTACTTTGGAACGTAGTCTACTTTGTTATGAGTCTCCCTTCACAATTTTAATAAGGTTTAAGGAATGTTTCTCGCACGGTCAGGAAGTGCGAATTTAAGCAAAAAGGAAATGTCTATTTTCCCTTTTGGCTGGTTATGTAGCAATCAAGGGCGGCTTATGTCGTAGTATAAGCTAATCTCAAACTGCTACTTGCCAGCAGTGAAAAGTTGCTTTTCTCATGTAGCGGCCGATAACGACCCTAGCTGCCGTTTCATTGACATTTAGTCATAATCTAACAAAAGCAAAGGTGTACTGTGATACCTTTATTGCTGCCGAACTTTAGGTTTATTTATTTATTTATTTATTAATTTATTTTTGCATACTGCAGCCCATTTGGGCTATCGCAGGAGTGGGTTTTTTATACATCAGCACACACAAGAATACAACTCTGAACAACAAACAAGAATAGAACTCTTAATAAACAAATTCCAAATCAATACATTAATGCAAAAGATTACAACTCAAACAAATCGCGAATCAATACATTCATGCAAGAAATCTTCTAAAGGCAATGATCTAGTTGACCCAGGTAATATATTCCATATTTCTATAGTGTGCGGGAAAAAGCTGAATTTAAATAGGTTAGTACGTGGATGGAATGGTGTCAGGTTGAGCTTGTGGCTATTCCTTGTAGGTTTCAGTTTATCAGGAGACAGATATTCGTTAGTTAATGCGTAGCGTGGAGTATTAACAAGAATATGCAGCAACTTTAGGCATTCGAGATCGCGTCGCTCAGACAAGGTTTGCAGACCTAGCGTAGCAAGTTGAGAGGAGGGTGAGAAATTCCAGTCGTACCGGCGAAAAATGAAACGGATGGCTTTCTTCTGAACGGATTCTAGTGTGCTGATGTCCGATTTTTTATGAGGGTTCCATACGGGGCAGGCATATTCAAGGATGGGACGGATGAGCGATTTATACGTTAGCAACTTTGTTTCGCGTGGAGCATCTTTTAATGTACGATTTAGGTAGCCCAGTTTCTTTAAAGCTTTATTGCAAGTGTATTCGATGTGTTTAGACCAAGACATATTAGGTGTGAAGATGAGGCCTAGGTATTTATATTCGGACACACGTGAAAGAGAGTAGCCATTGAAAGAGTAATCAAACAATGAAACGGAGCTGCGTTTACAGAAGGAAAGAGCAACTGTTTTAGTAAAGTTTATGTTCATTTGCCATGTGTCACACCATCTGCAAAATTGTGCAAAACAATCATTAAGTAAATTGTGGTCATCATTGGTATTAATTACATTATATAAGACACAATCATCAGCGTAAAGGCGGATTTTCGCAGGCACATAATTGGGTAAATCATTTATGTACAATAAGAACAAAAGTGGCCCCAGGACTGAACCCTGGGGGACTCCGGATGATGCATTCACAACAGACGAGTTTGAAGAATTAAAAGAAACGAACTGAGAACGGCTGTTTAAAAAGCTAGCAATCCAGTCAACTAAGGAATAATTGTTAAGAACAGCGTGAAGTTTGTGCAGAAGTTTAGAATGTGTAACAGTGTCGAATGCTTTTGAAAAGTCAATGAAAATTGCATCAATTTGGTAACCAGAGTCTAGAGCATGCGAAATGTCGTGAGAAAATTCTACAAGCTGGGTTGTTGTACTAAAACCTTGGCGAAAACCATGCTGGGCATTACTTAGGATGTTATTATTTTCAAGAAACCCCATGATATGCTTAAAGATTATGTGTTCTAAAAGTTTACATGATGAGACGTTAATGAAATCGGGCGATAGTTAATGGTGACTGCTTGCTGCCAGATTTATGCATAGGAAGAATTTCGCTAACTTCCAAGCTGAAGGAACAGTTGAGGTGCATAAGGACTTTTGAAAAATTACGGTCAAGTAGCGGCTGGTCCACTCACAATATCTCACAAGAAAAATATTAGGAATGCCATCAGGCCAGAGATTTCTTATTTCCCAAGTGCAAAATTAGGTTCATAACACCGTCGAGAGATACGGAATATCACTGACTGACTTATTTGAACCATGGTGAAAGCTAGGGATATCTAAGTTGTCAGTTGTGAATACAGATTGGAAGTATTCATTGAACGCGTTGGGAAATGGTTGAGGGTCACTACAGGGAACGTTATTTATAACAACTGTATTTGTGGCCGTTGAGGTGGGTAAACTAGAAGCCCAAAATTTTTAGGGTGCTTTTCATTAAATCTTGCAATGTACTTTGAAAATAGAAGTCTTTCGAGGAATTAATTTTGATCCGAAGTTCTTCTTGGGCGAGGTTAAATTCCTGTATTTTAAGAGGGTCACCATTTCTTTTTAAACGCCTCAGTCTAGCAACACGACGCGATAGGTGAAGTATATCACGCGATATCCAGGAAGGTGGGGGTTTTTTCTTTTTCGTTTTTAATGGGACAAATCGCTCAATACAAGTTGCCACAGTCTTTTCAAAAGAAGCCACCAAGGAATTCACATCATTACATTCGCTTAGGCATTCGAAATCATCAAAAGAGTCTGACAAAAAGTAAAAAACAGACGCGTCGTCGGCTCGTGAAAAATCGGGAAATGTAGAATAGACAAAGTGGTTGGTACGAACACGAACAGAAATTGATACCAGAACGGCCTTGTGGTCTGAAATACCTTCAACAACTTCGCATTCATAACCACTGTCTAAGAGGAAAGGACGAACAAAAACTAAATCTAAAACTGCATCACCTCGTGTGTTAGTTTCAACAATCTGTTTTAAACAAAAATTGTGTGCCACAACATGACTTCATGAAGAACATAAATGACATGGCATTGCATGAATCATGAGATGCATGTCATGAGCGACATGATTTACATGCCACGGTCTCGGTGTTCTGCTGGCCGTTTCCTTAATTGTATGCGCACGAAAATTGTTATGCCACAATATGACTACATGACGAACATAAATGACAGGTTATAACTTGAAAATTATGACATGCATGTCAACAGCGGCATGATTTACATGCCACGCGTCTCGTTAATGGGGTCTATACCAAAATTGCTATGGCACAACACAACTGCACGACGGACGTAAATAGCAAAACAATGCTGATCCATCTTACTTTCTGATGCGTGCTTCGCATTTCCTTGATTCCCACTGCGCGTGGGATCAGGCATTTTTTTATTTTTTATTTTTAAGGCAGACATGGGTCTGTTGTAGTGTCATCCTGATAAAAAATTTTGTTTTGCCTCAACATATTCTGCAAGGAAGTTTCGCGCATTCTAGGAACTGTGATATGCGACTCTGACTTAATAACACGACTTGTTCATTTCTTGTACTTTTGTCGTGTGTTACATATTTACTTTCGCCGTTTAAGTGCTTTGGAACGTAGTTTACTTTGTTATGAGTCTCCCTTCACAATTTTAATAAGGTTTAAGGAATGTTTCTCGCACGGTCAGGAAGTGCGAATTTAAGCAAAAAGGAAATGTCTATTTTCCCTTTTGGCTGGTTATGTAGCAATCAAGGGCGGCTTATGTCGTAGTATAAGCTAATCTCAAACTGCTACTTGCCAGCAGTGAAAAGTTGCTTTTCTCATGTAGCGGCCGATAACGACCCTAGCTGCCGTTTTATTGACATTTAGTCATAATCTAACAAAAGCCAAGGTGTACTGTGGTACCTTTATTGCTGCCGAACTTTAGGTTGCAGTGTGTTATTTTGTTAGGTGCTTTAAATTTCCTTGTTGTATTTGTGTGACATGAGTATGCAAGATATAATTCTGTCTTACGAGCTGAGCACCATACATTTTTTCTCTTTTTGGTTGCCCCGACATATACAGGGTGTCCCACGTAAGTGTAACGAGATTTTCAGAAATGATGGAGCGTCTTAGTGATTTGCAAGAAACTCATACAGGTTGAGGATCAAGTGCCCTAGTGTTACGATTTTTTTCGTTTTCGAAAATCAGTGAATTGGCCTAAACTAATGAGATAACTTGTTTAATTATTCGCTTCAGCAAGAAATTTTCCCTGAGAAATTTGTAGATCAAATTGAAAAGTTACCATCTGAAGTGTTTTCAACTCAGTACCCATGATGGGTCTGCTTGTATGTGCCGTAAAAGAAAGCCCGCGATATACAAAAATAACCGTGTGACAGTGCCACTAATTCAGCGCTTCCAGACGGCCGATCAAGGCGCTTGTCTCTGCAGCGCTGTCAGACGTCGCAAACGCCAAGCATGACTTTCGTCGCCACTCACACTTTGATTGCTACAGCGCTGCAGCTACATGCGCATGTATAGCTTTCTCTTTGCGCACAATTAGAGCCGCTGTCACGAGGTTACTTTTATATTTCGTGGGCTTTCTTTAACGGTACATCTCAAAAGAGTCATCAATGCTGCCTAAGGGAATTTCTTTTTATTTGATCTACAACTTTCGCATTGACATTGTTAAGGAATTGGGCGCACGCAAATATGAAGTTGTTGTATTGGCAGTTTATTGCTGATGCAAACCAATAAAACGTTCATTAATTAGTTTTTTTTAATTATTAATCATGAAGAACAAATTAAACTCGCAACACTAGGAGACATGATCCTCAACACGGCCGAGTTTGTTGCAACTCGCTAGCATGCCCCGTCATTTTTAAAAACTAACAGTAAGAAAAACTAACAGGCGAGGAAGAAACCGCGATGCTAAAATCGAAGGTTTGCTGCTACGCGAGAACGAAATTGACGGCGCCGAGCAGATCTGGAATACGTGGCCAAGTTTAACCTCGTAACAGGAATGTCACCGATCAGCATGGCTGTGTATGAGCTTTTCGCGGCTTAGTGCAAGCTTGAAGCCCTCTTTTCTTTTTTTTTTCCTGGGTAGAGTCGGAAAGCGGTGCCAGTCGGTCGTGAATGAGGCTGTGAACATGTGAGCCAAATGTTATTGCACTGCACGCTCCAAGGAATCCACGATATCGTTTCGAACACAGCTGGAAAGCGCCCGCTCTTCTTTCAACAAATGACATCACTGGGGGCGCCGGCTAATTCGCCTGAGAAACAGCGTTGGCTGATTTAATGAGAACGGAAGATAATCTGCTATGCTACATTTGTTCGTTTTGAATTCAACAAATGAAGAAAATGGTCGTATGTCTCTTGAAGGATTGAAAAAAGCAAGTGGCGTAGTCGTAGCCCCGGTGACGTCACTTATTGAAATTAAGAGCGCCTGCTTTCCAGCTCTGTTTAAAACCGAATTGAGAATTCAGTGGTGCGTGCAGTGCATTAATATTTTTCCCCTTGCATGTTCACGGGATCATCCTCGAGAGACCTGAACCGTTTTCTGACTATGTTCAGAAGTGTTGTAACTTGTAGGGCCCTTTAAAATCCCGGAAAAATTAAAAACGATGCACTATTAAAGTACGTTGCCCGGACTCTACTTCTAATGCTTTAAACTTCTCCAATGAACATTTTTCGTTTAAAAGAACAGCCTAAATGTAGGATAAACAATGAGAAAGAGTTATTTGCCTCAGTTCATTAAAAAAATTGTGTCAGATCGTCTCTCCGACAGTAAATACCAATATGATTGCATCCTTGTGACGCGTCTGCGGAACATTTTTTTTTAACAACCTGAGGCAAATTAACTGAAAATCCCTTTGATAGAAGAATGCTTTATTTGCAATGAAATTGTTTACAATACATTTCTGCGAAAACATCCGGATCCGTAGCCGATAAGGCTAGTTGAGGATCCGTAAAGACAAGGCATGTAGTAGTTTAATTCGCGAGTACAAATTTTACACAAAGAATTCCGTCACAAATTGCACAATAAAATACGGTCATGTAGGGAAAAAAAACAACAGAAATAATGTGACATGTACATACATTTCAACGACATTAATATGGCAACTGGTAACTGCCCGATAGAAAGAGTTTCCTGAGTGACTGCATCATATTTGGTAGACATTTAATTAGGGTAGGGATACCGTTCCAAATTTTAGCAGCAACAAAGGGTATTGTTCGACGGCCGTAGACATTGCGTACTATAGGCAGGTTAAGATTTTGTTGTTCGGCCTGCCGAGTATGGCCTGTGGGTTTTAATAAAATTGATGCGTGAAAGGGTACATTATTATGCATTATTTTGTGTACTAATATTGCGGTTTTGTATTGTCTGACCATATTAAAACTCATTATATTGAGATTTCTGAGGAGTTCAGCCGATGGTGCATTCTTGGGTGCTGATGCAACGGTTCGTACAGCTCTTTTTTGCAAAGTGGTAATGACCGAGCAATGTGAGGCATATGTGAAACTCCATGATTCGATGCAGTAAGTTAGGTGAGAATGGAAAACATTAAAGTATAAAATACGGAGTATGTGTGCGCTAAAATAGTTTCTAGCCTTAAATAATGTAAAGCATCCAAAGCTTAGTTTTCTACACAAATTGTCTATGTGCGATGTCCCGTGGAATGAATGGTCTAATGTTATCCCAAGGTAAGTATATGCGTTTACTTTATCAATGGGAGTTTCCCCGATGAATAGACCACGTGTTTCAGGTATCTCTGTTCGGTTGGAGGCGAAAACTATGTACTTAGTTTTTTTCGTATTTAGTGATAGGTTGTTTTGTTTAAACCACTGAGAAGTCATTTGCAATTCTTCATTGGCTAGTGATTCGGCTTCCTGAAGAGAGTGATGAGCTATAAGTAAAGCTGTGTCATCTGCATACAGAGCTGCTTGCATGCGGGTTAAAGATAGGGGATAATCATTAATGAACAGGGAGAACAAAATCGGCCCAAGCACTGAACCTTGCGGCACACCAGTTTCGACGAGTTTCCTGTTTGATTTGTTACCAAGTATTTCTACATACTGAGTCCGTTCGGACAAATAACTACGAAAGAACTGTGAAGATATTCCTCTAAATCCATAGCGTTCAAGTTTGTTAAGCAATATATTGTGGTCCACTGAATCAAATGCTTTTTTTATGTCAAGGAAGATGTCAAGGACGAATTGGTTATCGTTTAATGCGTGGTTTACTGTTTCTGCTACAAAGCTTACCGCAGTAGCCGTACTGTGTTGTTTTCTAAAGCCATGCTGATTCGGAGTTAGGATATTGTATTTTGTAATAAAGTCCATCATTCTTTTGGCAACAAGCTTCTCAAAAAGAGTGTTCACACATGATAGAATTGTTATGGGGCGATAATTTCCTATATTGTCAGAGCATTCGCCTTTGTGGATGGGTGTCACCCTCCCCATCTTAAGCTGCTCGGGGTACACGCCTGTCGTGAAGGACAGGTTGAAAACAACCGCTAGGGGCGTGCTTAAGGTGTCGATATTGTCCTTAAATATTTTAACAGGTACTCCATCATGTCCCATAGCCTTGTGTGATGACATCTGACGTACAACTGCCTTAATTTCATCTTCAGTAATTTCACGAAAGAAGAAAGTATCCTCGTGAACAGCAGGGAATGGCGAGTTATGTTTTTCGTTTGTGTTTGTTGTCGACTGCTTTCCTATGGTTACGAAATAGTCATTAAAAAGTTCCGCTAGCTCCTTTTCATTACAACCTACGACACTTAAATTTGGTAAAACAGGTTGTCGAGGCTCCGGATTTACTACAGCCTTTATTATACGCCAAATTTCCTTTGTGTCACCGTTTGCTTTTATGATAAGGCTACTGTAATATTCCTTTTTTCGTTTTCTCATCATTGACAATGACAGATTGCGCGTGTTTCTGTACAATTCTTTATAATAACCGTTATCCTTATTTTGCTTCATTTTGGTCAGCCAATGTTCTCTTAGTCTAACAACTTTGAGTATTTCTTCGTTCATGCAAGGGCAAATTGGTGTGGACAAGTACGCTGATCTGCGAGATTTGCACTCTGCTTTTATGCATCGTGATTGCAACAGTGATAAGAAATTTGCGTAAGCTGCGTTCGCATCTGTATCGCTTGAACATAAAAACTGTGTTTCTTGGATTGCCCGTTTACTCTTTTCGTAATCAATCCTAAAAGATTGTGTGGTAGTCTGTTTCGCTGTGTGAAGGTAAGTGCCAGACACATAAATGAATGTCGGGAAATGGTCTGACACGTTTTCTGTTATCACTCCGGCAGTGATAGCTTCACTATCAATGTTTGACAAGATGTGGTCAATTGTTGTGGATGACGTTGGTGTAACTCTTGTTGGTGCTACAATATGATTTCTAAAACCATAACTTAAAGCTAAGTTTTCGTACTCCGCGCTTGTTCGTTTGTTTGTGTCTATGTTAAAATCGCGGCATAGTACAACTTGTTTTTTTTTTCACTTGTAAGCTGCTCTAAGGTATGTTCGAATTTCTCAAGAAATGGCTGAATCTTCGCATCTGGGGGCCTGTACAAGACGCCCACGACCACGTTATTCTGTATCTCAACGAACAGCATCTCTAGCTCTCCTAAATGTGTTTCCGTAAATTTCTCTAGTTTTTTAAAAGTTATACGGGATGATATGTACAGCGCCACGCCGCCGCCTCGGGAATTAGATTGTCTTGGAAGAGAAACAAATTGGTAACCAGGAGTGTTTATGAATTCATCATCTTTCAGCCATGTCTCAGATAGTGCTATAACATCGTAATTCACATTTTGACGACTGATAAAGGCTATCAATTCGTCATAATTTTGGTTCAAACTTCTTACGTTGCAGTGCAAGAGGCGTAGGGCGGTGGGGCTGTCATATTTAGTCAGATTAGGCGTAATCGTGTCCATGAACACGCAGTTACTCACGGCAAAAGTGTTCAGTCAATTTAGACGATTTTGGACAGGTCCGCACAAGAAGCTACGTGAACTACGCTAGAATTTTCTGCTTTTCTAGCCAGTATTTTGGACTGGGAAACCCATACAAACTTCCAGCCCTTTTCTTTCTTTCTGGAAATTGTCATGCCTAGCAATGCTTTGTTCTCTGGGCAAAGGTGCTCGTTGACGTACACAGGACTGATGCCTGGAAAGCCGATTTCATTGCTTGTGAACTTTTTCTTTTTTGCTGCTTGGAGCACTTTGTCCCGTGTAGCTCTGCACAAAAATTTATCGACTATGTTCTTTTTTTCTTTTTCCTTTGTGGGCACGCGGTGCACTACGTCAATGTCACTTGGCGCGATCTGTGTTCCAACTTTGGTACCGATTCTCTGAACCACTTCGACCAGTTTCTCGTCAGGCAGTTGGGGAATACCTTTGATTTCCAGATTATTGTTCCTGCTGTACTGCTTAAGCTCAGTAAGTTCTTTCTGTGTAGTAGAAAGTGCCCGTTCTAGTTCGATTTTTTCTTTTTTTAAGCTGGCATGCTCTTTCTTTAACACTGCGAGTTCTTCTTTCGTTGCGCGCATTTCTTCAAACGACGCATTCATGTATTGTATGCTTTCCTTGAGGCTATCAATTTCTTTCTTCTGATTTGCATTCACGTCACACACATATCGAAACAGTTCTTTGATTGTGTTGGGCAACTTTTCACCCATTGTGAACAGCGAGCGATCCAAACCTAAAACGTGCAAGAGTATGAAAAGAACGCTACACACCTGCAAGTATTTGCGAAAGTGGTTGAGCTTTTTGTCGAGGCGTGGTTGCCTGGATCGCCCGCTGTTCTAACAGCGGTGGTATGGTGCTTGTAGAATTTATAGGCTCCGGCCCTGGCTGGCGGTGGTCAGCGCAGGCGCAGTTGATTGGATGTGTGCTGACGTAGGTGATGTCTGTTGCCGAGGGTTTCAGGATAAGCACTCTTTCACTGCAGCTTGCGCCAGTTACGGTGCGACTGTTCCTCGGCCGGTGTCTTGACGGGGTGCCAATCTGCAAGTATTTGCGAAAGTGGTTGAGCTTTTTGTCGAGGCGTGGTTGCCTGGATCGCCCGCTGTTCTTCAGTGGCCTTCAGTGGCCTAATAAACTTCAGTGGCCTTGTCAATATTTCACCAAACATATGAATCAGCACTTGTTGTTTTTGTTTTCTCGAGGTAAACAATAAAAGAACCTCAAAAATTGGCACTGCCAGACAAAAATTATTCAACTTCAATGCAAGCACTTCAATCAAGCAGTTAGTTCTTTGAGCGTGCCCTGTGGGCTTTGACCGAATAAAGAAGTTGGATCCGCTGCTGTGATATTAAATGTAGTTCTTCAAAGTAAGGGCATAGAGAGGCAGGCACAACCAGAAAGGTGTGTACGTTCTTTCCACCCCTTGCTTGTGCTATAAATTGTGACATTGCAGTGGCATGTCACATTCAATTGCCTAGGTTCGCACTGTTGAGCTAAACCGACGGGTCTCACACCTAGTGGCTGTTGCAGGCGCACTCTCACTACTGCACAGATTTGTCCGCTCTATAGCTTTGAAAAGTGTAGAGCTTGTCTTGAATCTTAGCCACTGTACGTGCTTGACGTACAGCATAGTTGCATACACTCAGTCTTTGTATCCTGCCCAATGAGTCAACACAAACCGCATAAGCTGCGTGCCTCAAGGCCCAGCTTCCTCTGCCAAATAGTGACGTACGACGCGGCCGTTGGCCCAGAAGCGGACTTCAGGAGCAAATTAAACAATAAAGTGGTCTTATTTGATTATTTTCACTTGTGCTATATTATCATTATTATTATTAGTAGTAGTAGTAGTAGTGATGTTAACGCACACGCACAATGAGATAGAGGAAATAGGAAGTAAAAAAATTCCACAGCATATCCACGGAGTGAATGATGATGAGTGGGCGGAGCTCCGGAGGTTCATCGTAGATCGTGCCGAGTTCCGCATTAATTTGGTTAACGCGCACGCTACGAATCCTTATGGTTCGTAGCGTGCAAGTGAAATCTCCCACCGGCACTTCATTGCAAGTCAAGATCCAGTGCCTATATATAGATATATTGGGTGGCCGGTGAACGGTTCTCCAGAGCGAGCAGTCGGTATTTTTCAGTCAAGAAACTCGCTAGAAGACGCTGCCTGCGCTAACGTTGTCTCTCGTTGGTGAGGGCGCTTTCTCCTTCTTTGCGAGCTGGTAGAGCGTTCCTCTAAGAAAGAGCGTTTTCACAGCCAACGCGCACCTTTCGCTCTCTCTCTCTCTCACAAGGCAGCAGATGGAAGAGTGAGAGAGCTCGCGCCCCGGGCGTCACGCGCCGAGGGCGAGCGCGAGCCTCCCGGCGGCGCGAGGTGGCTACATACATAATACTACTACTACTACAGAGGAGGGAACGACCCACACCCTAAGGAGCTTCGTCCCTAGAAGAGTTATCGAGTGGCACAGTATAACGCAACGTTGCAATGACGTTTGGAATGACGTTTGCGGTGCAGGGCTACGTTAGTTCGAATGGCCCACACCACAGTATCTGCGGCCGAAGAACACGTGGTTGGCGTGCTGACAATATGCGCCGGTAGGCCTGGACACAGTGGAATGCAAACCACAGCGCACATACGCGGGCGACTCGCAGCATTATCCTTCGTAAACAGTTCCACTGCCTCTTTTTTAGCTTTGGCGACAACAGCTAGCGTTGTGTTTCTGACTCGTTCATGCAGATTATATGTGTAAATTTTGTGTTCAGTGCGAAATCTTCTGTTCCTGTTTTCGTTATATTGCCTTTATTTTACTCCAGCAAAAAAGTTTCTTCATTGCAGCCTAAATAACTGTGCAGTGTGAAAAAGTGCTTATGGTCGTGCATATTAATGCATCGTCCTGCAATTATTGTACTATTTCTCGCCACTTTTGGTGCTTTATTGCTCTTGTACCCTAACTGCACGCTGCGCGCATCATACAATAAACTTGTATACAAAATTTGTTTCTCAATTTTTTATGTTGATCATGGGGTAAAACAATTACTCGCAATGCACCACACATCCCCAAGCTGGCGGATTAATCAATACCACTTAAATGCTTGAAAAGAGGCATGCAGAGACTAGCCAGTCGGAGCGGGAAGAAAAAAGTCACCGCCCAAACACTCCGTAGAAATGGTTAACCAGCGAAGCTGAAATGTGCGGCCCCGGTGTTTAGCAGTGGGTTCAACCCGACAGAAACGTCGCAGCCGATGCCAAAGTGCCGCTGGAGGAACTCTCGCTGAAAGCGGGGCGAACGCGCTCCCGCAATCATCACGTCGACGCTGTTCTGCCCGCAATGCCGCTTCTTCGGCGCGCCGTCGTTTCAAGCGTTTGACATCACGAGCTAACATCCGTGGCTTACCTATGTGGAAGCTCTCAGTCGAACCTGATGCGCGCGTGCTCTGCGCCACGGCTACGACGAGATGGACGACGTCGCTCACGTGCCAGCCAAGTGCACGCTTGCTTTGGCACGGCGCAGAGAATGACGTCACTGGAAGGCGCAGTCAATGGAGATCGCTCGTGACACGCATGCCGAATGGTTTTTCGTTTTTCCTAGGCATATACAGCTTTCGCTGTAATACACAGAGGTACTCCTGGTGCGTCTCGCAGAATTCCCGGCCCGCCGGATTGAAATAATAAAAAGTAATCCGGAGGCACCATAAAATGACTCCGGTCAGCCGGAATCAAAAAGCAATAATTAGTCCGGAGGTGTCCCGTAAAAACTCCGGCGCGTCGGAATAACACACAGCAAAATGTAGTCCGGGGACAGCACGCAAGTACTCCGGCCTGCCGGAGTGAAAAACAGTAAATAGTAGTCAGGGGGCGCCACGCAAGAACTCCGGCGAACCGGAGTTTAAAACAGCAAGAAGTAGTCCGGAGGCCGCACGTAATAACTCCGGCCAGCCGGAGTAACAGCTTTAGTCCGGATGTCCGGAGTATAAAAAACTCGCAATAGGGGGGGGGGGTCGCTAGAGGACGAGCATTTTACTCCGACCTGGGAGTATTTTTCTTTTACAGTGTACCTGTGCTATTGACACTACATGAAAGATAGACATGCACTAGGCAATAGCCTCGTATCTACCCAATTTCTTGTATACTTCGAAGTCCCCTGTATAAGCAGTTATAAGGGCTGCAATATTTCGACATGGACAATGCATATAAATTCAGCACCGTGAAATGCAGCCTTGGAAGCAGCACTAGCTTCGGCTAACGTTTGGCCCCCATAGAGGCTACACATGTTATACCGACCCGAGAAAGTTTTTCTAGTAAAGCAGCATAAGGAACGCTCTACAGCAGAAGTTGTTATTAACACGCACGTTTCGTTCGGAGGATGAATGCAGTTAACAAATGTGGGGTTAACATAACATCTGAAAAGCATCCAAGTGGAATCGTAGGAAGCAAGTACAGCTTTGTTTATACGCACCTTTCAGTGGTGTCCCATTCATCTCGGTAGCATTCCGGTGGCGCAGCAGTTCCTTCCAACGAGGAACCACGGTTAACACAACGCGGAGAAATGATTAAGAACGCCATAGCTCATAGCAGCCAATACACCAAAAGCACGAAAACAAAAATATATTCATAGCGCACTTCAACACCGTCGCGGGCCAGCGAGGCCTAACTTGTCACTGCAGCACATGTGACGAGAGAACCGGCACTCCGCACATTGATACAACGTGGGCTTGGGCAAAATTTTCTGCCCTGATAGCTTTATTCATTTTTTTGTTCTTAGACAAATAAACAGCACTTCGTTACGCCGCAGTGTTCAGGAGCGTTTACAGTAAGAGGAACTGCTAAGCTCATATTTTTTCGGCGAACCCTGCTTACCCACATGTGGCCGTTCTTCGGCTGCTGCGTGCGCTTGCGGAAAGTTTGCCCGAGTGTAACCCCTCCCGGTGCGACTGTTGCTCTCCCTCTGCTTGGGCGGCAGTTGATATCTTTGCGGACTGACTAAAAGGCGCAGAAACGAACGACTGCAGTTACTCCCAATCCACTCAGTTGCGGCTTAGTGTGTCTAAACGTCACGGCGCTTCTGCCGGTCCCCACTAGCGGCAAAAACGCGCGTGGCGAGGGCCTACGCGGCGGACGAGCGAGGGCAAGTTCCCGTCTTGCGGGACGCGACAACGAAGCCTGGCGTCACGAGTTGTCTCGTTCCACTCGAGACCTCGTGACAACACACGCTTTTTTCCGTCTTTCGTCCGGGGCGTGCGAGTTTCTCCACGCTGCTGTCGGTTCAGACATGTCTGATACGGACGATGACATATTGGTGACTGTGAACATTGTAATACTAGTTTGTTCTTCGCTCTTGAGACGCCGACGTGCCAGAAAACGGCAGAGAAGGTTTTGGGTGCGCCCCATCTGGCGATACTGGGACACTGGAGGCCAGGCGAACACTCTGCTTCCCCGTCTGCGCACCAGAGATGAAATGTACTTCAGAGAGTAAGTCACCGATCATTACTTATGCAGTTCAGTGCTTGGAAACTAAACGCTCCAGAGGCTGAAAAAGATTGCGCTTTTTCCTGTAGGTTTCTGCGAATGCCGCCGAGTGTCTTTGACACATTGCTTGTCTTCGTGCGGCCGCTGATTGAGCGGCAGGTGACAACGTTCCGCGATCCCATTTCTGTTCATGATCGACTAGCAATGACCCTACGGTAAGAGTTATTTCAATCATATTTATTTTCCTGTCAGCGAGGAATTCTCACTGTGTATGCTACGAGAGTGTTGATACCCGAAAATATGTTACGCAAGGGAAACTCGCAGCAGAGTCCGCGGTTGCATCGGCAAATAAACGAAAGTGATTGTTTCTGATGTCAAGCCCGAGTTAATCTTTATCTGTATTAATTATTTGCTAAGTGATTATGTTACTGCTGAAATTATAATTCTATTGGAAATGTGAAATACAAACCGAGTAATTTCTAGAGCACAATGCTCAGAGTAGGGGTGGCAATAAACGCCTACGATTTTTTACAGGTTCCTTGCCAATGGAGAGACCATGAGAAGCTTATCCTACAATTTTCTCACAGGGCGGTCTACAGCATGTCGCATTGTCAAAGAAACAACTGCCGCCATTTGGCATGCTCTACATTTAACCTATATGAGATTTCCCTCAACAACCCAGGAGTGGCTGAAGGTAAGGAGATAATCTGTTTTCTGCCCCAAATATTCTCTTCAGAATTTCTTCTTTTTTTGGTGCTCAACTATATCTTGCCGTAGTTCAATACAATGACCGTTCTGTTTCACAAGCATTTGCTGGTCAAAAAGTACGTAATATGAGGCACTGCGAGGATTATTTTATGCAATAGACAAAAATGTACATTCAACTGCGGGTTTAATGTTATGGTTTGCACTCTGGACATGTGAACTGCTGATTAAACAATATGCTTTGCGGTCTCTTCACGGCACTGTGCAGCCTGTAAACAAAACTTTATACGGTTGTACCTAGCTGGATTTGAACCCGCGTGAAGTTTTGTGCATGATCGAGTTGTCGTGACCCCTTCCGCTTACGTATGCATGTGTTTTTGAGTCTGCTGCATTTCACTGCGATTCCTTCTCCACGTGTTCTGCCCTGAGTAATGGCCTTGAAATAGCACTTTGTCCCATCTCGTCTGTGTTTTTTGTGCTAATTCAGTGGACTTCCTTCTCTTTATTTCGTAATGCACCTGTACCAACACGCCCACTCGTGCACCTTAACATGACTACGTGGTTTCCAGATTGCCGCTGACATGGAAGAGTACTGGAATTTTCCTAATTGCATAGGAAGCATCGACGGTAAACATGTGAACATAGAATGTCTGGCCAACTCAGGATCGAGGAATATATATTATAAGAAGACGTTCAGTGTTGTCCTCATGGCTGTTGTGCTAATTCAGTGGACTTCCTTCTCTTTATTTCGTAATGCACCTGTACCAACACGCCCACTCGTGCACCTTAATATGACTACGTGGTTTCCAGATTGCCGCTGACATGGAAGAGTACTGGAATTTTCCTAATTGCATAGGAAGCATCGACGGTAAACATGTGAACATAGAATGTCTGGCCAACTCAGGATCGAGGAATATATATTATAAGAAGACGTTCAGTGTTGTCCTCCTGGCTGTATGTGACGCACATTACAAGTAGGTCCGTTTTTATAAGGCATGAAATTTTGTTCTTTCGGCCTTAGCTTGGAATAAGCGCCGTGAGCTTAGCTGTCAGCGTGTCGGAGTAGTAGCGACCAACCTTCTCACCATTCCGGCGACGTTCGGAATGCGCCTTTTCGTTCCCATTTCTTGGGAAGAGCAGCTTCCTGACACGTAGCCATAGCGACCGCGAAGACCATTTTGTAAACAAGGGCCCAAACGGTAATCCGATGTGGCTTCATTTAGCCCTTTGCCGATGGGCGCCTATCGTTTGGTTCCGAACGCTGTCTCAAGAAAGAGCTGCAGTGCACTGCGCAAAGCATGCAGGCGTGCAAACAATATGCGCTTGGGCCCCCATGGATGCCACCGATGTGCGGACCAACCGAGCTTATCCACTTAGAACGGACAATTCTTTACTATATTTGGCGTTTCAAAGCGGGTGTGCAACGCTCTAGGTACTGGCACGACGGGTGAGCGGCAACCCCACGTTTTTTAGGGGCGAAGCTCCTCTTAGTCTAACCTTGTCACGCGTCAGGCGTCAGTCGTCAGTCGTAATCCGCGTGCCTCCCGGCACGCGCTCGCCCTCGGCGTTCGCCTGTCTCTCTCTCTCCCGGCGCGTGCCTCTGCTGCCTTGTGAGAGAGAGAGAGAGACAGATAGAGAGCGAAAGGCGCGCGTTGGCTATGGATAGGCTCTTTCTTAGAGGAACGCTGTACCAGCTCGCAAAGGAGAACGCGCCCACACCCGCGAGAGACAACGTTGGCGCAGGCAGCGTCTGCTAGCGAGTTTCTTGATTGAGAAATACCGACTGATCGCGTTGGAGAAGCGTTCACCGGCAACCCATGTATATATATATATTGTAAAGAAGAGAGACGTAGACACAGCGCCTTAGCTGCAGGCCGGCTGTTCTATTCTGACTTCCTCCTTCTCTGCTTCTCTAGCCCCGCTTTGCCAGCGCGAGCGTCCGAGCCCCATTGCAGCTTTTCTCCATTACACTCGGCCACGACTGCGAGAGTCGGTCACGGTGGAAACTGCGTCTGGCGGGCGGCACTGACTATGCCGATGTGGTCGATATCGGCTCCGCAACGACTTCTCGTGTCGATCTGTCACTCGAGTCTCTGGTGGGCGAAACTGGCTACAGCGTCGCGGCCGCTGTTGCACGCATTGAGAGCACGGTCTGCAAAATATGTCCGGCGGCCGGCACTGGCTGTGCCTCGTTGGTCGATCCTGTGTCCGCGGCGACTTCGAGCGCAATTTCGTCGGTGACGGACCAGGAAGACGAAAATGGCTGCGTCGTGGTGGTAGCGGGCCTCGATGGCAAACGTTTCGCTGCAGCTTATGGCCTGGAGGACTTGAGCCCTGTACGACCATCTGTCGGACTTGAAGTTTACACTGACCCGGATCATTTGCCTTGCCTTGAGTTTCTCTCGGTCGTCTCGGGATTGGGAGTCTCTCAGTGATATTGACTGCACGACCAGAATCGGAGGCGTTACTCATCCAAGGCAGCTGCTCTGTCCAATCTTTGAACGTGGCCAGTGCAGTCATCGAACATTGGTTCGAATTTTTACGGCAACTACCAGCGCATTGGGATCCTTTTCTAGGAATCCGCGGTGAGTGGCCAGAACCAACGGACCTGGACGATAACCTTCTCGAAGGAGTGGCGTTCAAGTCCCGGGGTGTGTTTGTGACGTTCAAGCCAGGGGTGGACTTCGGCTGTAGTGTCGGGTCTTTGATAAAAGTGGCCTCATCCGCGGTATAGATGCCACTTTCCGGAGGAACACCGCAAGGCGAATCGAGAACATCCGCACATTCGGCCAATGACTGCCTTAACGGCCGGGGACGTGACGGCGAGCTGTTTTGGCACGTTTCCTGGATGGCATCACTGTGCGGGTCAGAGGCAGGTTCCCTGGCAAAGAACAACGCGTCGTGGTGTGCACGGGTTTCGGTGGGCGCAATGGAAGGCGTTATGGATGGCTGGTACTCGGCATCTGACTCACATGTCAGCTGGGCAGAATCACTGGAGTCAACGCTGGAGTCATCGTGGTCCGAGTGATGTGGTTGAAATTCGGTCCCTTCGGTTGAAATCTGTGTAGACAAACACAGCTTGAGACCCATCATCATGTCAGGGCAGGCCGTGATGCTCTCTGCCGATGAGCTGCAGTTCGAAGCTGCAGCCTCGAGGCAGCGCTCCTCCTGAGCTGCTTCCTCGGAAGTGTACCGGTCGGATTCGCTGGTGACAGGGTTATGGAGGCGAATCCGTCCGAAAACGGCGATCAGCCTGGCGCTCCATTCCTGCCAGGAGTGTTGGCTGACGCCCTCGTACCGGTGCCATGCTGCGGCCGCACCACCAATGTTGTTGATCGCCACGAGCAGTTTGTACTGGTCCGGCCAGGCATACCGGGTACCGAGTACGTTCACGTCTTCGATCCAGTGATCAGCATCATCTTGGAATCCTCGGAACGTCGGTATTTTCCAAGCGGCTGGTGGAAGCAACGGAGCAGGAGAGGACGCCATGGAGGAGGGTGTTTCTAAGAGTACGCTGATCACTCGGAAGAGCTCCACGGCACTCTCGGGGGAGCCGCTAAGTGTTCCGCCGGATAGCGCAGGGTCCGCGTTAATTAACGTGGTGAGCATGTCACGCAGTTGCGGCATGGAACTCACGTGCTCTTCTGCGTTGCCGGGTGAGCCGCCTAGAGCACCAGGCGTGGTGTCCGGAGACAATACGGTGGCCCCGGTGATCCCGCTGGCGGCATCCGCGGCGGAGCGAGGGTGCGCAGCAGATTCGTGGACGTGGTGGACTGGTCTGATACCGGACCAGTGCAGGGCGCCGTCCTCAGATGGTGCACCCGTGGCTTGGGACGGCGGTCTCCCGGCGGGCACCATCAGCAGTGAGGCTTGTCCGGCATATTCCTCAGCAGTAATGCTAGGCGGCGGCACTCTGGAGGAAATGCCAAGTCGAGTTCACAGCTGCGTTCCGCTGCTGATTTGCGGCTGGGTCGTGGACGGAGACGGCTCCGTGTTGGTCGACTGCGCCATTGTAATAAAGAACGAGACAGACACAGCGCCTTTGCAGCAGGCCGGCTGTTCTAATCTGACTTCCTCCTTCTCTGCTTCTCTAGCCCCGCGTTGCCAGCCCGAGCGTCCGAGCCCCATTGCAGCTTTTCTCCATTACAATATATATATATATATATATATATATATATATATATATATATATATATATATAATGAAGTGCCGGTGGGAGATTTCACTTGTGCATAGTTGAACCATGAGGATTCTTAGCGTGCGCGTTAACTAAATTAATCCGGAACTCTGCACGATCTACGATGAACCTCCCGAGCTTCGCCCACTCATCATCATTCACTCCGTGGATATGCTGTAATTTTTTTTGTTTGTATTATACACTGACTTGCGTGATAGCGGGCCGGTCAACCTGGGCTGTGGAAGGACAGCGGCTCCGTGCGTGCTCTGTGTGATCACAGTTTGGGCTTCAGCACCTCAATGGAATTTGGGGAGTGAAACAGTGTCAAACAACTTGCTTCAAGATTTCAGTGTCGTAATGTTTACTTATAAATCTTCCCTCATTCGATGTTCATTGCTGCCTATATCGTCTTTCACTTGCAGTTAATTGTCGGAGTCATCACTTGACCACATAACGAACCAATACAAAACGTTTCGGACGTCTTTGAAAACATTGTGCATTTAGGAACGCAGGATAACTAATTTAGTAGGGAATGTTATAACTTCAGGAAAAATGAAGGACGTATCATGCTGCGCTTTTGATTTAATATGCTCGTGTGCGTCCACTTTCAGATTCATTTATGTATCCACTGACCATTACGCCGGTGAAGGGGACAGCAGGATCTTCCAGCAATCACCGCTGCTGGTAACCCTGGAAAGGGGTTCGTTTGGCATTCCTCAGCCAAGAAAAGTTGGCTCAATTGGCCGCATTCCGTACCACATGGCAGGCGATGAAGCTTTCCCGCTGAAGACATTCATAATGAGGCCCTGTCTACGGCGAGGTCAGTTAAGTTATACTTCAAATTTCCGCATCGCAAACTGTTTTGTGCTTTTCTTCTAGTACAGTATATATTTTTCGAGTGCTTACCGAGCGACATAGAACTTTGGAGGGATTGAAACGTGATACTCGGAGCGCACGGCTTCTGATGCTTTCTGCGTGAGCACGTTGCGCTGGGCCGCCGAGCTGATTCGTCGTGGTATTGCGTGAAAGCGAGAGCGTTTTTTTACGCATTGTGATGTAATTTCATCCGTATGTGATTACCTCGCGCAGTCCACCAGCACCAAACGCGCCTCACATCACACATTCCGAGTATCGCATTTCAACCGCTCAGCACAGCACTTACATTAAATGCTTGCAGACATCGTAAGTAAAAGAGTAGACACGGCAGACAAAAACAACACTGACTCAGTCAGCAGATACAGTGAAAGGGAGATTTGCAGTTAATGTACCGTCCTGATATCTTTTTTTTAGATCTCCAGAAGTTCAGGAATGACCCAGTTCAGTTGCAAGAGGGGCGACCTTCAACTACCGCTTGAGCCGTGCAAGACGGCTGATTGAAAATGCCTTTGGGATCATGTCAAACAGATAGACAATTTTGCGGCTACCTTTCAGGACATCAGAAGAGACGACACATATTATTGTCAATTCATGTGTGGTATTGCACAATTTCCTGTTGAGCCCTTCTGCGATCTGAGTACAGTCCACCAGGCTTCGCTGACCGTGAGCATTGTAGAAGGATCTTTGAGAACCTACCAGACATGGGAAATCTCAGTATTTCGGGATATCATTCAGCAAAGTGAACTTTCTTTCCAGCGCAAGCACATCCACTTAAAATCCCTCTGTTGAGATGCAATGCTCCTAAATGTTGTTACTTTTGCAGGGGACCTATGGACATGCGCTACAACCTGGCAACTTACTTTATGAACGAAGGATCGGAGCTTTGGCAGGAGGGGATCGCGCAGAAGTAGAGGTATTGATGCCGAGTTTTCATTACTTGTTCAAAACTGCTGCAGATTATATGCATCAAATCGGAATAAAAGTTCACAAGTTCGATTGATCGAAATGATCGATTGAATTTTTTATTGCAGTGATAGGAATGGTCGCACATATTTTCGTTTCTAACATGCGAAGTAGTGACAATATTCCAATCTTTGTTGAGCACTTCAACTTCTACTTGAAAAATCACATTCTGTATTTTTAAAAGAGCTTCAGCACGCTTTTTCCGTGGCATCTGGTGCAGCTTCGTTGCCATTCACTTGGCCGCGTCTTCACACTCATCGGTCAGGGCTGTGTTATTTCGAACTGTGGCCTCTCTTGTTTTTTTGAATTGAAGTTAGCGTAGTGCTACAGCTTTCCAAGACGTTTTGGACAACCTCTTCGAAGTTATCGGGTTTTCTTTTTTTGCTGTAATGACAAGGCCACCCTATTAATGGTCAGTTATATACAAATGATATATGTTTCAGGAAAAGTGAAACGCAAGACTACCGAGGATGCTGTATAGGAGAAGGCCGGGCTTTGGCTGATGTCTGGCCGCTACTGGAACTTGGACGAGAAGACAAAAAAAACCTGCGTTAATAGAGATGCTACGTAAAAACGTGAGATACGCTTGCCTGGAAACTGCTGCGGGCTCACCACTGGAACTGAGCACGCTGAAATGCAGAGGGAACGTGGTTTGATAAGAGAACCGCACATAAGCGACCTGCAGCAAGCAATTGGAGTACCAATGGGTTTATGGATGTTGTATGAGTCTTATTTCATAACAAATACAGAAGTGCTTCCCCACAGGTTTCTTCATGGTCCTCAGACTGGCACACAGGTGCACTTCTTGAGTTCCTGCATTGGCATCATTGCAAAAATACATGCACGCAATACACAATATTTCAAACAGTGTGACGAAGCATACATTTCATCTGCTATAATCAAGCGTTTGACGAACAATCGTCTGGCGAGGGAACATACTTGTGCAATAAACATACACTCGCCAAGGTAAAAACGAAAAGGCATTGACGTTTCGGGGCCCGTGCGGGTCCCTTGATCACAATGAATATGTCAGCGTGGGCATGCGGCTATTTATGGGGGTCAGGTGGCGCAACGTGCGGGTGTATATCTCTGGTAGATTGCCCTTTGTCCTGTTTATCGTGCGGTTAGTCGACTGAATGTAAAATGACTCTAAAAGCAGACGGGCAGATAAATGTCTTTCCGTTGCGATGATAGCTGCTGCGTCCCAGTCAATACTGTGGCCAGTTTGATTGTGGTGTTCCGCCAAGGCATTCGCAGTTGTGTGGCCCTTGGCGACGTCATTTTGGTGCTATTTCAAACGCCGTTTGAAATTCCCGCTCTCGCCAATGTATGACACGTCACATTCCCCGCACGGTATCTTGTAGATAACTCCCGGGAAGTCCGTGCGCTTCAAAGGATCCTTTTCGTGAACAAGCTGTTGTCGTAGTTTTCTAGTAGGCACGTGGGCTATTTGAATACCATAGCCTTTGAAAATTCTTGCAAGCGCCTCGCTTGTTCTCGGTACGTAAGGAATCGCTGCGCGCTTCGCCCTTTCTTTTTCTTTTGCCGTTTCACGGCGGAGCCTAGCTGCATTGCGCTCCTGAGTCCTGAGCAGTTGATTAGGGTAACCGTTCATTATCAGGTCCCTTCTCACGATCTGCAGTTCTCGCTTACGTTTCGTAGGGCTGGAGCAGACACGGATTGCCCGGGAATAGAGTGCCGCTGCAACGGATCTCTTTTGTCCGATGGGGTGTGCAGAGTCGAAGCTGAGGTACTTTCCCGTGTGCGTTGGCTTTCTGTACACGCTTGTTTTTAAGCCGCCAGAGGTTCTCTCCACAAGGACGTCAAGAAAAGGAATCTGTCCATGGATTTCCTCTACCACCGTGAACTGTATGCTCGCCTTGAAAGAATTCAGGTGCTCGAGAAACTGTGCTGCGTGTTGGCGACGGATGATGCAGAAGCAATCGCCCATGTATCTTAGAAAAAGCCTTGGTCGCAGCGCAAATGAGGAAAGAGCGGCACATTCCAGATCCTCCAGTGCAATGTTGGCGCAAACGACGGACACGGATGCGCCCATTGCTGTTCCGAAGACTTGCTTGAAGTATTGCTTGTTGAACACGAAGTATGTGTTGTCAAGACAGAACTTCAGAAGGCGGCAGACGTCCTGGATTTCAAAAGGCGTACGCTGGGGTAAAGAAGAGTCCGCTTCGAGAAGTTTCTTGCAGCATTCCACAGCATAGTCAACGGGCATACAAGTAAACATTGATTTCACGTCATATGATAGCATAACCTCGTCGTCTTCAAGGCGCACACTTCTTAATTGCGAGCCTTTCCGCCGGCGACGGGCTTGGCACAATAAGATTTGTTTGATATTCTCGATGAATATTTCACTGATTACTGCATGCAGATATCGGTGCGTAAAATAAAAAAAAACTTACAATACCGCTACAATGAAACTAGACTAGATCCTGGCACCTCTTCAGCCTTCTCCGTGTGGCTGTGAAGTGGTCATTGCATAAAGACAGTTTAACTCTTTGGGAGCGTCGTAAACTATAGAAATGAAACCTACCCATCTTGTACCATGGGCATGTTTGTAGTGTATCTGAGAAATAACCGTGTATTATACTTCAACCTACATGCACTCGGGTCACCCTTACATTATTATGACTGCTGCATGCAAATAGATGCGGTCCTGCTGTGGTGTTTCGTGCCATGACATCATCGCGCAACAAAAGTACATAACAAAACTGGAATAATTTAATAGTTCTTTAAAACCTTACACAAACCTTACACAAGATGGCAGTGAAATACGAATTTAGAATGCAGGACATGGGAGTCAAAAGAGGAGGGGAAGAAAAAATTGACTAGCCCAAGAGTAGGTACATGTGGCATCACCAAGCACGGCACCATGAAGAAAGGCCGAGGGCACAGCCGGAGAAAAATGGAAAACCGCGAGTTTCCGCGTAGTGCGGTGTCGGTCGCAGTATGGCGTCTATTATTTCAAGGTAAGGCCCATTCCGTTTTGCTCTTGGCGTCTTTCCCAGGAGCTCCATTTTTGTAGGCCTTCTCTTTTTCTGTCGTAATTTTTAGCCATCGGTAGCGGAGGTTCTTAAATTTCGTCGCTGCTTGCTCGCCTGCACGGTATGTATAAGTATGTTTACGTGCAAGTAGCGCTTATCCCACCATTCGCACAGTACACGAAATATTTCATCAGTACTCATCTGTCATGTTGAATTCCTGTTCAATGATGTGCCATCGATTAGCGCGCAGCTCTTTATCTTTGAAGTCTGCATGTGACTTGTTGTATAAGCATGGGTAGGAGCGCAGTTTCCAAAAAGGCTTCCATCATGGACCTCCTGCTTTCTCGGCTTCTCGGCGAAAACTGCACGCTGTGCATGTCCTAAGTTTTTACGGCGTGCGTGTCAGTACACATTCTCAGAGGCCATACACAATGGTTCCCTGACTGTAGGACAGGTGGCGCCACGACTGCGCGGCGCGTCTCTGATTGGTGGTCGCTTCCGCGGCTGCCGCGTGAAAATGGCTCCAAACCCATTCGAGCTTCTGACGCGCGTCGCTGCCGCTTTTTCAGAGTTTCGCCGCTCGCGGCGGCAACGCGCATTTTTGCCGCTAGTGGGGACCGGCCTTTACAGGGAAAGCTGCTTGTGTGGCGGTTATGACACAAGGACAGCTACTCGTACGGCCTGGCGAGCGCGTCAAACCACTGAGTTTGAGGCGTGCGCATGGTCATAAGCTGGACACCCGCCTTGGCGCACCGTAAAAACTTCTTTATGGTTACTGTAACAGCGAAGCTCTTCTAGCTAAAAGTGCGGCTTGCCGCAAAACATTCATGATAAACTTTGGTCCCAAAGAGTGCACATTCACATTGTAGTGATTCGGGCACTCTTCCCCAAGGAAAAACTCTCATGCCGCTGACGGTCCTCAACATAAACGGCGCATAATTAGAAAGAGATGCAAAACTAATAGCATTAACAAAAACTGACGGGCCACCGCCCTCCGCACGACGGGGCACAAAACACGCACAGTTCTGACGACACCGCTGAGGCCAGTTAGAGGTATTGCATATGCTCCCTACGGGAGCATTGTTGCGCAAAGGTCCGTCATCGTGCACGTCTATTCCCGTTAAGCAGGAAAGCTACTCTTGTTGAATGTAGGAGACGGCCCGGCTCAACTGTGGCGTGTGCTTTGTCGCCCGTTCATTCCAGGTGGCTCGTCCAAAGACTTTCAGCAATTTACCAATTTAGACATAAGTGGTGATATAAATTGTCCGATGGCCCTCACTATCAGCATAAGCGTTCTTTTTAAATATCAAATGAAAGCACTATTATGGACAAAATGTGTAACCCGAAGAAATCTCTCGTTTCACGTCTTCCTTGACGTAGGGCATTAAAATACAAAATAGGTACACTGAAAAACGATGAGCGCCGATAACAGAAGTAAAAAGGACTACCTCCACGGAGAATCTTCGCAGTTGTATAGGTAATGGAATGGAGTAATGGAAACTGGTTACGCCTTACAAAATTTTTTGCTGCGTACATAGCAGTCTGTGCTAGATTTATACAAGGTGAATCCTTATGCATATTCAAACACGAACGTTTTTGTTCTGTAAAGTGCGATATTTCTCACGGGCTAGCCAGCTCTTACTAAGTGGGCGCGAATTCCAACACTTTAGCTATCACTAAAACATGACTAATGAGAGTTATAATTTCTCCATATAAGCATATCTTGTGTTTGGCAATGTAGGGATGTTCATTCTGAAGCATACTGATAAGCGGAAATAAATATTTGGTCTCATTGACCTGCCGACATAACCTGCTGTGCTGATTTCGACGGCCGACCACGATCATTTAATCATTTTGCTCCGAGTGTCACTTCCTTTTTTTTCTTCGGCACATATTTGTCAAGACAGTCTCCAGCAAAATGAAACCACACATCACGCTGCCACAGCCCACGTTATTAGATCATAGCTGAGCCAGCTGAGCTCTGCCTGGACGTCGAAACATGGCCTCCCGATCGGCTGCGGAGGCAACGGTCGAACACAGAACAGCGGTGACGCGGCGGTAGGTAGCGGCCATGGTGGCGTGGCGGGCGTCAGCGCTCGCGCAGCCGTGAAGTTGGCTTTTCCTTAAAAGGATGCATTTTGCGCACGTGCGCCCTCCTGGCGAATGGGGTCGCCAGCGGCGCGTTCTGTCAGAGACGAAACTCTGTTCCCCAAGGGGAACATACACAGTAACTCCAAGGCCAGTCCGCCGGCGAATACCCCGGGGAGCGCGTAAGCTCTTGCTTTCTGAAGCGGACTAGTGAGCGCTTCGCCAGTGAGCAGCACGCGCCACTCAAAGCCCAGACTGGCGATGGGCACGGCTCCCACTTCTTCTTCCATGCAAGAGCCAATGTGTTCGCACACGCGCTTCTTCTGTTGCGCTAATGCACTCAGCGTTTGTGCATAGCGTCGATCTGTCCGGCGCTCAGCATCTCGCAACGCTAGGTGTTCGTGCATAGCTGCGTGTCACGAGAGCATGCGTCCTCTGCCCAAGTTTCCCGAACCCTCTGACCACGGCCAAATGTGGGTGTTGTTGGGATCCTGGTGGGGTCGCAGGAGTCGGGCCGTCGGTCCTAGGTTCCCCGCTACTAGGTCGACGTTTCACCCATCCCGACTCCAAGGGAAGGTTGCCGGAGTGCGAGGTTGACACGGAGACGATGACGAGTGTGAAGACGAAGAGAGAGAGATGATTTATTTTACATGATGATGGGAGCTCGGGGCTCAACGGAGCTTGAAGCTCGTATTTTATAGAACACTACGTACAATAGAGTCCAATCACGACGTTGTCTCCGCCCTCGAAGAGAGGAGGTCACACCCCGCCTTCGCTGCTTCTTTGCGGCAAGGTGTGACGTGTCCCGAGTAGCGGCCAATGCTGATTCCTGGAGAAGGTGGGGCCCGGCGAAGAGGCTTGCTGGAAAACAACAGCAGCACAAATAAAAGCACTCTTCACGGCCCTGTCCTTTTGAAGACACGCCGCCGGTTTCTCACAATGGGGAAGCCATAGGACACCTGCTGGCAGCAGACCTCGGTGTCGTCCGGTGCGCTGATGCACCCCTCTCGCTGCGTCGGTGCGGTCGACAAGTTCACATTTCCCAAAAGCGGCGCAAACGCACACACACGCACCGCACGACACACCGACGGTCCAGGCGGATTCCGCGGGCTGGTTTGAAACTGGCGAACAAGGCCGTGGCTGCCCCGTCAAACAATAGACTTGTCTCTTCGAGACGGCAGCTCGGCGAAGTCCATCCGTGGGAACGCAGGCATACGCGCTCCCCATGGTCATTTTCCCCGAAAGGTAGATCCAGCGGCCACCGGCAGCAGCCTCCCTTCACCACATCCATGGGGGGCCCACGCCGATCTTAACAGCGTGCAGGAGACAAACCCGGACGAGCCAAGTGCCAATCACGTTCGATGTTTTCCTTGCAGTGTGCCGCCAGTGCCAGCTTCGCGAACTTTTTCAGGATCTTAATTTGTGTATACGTACTTATGCATATACGGAGCATGGCGGCGACGCCGATAGCGAAAATTTCCTTCAAGTATCCATGTTGTTACCGAAGACGGACACTTGAATGACTATTTATAGATGTCCGAAGTAGTAGCAGGGTCCCTCAATACTTTTTCTGGTCATGAAACTTCCGCGTCACTCTACGGCAGAGATTCATATACCGCCCGAACCGCCGCACGCGTCGCTGGCATAGCAAGGAGGGTAGAGAAATATTTCAGTGACTCTAAAGGCGCGTGCACGATAGCGGAAAAACGCGCGCGGCGCGCAGCCGGCGGAAAAACGCGAGACTCCGAGTGGCCGCGTGACAGGATTTTTGCGCCGCGAGAGCTATCGCTCCGTGCGCGATTTCTCGCGGCGCGCTGCGTGCCGCCGTGGGGGAAACCAATCAGAGCGTCCGCGCCCGTGACGTACGCGCTCCATCGCGGGGTTATGCGGACCCGCCCGGAGGCTCGTTTCCTACCCGTGCGGTGGCTCGCTTGCCTCTCGCTCGTTCGCCGGAAGGAGGCAGGATTCCGCAGGGCTGCCGCCGTGGTTCGCCGCGAGCAGTGTGGCTGTGTCACCACCGAAGCGTTTCCCCGCCGGCGGCGCGCAGCGCGCGTTTTTCCGCTAGTGTGCATGGGCCTTAAAGGAGAGTGACGAGGAGGCCGGCGGGTGCTGTCTGAAGGGTGATCGCCCTTAACAGAGTGTAAACCCCGCGGGGTAGTGCTTGAAGTTGTTGCTGTTTTAAACACGAAATTGTTTTATGTCGGGGTCCACCAAGAAATCACTTACGTACTTTTTACAACGGAAGCAGATCTCTGAAAAAATGGACTTCCATTCCCACTGAAAAAGTTCCACCTAGGCGGAATCAAACCCACCTTCAACCGGGATTTGATGGGAGTAGCAAGGTGCTCTATCGATACACCACCGCACATCGGTCATGCGAGCAACAGATGGGCTTTATATTGACGCCAAGCAAAGTGCCCACCTTTCTTTCTTCAGTCATTGAGGTGTCCGCACGTCTGAAGAGCCGAGCCATGTCTTCAGTGTATGTCGTGACGCTTTCATTCGGCACTTGGGACCTCCTCTGTATCGCCAGCTCTGCCTTCTCCTTTTGGTCAGCATTGGAATATGCGGCGATCACCTGACGACGAAATTCCTCCCACGAAGTCAACGTCGCTTCGTGGTTGTGGAACCATGTCCTCGCGGAGTCTTGGAGCGCGAAGTAGACATTGCGAAGCTTGCGCTCTTCATTCCAGCCGTTGCAATCCGCGACCCGGTCAAAATGGTCCAGCCAGTCTTCCACGTCTTCTGAAGGATCTCCATGAAAGACGGGTGGTGGCAGTGGCTGGTTGACTATGACGTGATGCGCTGGTGGAACAGGCGCAGGAGCGGGCTGTGGGTCTAGGTTCATGGCGCGGACACGATGAGGTAACGGACCGTGTTCTGGTTCGAGCCCTTGGAGGCGACGGCTTGCGCGTACGTGGACAGGGGTGATGTCGCCCGGACTACTCACTGGACTTGAGTCAGGGCTACGCTGTGGCTCGGGCGATGAGAACATGTACCCCGCACCTCCACCACTAAAATGTCACGAAGATAAACAATACACGATCAGCGGAAGAGGACAGCCTTCTTTGACTTTTGGTCCGGCTTCTTGATTTGTATGCAGTGTCCCTTATTCCGTGGTTTTTTTTCCTTGATGTTTTTCTTGTCTTAGTTCTTGAACATGTATCACATGCATAACCCCAATCGATACATTCTTTTTTTTCTTTCGTTCTTTCTTTCTGTAAGATCTTTGAGACGTTATATATTTGTATATTTCGGTGGAATAAATTTTGTTATATCGTTTTGTATTAAGTGTTCTGTTCCATTTCTGATATGTAACATGCCCCTCCCCTCTGTAATGTGCAAACCTTGAGGGAATAAATAAATAAATAAATAAATAAATGGTGGCCAGCACCAAAAGAACGCTCGCACAACTGCGCTCTTCTCATTGGATCTCAAGTCAGGGTACTGGCAGATCGAGGTGGATGAGCGCGATCGCGAAAAAACGGCGTTTGTTACCCCTTATGGGTTATATGAATTCAAGGTCCTCCCATTCGGCCTCTGTTCCGCACCTGCCACATTCCAACGAATGATGGCCACTATTCTATCTGGACTGAAATGGCAGACGTGCTTAGTGTACTTGGACGACGTCGTGATATTTTCTAGAACGTTTGACGAACATCTAGATCGCCTACAGGATGTGCTCCTTGCGATCAGAAAGGCAAATCTGACTATTAAACCAGAAAAATACCACTTTGGATTTCAGGAGTTAAAGTTTCTCGGACACGTCGTTACTTCCCACGGTGTTCGACCAGACCCCGAGAAACTGGCTGCCGTCGCAGAGTTTCCCCGTCCCGCAGACAAGAAGGCAGTCCAACGCTTCCTAGGCCTGTGCGCGTACTACCGTCGTTTTGTCGAAGGTTTTTCAAAGATCGCCGAACCATTAACAAGACTAACACGCCTAGGCGTACCTTTCAACTGGACCGAAGAACAACAGGAAGCCTTCACGGAGTTGCGCCGGCGCCTGCAAGCCGCCCCTGTACTCGCGCATTTCGACGAGGAGGCTACCACTGAAATCCACACAGACGCCAGCAATGTCGGCCTCGGCGCTATTCTTGTTCAGTGGCAAGACGGTGCCGAACGTGTAGTCGCCTACGCGAGTCGCAGTTTGACAAAGGCGGAAGTCAACTACTCCACGACGGAAAAGGAGTGCTTAGCAGTCATTTGGGCTACCTGCAAGTTCCGACCGTACATTTACGGAAGACCTTTTCGCGTTGTGAGCGACCATCACTCGCTGTGTTGGCTTGCGAACCTTAGAGATCCGTCAGGTCGCCTCGCTCGCTGGAGCCTTCGCCTTCAGGAGTACGACGTGACAGTGGTCTATCGGTCCGGGCAGAATACGGCGACGCTGACTGCCTCTCACGTGCTCCTTTACCTTTGGAACCGAGCGACTTAGAGCAAGATTTTCCGTTTCTCGGCGTCGTCGATATTGTCGAGATGGCCGACTATCAACGCGCCGACACAACATTGCTGCCTTTGATCAGATACCTTGAGTGTGCGGACGTCGTTGTTCCGCGCCCCATGTCGCGAGGGCTCACTTCTTACTGCCTCCGAAACAACATCCTCTACAAGAAAAATTTGCAAAACAGCCAGGAAACATACCTACTCGTTGTTCCAGTTTCACTGCGTGCAGAAGTCTTACAGGCATGCCATGACGATCCGTGTGCCGGGCACCTAGGCTTTTCCAGGACGTTGGCACGCATACGCAAGAAGTACTATTGGCCGCAGCTATTCCTGTCCGTTCAGCACTACGTGAGAAGCTGTCGTGACTGTCAGCGACGAAAGGTTCCACCTTTAAAATCTGCTGGACATTTGCAACCCTTGGAACCCCCTGCAGCACCATTTCAGCAGATCGGAATGGATCTCCTCGGTCCCTTTCCCATGTCTTCTGCAGGAAACAAGTGGATAATCGTCGCAACTGATTATCTGACGCGGTACGCAGAAAGCAAGGCCGTAGCCCGCGGAACCGCTGCCGAAGTCGCCACGTCTTTTATGCACGACATTGTATTACGTCATGGAGCCCCTTCTGTCTTGATCACTGATCGAGGCACAGCGTTTACTGCTGACTTAATCAAGGAGATCGTCACGCTTACTAACACCAGCCACCGGAAAACCACGGCCTATCACCCATAAACAAATGGTTTAACGGAACGCCTGAACAGGACAATGGCCGATATGCTGTCGATGTGCGTCGACATAGAGCACATAAAATACAGCTGTGCAGGAAACTACCCGTTTCACACCGTTTGAACTCGTTTATGGACGTCGTGTCACAACCCCCTTAGACGCGATGCTACCAGTCGACACCGGAACATCGAGAAGCGAGACTGCCGCCGACATCGTCCAGAAGGCTGAAGAAGCTCGACAGGTAGCTCGAAACCGAATCCGTAACCAGCAAAATGCCGATGCCCGCCGATACAACAGCGGCCGAAGAGAAATTCACTATGAACCTGGTGACTCCGTCTGGGTATGGACGCCCATCCGGCAGCAGGGTCTCTCCGAGAAACTGTGCGCAGATATTTCGGCCCCTACAGGATAACAAAGCGCCTCAGCGACGTGAACTACGAAGTCGCTCCCGAAAGTTCTGCTACGAGCATGAGCCGACGGCGGCCCCGACGAGAAATTGTTCACGTAGTGCGTATCAAGCTTTACTACGCCCGTCAAGAAGTCATCTGACTATACTTTTCCTTGCCCTCTGTTTCATTTGCATCAGCCCCGTCGGCGACGGGGACGGTCGCTTTTCACAGTGGGGAGTAATGACGCCAAGCAAAGTGCCCACCGCGGAGCAAGTTTTGAGAAGCAAGCTCCCCACTGCAGGCACCGATCTCGAGCAGAGGAAGACGAAGAAGAGCGCAGTTGTGCGAGCGTTCTTTTGGTGCTGGCCGCCATTAGAGAAGGCTGTCCTCTTCCGCTGATCGTGTATTGCTTATCTTCGTGACAATGTGTTCACAATGGCCCTTTAGAAGTTTCATTTAACTGTCATCGTGTTAATGCAAAGGCGTTTAGTACAGTGAACTATGGTGTTTAACAAGCAAAAGGACTCTTAAATAAACATCGCCTCCCTTAAACTGCACTCTTGGTTCGCTTATGTTTTCTGAGGTGGTACCGCCATCTAGGAACGATAGATAGAGCGAAGCAGATTTTCGTGCTGATTCGTGCCGGCAGTCAGCGCTTCGGTAGTGTTCGCGGTAAAGCCCCTCCAAGAAAAGCAGCGCCAACTACTTCTCTCCTCGTCCTAAATTCTCCGCCTCCCTCTCTTGCCCGGCGCGTTCTCGATGGTGTCGCCGCCTATGTGGGACCTGCCACAGGAGACGACGGCTGACGCGCTATCGGCGGAAATACGCGGAAAAGTTCGTTGGAGCCCTGCGGAGCAGTTCTCGGGTCCAGAATTGGCTTATTCACTCAGTAAGTGGCGTTGATAATGCATTGTTTAAATCGCGCAAAAAAGAATACAGAAGTACAATTATTTAAGACGTAAAAGGGCCGCTCCTATAGGGCTTGTTGGTAAAGCACGGCGCGTGCACGCGGTGTAAACAAGCGCGACTTAGCGCGTGATTACGAAGGTTCTAGGTTTCCAGTGCTTGAATTTATGTGAACGTGCTGATTCGTAGGATACATGCAGAATAACCTCGCTCGGCTGGAGTGTGAAATATTCCAGCCGTCTTGGCTGAACAATGTTTATGAAATAGGTCGCTTCTTCGCGCTGTTTGGATGATGCACGAGTGCTGAAGCGTTCAAAGTGCACATTAGAGGCTCCCAGGTGACTTCTGTTACCCACAAACATCTATTACGACCTCCCTAATAGCCAGATCACTTGAAGACGTTAAAAAAGTTTAACCACAACACACTAAATCAACACATGCGGGAGTACATTGACGCTAAACGACTGCATTCGACGCTAACTTCTGGTCGACGTGAACACGTGGCCCTAATAAAGTTGCTTTGAAGTCACAGGCCAGAGCAAGATCCGAGCACTGTCGACGCAAAATAACGCCATAAAACAATGTGAGCCCATTCTAAGAAAAGTGAACTTGAGCGTGTTAAAACCATGCACAGCATCGCCAGGCCAGCCTCACGCACCTTCGGCGCAGCACTACCTATGAAGTAGAGAGAAGGTGCATCAGCTGAAGCGTACTAAAAGACAACGCACAGCACAGGGTCATGAAACGTAGGTTAGAGTCATGAAATGTGGGGCTTACTTTACGAAACCTTGCGCTTTTTACAACCTCCTTGAAGTCAGTACACCTGATCCTGTCGATTTGCACATTTCTTTGTACGTCGCGTTTGTCGGAATGCAAACAACAAAAAAAATTAAAAAGTTTTTCCAGTAACCTTGTCGCTTGCGACAAGCGAATGCGCAACAGCAGGGCCATAGAATAGTCCTCCTTAACACGTTCCTCCTGACATTGTTACCCAATAACATACATACTCAATCCGCTCGCGAGCACAGCACCGTCGTCGCGCAGGTCCGAAAATGGGCACCGGAGCGTGGTGAAAAGAAAAAATAGAGAAAAAATACGAACGAGCGCTCGTCTTTTTCCAGGTGACACGAACCGGCCAGTCGGGGAGCGGAAAAGGTCGGGACGCAGCAGGTGGCCGGGAGCAAAGGCCGGGGAGAGCGCGGTGGAGAAAATGACAATGAATGGCGCTACTTTCCTTGGAGGGGCTTTAGTTCGCGGCTCGACCGCCGAGGTTAGGACCGTGGCAGCGTCGTGACGGCGCTTTCCAGGGGCAGAGTACAAACGCGGCCGCTACAAAATTGGCCTTGCGTGGCCAGGTGTGTTGAGTTGTTATGCGCACTGCTCCAGAGAGAGAGAGAGAGAAAAAAAACATTTATTTAAACGAAATGAGGGATCTTCCTCGTAGGGTGGAGCCCTTAGTTCAGGGCCCCATTCGCTCGCGCCACTCCACGTGCTCGCTGGATCAGCCGACGCTGCTCCTGCGGCGCTGAGCTGGTCAGCGCAGTCTCCCAGGAGGAATGTGATGGTGATGGGATAGGGGAACAGCCCGGTGGACATGGGCATTCCAACGTGCAGTGATATACTGTGGGCTGCGCTCCACAGTAGGGACAGTATGAGGGATATTGTGTGGGATGAAAGAGGTGTAGGGTGAAGAGACATGGGAAGGAATTAGTCTGTAGTTGCCACCACGCGACAGCTTCCTCCCGGGTAAGGGAATGGTGTGGTGGGGGGAAATAACGTCGGCTTTGTCTGTAATGTTCTAGAGTGTCAGCGTAGTTCAATGGTTCTGTTGGTGCGTCGTCTGGATTGGACAGCTCTTCCGATGGCGCCCGGTTTGTGAGCTCTCGGGCTACCGCATTAGCGCGTTCATTGCCATGGAGAGAGGCGTGTCCAGGTGTCCAAACGATACGCACCTTGTGTAGTAATGAGGGGTGTAAAGATGTCAGAATACGGTGTGTGTACGGTGTCACCATTCCTTGTGCTATGTTCCTGCAGGCAGTTTTCGAGTCAGTGACCACTGTCGTAGGTTCGTCCCGTGCTGGTAGCAGAGAAGCATGTACAATAGCCAGGGCGACAGCCGCCTCTTCCGCCATGGCACTGTCGTTAGTGTTAAGCGTGGCCGAAACGCTTAGAGTGTCGGTGTTGTCTACTACGACAAGACACATGGCCTGTCTTTATGGGTACCGTGCCACGTCAGTATAGAGGACCGGCGTATCAGATGTACCATCGCCTAGAACGCGCATTAAAGCCTGAAGCCTTGCACGTCGCCGGCCTTTATGACGGTCAGGATGCATATTTCGTGGAATCGGGGCCACCTGAATTTTGCTTCGAATCTCAAGTCCAAGGTTCTTGCGTTCTTGTAGCGCTTTGTTCGGCATGGTGTATCCCAACCGGGAGAGAATAGCAGTACCTTGTCTTGTTCGTTGGAGGCGTTGAATTTGACTGTTCAGGTGGCCTTCCACCAGTTCTCGGATGGTGTTGTGGACCCCAAGTCGCAGTAGGAGCTGCGTTGACGCGTATTGGGGTAGTCCCAGAGCCGCCTTGAGTGCCGTGCGAAGGAGGGCGTCCATCCTGTTCGTCTCGGTTTGAGTAAGGTTATGCTAGGGGAGGTGGTAGGTGAGTCTGCTAGTCACTAGAGCTTGCACAATTCGGAGGGTGTCTTTTTCGAGAAGCCCATGTCGGCGGTTTGTAATGGCCTTATCATGTGCGTTACTTGGGCAATTTGTTGGTGTAGTAGTTGGACAGTATATGTAGCCTTGCCGTTGTGTCGGATGTGGAGCCCTAGTATGCGAAGTCTATCTACCCTTGGAATTTGGTTGCCATTCAGATGCAAGGTTAGGTCTGGCGGTTTGTCTGTCTTTTTCCAGCATCCAGCATCCGAAAGACGGCCGTAGACAAGCATATGATTGGTTTTTCGTTGCAGTGGGCGGTGTTTTCACAAAACGATCCGCTGTTCGGTTTCTCTTTCAAGGCGTCACCATTTGCGGAAGATCCTCGTTTATGGCAGGCGTGCGCATGGCTCTGGCGCGTGCAAGTCATTGTTTCGAGAGCAATGGGAGTCGCTCGAAAATTTTGTTTTGTGTGCAACTGTCGAGAATCCCTGTGCCGTGTCGAGTTGCCGCTGATGTCTAGATTTAATGCGTCCACAGTACCCAAGCCCGCCTCTTGATTCGCCAGATTGCCGCTTATATGCATGCCACAACTTCGCGAAGACAGATTTCACTTTCATGTTATACAGATTCTTGTGATAGAGGGAATAATCACATTTTTTTCTAATTTGTCTTCTTACTTAATGAAGCCAAAACAGCGTTAACGTGCCCAAACACGGCACCCGTCTGCAAAAAAGCCGTGAAAACATTCTTCAGAATGCCCGGCAACCGAAATTACGAGTCACAGGTGCGGAAATCGACAATGCAGCCGAAGAAGAAATTCGCGGTAAGCCTCGAACAAACTGCGAACCGCTGTGCTGACGCACTATGCCAACAGAGGGAGCCCTTTTATATATATATATATTTATTTATTTATTTTATTTATTTATTTATTTAAATACTCTCAATGTCGTTTGCGTCGTTACAGAGAGGAGTGGTGTTACAAGGTAGAGATGGCAGTCTTGAATGATGCATGATCGGGGTTGCTGGCGATGGAGGCAGGAAGGTGGTTCCATTCGGATCAAGTCTTCGGCACGTAGGCATGGAAGTACATGTTGGTATGGCAGAATGGCACATGAACTTTGAAGTTATGGTCGATGCGAGATGAAACATAAGCAGGTGGCGAGAACAATGTGCGTTTTATTTCAGGATTCGTGAAAATAAATTTTGTGGAAGAGGCATAGGCGGGCCTGCTTCCTCCTTTTAGAAAGAGTAGGAAGATCTAAAGAATTTTTTATTGATGAGATACTAGCAGCACGGGAGCACTTAGCGACAACAAAACGAACTGCGCGATTCTGGATGGCTTCTAGTGAATTAACAAGTAAACAAGAATGAGGGTCCCAGATTGATGAGGCGTACTCGAGTTTCGATCTGATAGTGTTTTGTAAAGAAGAAGTTTTAATGAAACAGGTGCTAATGAAAAGTTACGGCGCAAGAAGCCGAGAGTGCAGTTAGCATTGTTAATCACATAATTGATATGACTATGCCATGTTAAATTGTTGTCTATGTGAACACCTAGATATTTGTAAGTATTGACAGAAGACAACTGAAAATTAGTAATTAAATAAACTGGGCTAGGGCAGTGAGTACTTCCTCGAGAGATCCTTATTATTTTATACTTGTTAATATTCAGCTTCATTGACCAGAGTGAGCACCAAGATGTCAGGTTGTCAAGATCGGATTGAAGTAGTGATGAATCATGCGGGTTAGTTATTATGCGGTAGGATGACACAATCGTCGGCAAATAGCCTGATTGTTGATGTAATGCTGGATGGAAGGTCATTAATATAAATTAGAAAGAGTAAGCGTCCAAGGACAGAACCTTGCGGCACACCAGATGTTACGGAACAATTGCGTGAGTTATGATCGTTAGCTGTTACATGTTGGGTTCTGTTAGACAAGAAGCATTCAATCCATCATAATATTGCCACATGGCTTCTTTTCATTCATAGCGACAGACGCACGCTCTAATTTCTACCTTAGGCTTGCGTCCATGCATGAGGCGTCTAGTATGAACGCGCGTGAAGGATGCTGTGGCGTTCGACTTTCTACCTTAGTGTCGACGCGTTCTGTACAAGCGTTCCGCTCGAACTCTGCAGGGTATAAAAGCGTGCGTCGCCGAGCCGTGGGGTTCTTTCTTTCGCTTGTGACCCGCCGAGAGACAGCTGCGCCTATCGACGCTACCACGGAATTAGGACAAGGTGTACAATAAAGTGGCTGCCCCAAGACGCTCTCTACGTCTGGCTCCTTCAAGTCACAATACTGCGTGACATTTGGTGGAGGTGCTGACGTCTCATGCCTAAGACGCCCGTAGGAAGCAAGAACAGCAGGCCCCATCCTACGCTTCCTGTTGACGGCGCCGTTCCGCAGCGAGCAAGTCGCCGCTTGCTGAACTTACCCCCGGAGTCCGGCCCTCTCCCAGTCAAGATGACAACGAAAGCGACAGGAACTAACACCACCGACACAACTGCGACGCCGATTGTCCTCCAGCCACCCAGAGAGCCGCCAAAATTCCATGGCTCACCGTGGGAAGACGCTCAGGAATGGCTTGAAAAATTTGAAAGAGTAGCCACTCTTAACAACTGGGACGAGGACAACAAGCTGAGGCACGTTTATTTTTCTTTGGAAGACTCTGCTAAGGTATGGTTCGAAAACCGTGAAGCGTCACTGTCTACCTGGCATTTGTTTAAGCAGCATGTACTACAATCATTTCCCAGTGAAAATGGAAAGGAACGCGCCGAGCTGCTGCTTCAGACGCGTGTGCAACAGCCTGGGGAATCTGTACTGATGTACGTAGAAGAAATGCATCGCCTGTTCCGACGAGCAGACCCGGCAATGACCGAAGAAAGGAAGTTACGCTTTTTGATGAGAGGAGTTAAAGAAAATCTTTTTGCTGGTCTCCTGCGTAACACTCCCTCTACAGTAGAAGACTTCCTAAAGGAAGCCGGCCACATCGAAAAATCGTTGCAAATGCGTGCAAGGCATTATGACCGGTTTTCAACGACATCGATGGGCACTACAGCCACTCCAAGCAACCCGTCGCACGACGATAGCCTCAGAGACATGATTAGAGCCGTCATACGCGAAGAAATGCGCATGATGTGTCCGACGTCGACGCCAGAAGTTTCGTCCCTCGCTAGCATAATCAGAGAGGAAGTTCAGCATGCGCTAGGGACCCATGAACAGTGCCAAGTAACAAACGCACCAAAAGTAATGACATACGCCTCAGCCGCACGCCGTGTAGTGCCCCCGCCAACCTTGCGCCGGGACACCATTACGCCGGAACGTCGCCTCCCATCGACGCGTGTGGAGACTCGTGCACCACCTCCCGCACGAACAGCACTGCGGAAGACTGACATATGGCGCGCACCCGACCGTCGCCCACTCTGCTATCATTGCGGCGAAGCGGGACATGTCTACCGCCGTTGTCAGTACAGGGAAATGGGTCTGCGTGGGTTCCCCCCAACTGCACCACCTCCCCGACGAGGCGAACGCCCGCGTGATATTGCGGACTATCTCACCGCCGCTGAGTGGAGGCCCAGGTATGCGTCCCGTTCACCGTCACCTGCCCGCTACCAATCACCAGAACGACGGTCACAGTTTTCAAGCGCACGTGGCCGTTCCCCTAGTCCGGGAAACTAAAGCCAGCAGCCACTGGAGGTGTGGTTGCTTTGCGGCAAACTTTCGAAGAACCTCCGCCGCAGACGACGAGGCCGCAAGAACAAGCACGACGTATAAGCGAAGACGCGCCTTCAAGCCAAGATCAAGTGCCGAAGGAAACAACGCTGGAACAGGACTTTGCGACGCGACGCAGCCGTGACCCGACGTCACGCCGCAGTTGCAACGCCAGACCTAAAACTACAGACCTCGACGTACTCGTTGATGGCCGCGACGTTAGTGCTCTTGTGGACACGGGCGCAGACTACTCCGTCATCAGCGAGCGCTTAGCTACTCAGCTAAAGAAAGTCAAGACAGAGTGGGACGGCGTGCAGATGCGCACGGCTGGTGGGCACCTCATCACACCAAAGGGAAGGTGCACCGCAAGAATCACAGTCCGCGACGACACATACCCAACTACTTTTGTGATACTTCAGCACTGCTCCCGAGACGTCATACTTGGCATTGATTTCCTTAATGAACACGACGCTGTCATCGACCTGAAATCGCAGTCTATTACGCTGTCCTCAGACCAAGCGATAAACCACGACCGGAACGCTGAGCGTCCCTTACCACTCAGCGTAATCGAAGAACACGTTAGCCTCGAGCCCTTCTCAAGCACGCTCATCTCTGTCAGCAGCGAGGCCTTGGAAGACATTGACGCTTTAGTTGAAGGAAACACGGATTTGCTATTTGACCGTGGAATTTGCGTCGCGAGAGGTATCGCTAACTTCAGAAAAGGGCGTGCAGAAGTGCTGGTCACTAACTTCACTGCAGAAACAAGGCACCTGAACAAAGGCACGACCGTTGCTTTCCTGGAAAAATTCGCTGAAATCAGCAAAGCGTGTGTCTTAACAGACTCGTCGACAGAATGCGTAGCTCAAGCCCCTAACCACGAGCCTAAGTTTAGCATCAATCCGGCGCTGCCAGTACACAGACAGGAGCAGCTCAAGAACCTTCTTTACCAATACAAGGGCTGCTTTTCATCAACGTCGAGAATAGGGAAAACTACAATCACTAAGCACCGTATTTTAACTGAAGAAACCGTGCAACCTGTTCGCCAACGCCCTTATCGAGTCTCGTTACGAGAGCGCGAGGCTATCAAGAGCCAAGTCAAAGATATGTTGCACGACGACATTATTCAACCATCGCACAGCCCATGGGCATCGCCCGTTGTGCTCGTCAAAAAGAAGGACGGTACATTAAGATTCTGTGTTGATTATCGTCGCCTAAACGATGTTACGAAGAAGGACGTCTACCCGCTGCCACGTATCGACGACACCCTCGACCGTCTGTGCCACGCCAAATACTTTTCATCAGTGGACCTAAAGAGCGGCTATTGGCAAATTGAAATCGACGAAAGAGACAGAGAAAAGACCGCCTTTATCACGCCGGATGGACTCTATGAATTCAAAGTCATGCCGTTCGGGCTTTGCACAGCACCAGCCACATTCCAGAGGGTTATGGACACAGTCTTAGTTGGTCTAAAGTGGCAAACGTGCCTCGTGTACTTGGACGACGATGTTGTCTTCGCCGCAAGCTTCGACGAACACTTGAGCAGACTCAAGACTGTGCTCACGGCAATCGAATCTTCGGGGCTGACACGTAACGCAGAAAAATGCCGTTTTGCTTACCAAGAATTGCTGTTCCTCGGGCACGTCGTCAGCAAGGATGGTGTCAGGCCCGACCCACAGAAAACTTCAGCCATCGCCAGATTCCCGCGTCCTAAAGACAAAAAAGGTGTCCGACGATTTTTGGGATTATGCGCGTACTACAGAAGATTCGTTCCAAATTTCTCCAAAATTGCTGAGCCACTGACAAGACTGACGAAATCAGACGTTGAATTTGTGTGGGGCGCCGAACAGGCTGATGCATTTGCCGAACTCCAATGCCGCCTTCAGTCACCTCCAGTACTCGCGCACTTTGACGAACACGCTGAAACTGAGATCCATGCCGATGCAAGCAGCGTAGGCCTCGGCGCAGTACTGGTACAAAGAAAAGGCTCTGTCGAAAATGTTGTCGCCTACGCTAGCCGGTCTCTCTCCAAAGCAGAGTCCAATTATTCGACAACCGAAAAGGAGTGCCTCGCGATTATTTGGGCAACTGCAAAATTCCGCCCTTACCTGTATGGCCGTCCCTTCAAGGTGGTCACAGATCACCACGCGCTTTGCTGGCTGGCTAATTTGAAAGACCCGTCAGGCCGCCTAGCGCGTTGGAGCCTGCGGCTTCAAGAATTTGATGTCAAGGTCGTTTATAAATCTGGCCGCACGCATTCCGACGCTGACTGTCTTTCCCGTGCTCCCATCGATGCTGCCCCTCAAGACGGTGATGACGACGCCTTCCTCGGAGCGATCAGCGCCGCTCGTTTTGCCGAACAACAGCGATGCGATCCGGACATTCGTTCTCTCATTCAATACCTGCAAGGCAGGACAACATCCGTTCCGAAATCATATAGCCGTGGACTGTCTTCATTTTGTCTTCACAACAACGTTCTTGTGAAAAAGAACTTTTCTCCAAACAGGGCCAAACTCCTCCTTGTAGTGCCACCGGAGCTTCGCGAAGAAATTCTGCATGCCTGCCATGATGAACCAGCGTCAGGTCACCTGGGATTCGCCCGCACACTTGCAAGAATTCAAAGGAAATACTACTGGCCCAACCTGCCCTCAGACACCGCGCAATACGTAAAGACCTGTAGAGACTGCCAAAGACGCAAGACGCTCCCGTTGAAACCTGCTGGACATCTCAAGGCGATCGAACCACCTTCAAGGCCTTTCCAGCAAGTTGGAATGGATCTGGGGCCATTCCCGACGTCCGCAGATGGCAACAAATGGATCGTGGTGTCAACGGACTACCTCACCCGTTTCGCGGAAACAAAAGCGTTACCCAACGGCAGTGCCGCAGAATGTCGCGAAATTTTTCGTCGAAAACATCGTTCTCCGACACGGTGCGCCCGAAGTGCTTATAACTGACAGAGGCACGGCGTTCACCGCTGACTTGACACAAGCAATCCTCCATTATAGTCACACAAGCCACCGTCGGACAACGGCATACCACCCCCAGACTAACGGCCTTACAGAGCGGCTGAACAAAACTATCGCCGACATGCTGTCAATGTATGTGGACATCGAGCATGTCTTGGGACGCTTTATTGCCCTATGTGACATTCGCCTACAACACCGCAGTACAGGAAACGACCCAAATGACGCCATTCAAACTATTGTACGGAAGAGAACCCATGACCACACTCGACGCCATGCTTCCGAATACGACCGACGAAGAAAACCTCGATGTTTCCGTTTATCTCCAGCGGGCAGAAGAGGCTCGCCAATTAGCCCGTCTGCGTATTCCAGCCCAGCAAGAAGCAGACGCCCGACGTTACAATCTTCGCCGGCGCGACCAACAATACCAACCTGGTGACCGCGTTTGGGTATGGACACCCATACGAAAGCGAGGGCTAAGTGAAAAACTGTTGCGTCGCTATTTCGGACCTTATAAGATTTTGCGGCGCTTAGGTCCGTTAGATTATGAAGTTGTCCCCGATGGCCTTAACGCCTCCCAAAGACGTCGCCAACGCTCTGAAGCGGTGCATGTTGTCCGTTTAAAACCTTACCACGCACGCTAATACTAGGACACTAATGTACGACCTCTAGCACTTTCGCTTATTTATGTTCTTCTTGCATGTTTTTCTTTTGCAGTCATGTGTTTGGTTTAAACATCGGGACGATGTCTGTTAAAAGGGGGGCAATACCACATGGCTTCTTTTCATTCATAGCGACAGACGCACGCTCTAATTTCTACCTTAGGCTTGCGTCCATGCATGAGGCGTCTAGTATGAACGCGCGTGAAGGATGCTGTGGCGTTCGACTTTCTACCTTAGTGTCGACGCGTTCTGTACAAGCGTTCCGCTCGAACTCTGCGGGGTATAAAAGCGTGCGTCGCCGAGCCGTGGGGTTCTTTTTTTCGCTTGTGACCCGCCGAGAGACAGCTGCGCCTATCGACGCTACCACGGAATTAGGACAAGGTGTACAATAAAGTGGCTGCCCCAAGACGCTCTCTACGTCTGGCTCCTTCAAGTCACAATACTGCGTGACAATATGTTAGAGTCAATATTTAGCATGCTTAGCTTTAGCAGGAGTAAATGGTGTCAAATGCTTTTTTGGAAATCAAGGAAGATACAATCGATAATGGAGCCAGTGTCAGATGCTGAAAATAAGTCGTTGGTGAAGAGAAGTAGTTGGGTTTCGCATGAGTAATTTTCCTAAAACCATGCTGCACTGTTATGGAAGAAGTTATTTTCTTCGAGAAATATAATTAAGTTAGAATAGATGATGTGTTCAAGAAGCTCACATGGAATACTAGTCAAAGTAATGGGCCTCTAATTAGAAGGATTAGATGAGTCACCTGGATTAGGCACAGGAACCACCTTCCCCGCCGTCCAGTCACTGGGCAATGAGGCATCTTGCAGTGACTATGAAAAGAGCTGTGAGAAAGTGACTGAACAATACATGACAGTTTGTTTGAGAAATTGGGGAGCGATTCCATCTATGCCAGGTGCTGACGCTTACATTTTAAGTATGAGGTGAAAAAGTCCTAATTGGTCAATGATGATTGGTTCCATTCGGGGACATCCAGGATCGACTAGAATTGGTAAATGATTGGAGTTATCAGTAGAAAATGCGTTTTTAAATGCCTCTTGCAAAGCTTCGCAGCACCTCTCACTTGCAATCGCCAAACCAAGCTCGTCACAAAGATCGATGTTCTTATTTTTCGGACCATTTACAATACACCAGAACGTACGAGGGTTAGACTATAGAAGAGAAGGAAGTCTATCGCTAAAGAAACTGTGTTTAGCAACTGCATAAGCTTTCTTGTATTCCAATGTTGCGCAGTGATAAGCCGCCCATCTCTCCGTGGTATCAGATGATGAAGCGCTGCGGTAAAGTCGCTTTTTTTTATTACGTAAGCGTAGAAGTTCTGATGTCAACCACGGAGAGCGGAACGCCGTTCGAACAGTTCGCAAATGAACATAGCAATCTATGAGTGAATTAATCTTATCTTTGAACGATTCCCAGTTCTATTCCACGGTGTTATCAGCAGCACATGCAATGTATTTTTCAGTGAAAGCTTCTAAGTCCGTACATATAGATTCACAATCAGCTCTCGCATATTCTCTTATAACTTTGGTTGTGTGCATAGGACGCTGCGGTTGCATCGCGCATGTGAAGTGAACAATGCGATGGTCACTAAGTCCAGATAGGTAATGAATCGATGAAATGACCGAAGGATTTGTTGTGAAAACTAAGTCAAGTATATTGGAAGAAAATGTTGTGATGCGCGTGGGTTCATGGATTACTTGGGTTAAACTGAAGTCATTGCGTATATTTAAAAAGCGATTGCCTTCCGCTGAAAGACCCACTGCTCCAAGTAACCTCTGGGAAATTAAAATCGCCCATGACAAATATTTGAGAATTTGGGTATCTCACAGAAACTGCATGCAAACAGTCATGGAAGTTTTCGCAAAATTCTGAGGAGCAGCGAGGTGGACGGTAGCAAGCACCCAAAATCACTTCTTGACACACAAAGCGAACGCACGCACATACGAGCTCAAGTGGTGAACGTGTGGGAACAATATGAGCGGGAAATTTATCTGATATCGCGATGAGAACACCGCCCCCTGTTCTTGTCATTCGGTCAGATCTGTAAAACTTGTAAGCGTTTTTGCAATGTAAATGTTCAGTGTCGCGAATTTTACTTGACAACCAAGTTTCTGTTAACACTACTATGTCCGCAGCGCAGTCATCAATTATACAAGATAATTCATCACGTTTACTTAGCACACTTCTAATGTTCGTAAATAAGAATGAAACTGGCTCAAGTGTTGCGGCACGTTTAGTAGCTTCGGATTGCTGGGAAGAGGGAAGAACACTGCTAGGAATATTGGGACCTGAAGGCGAAAGTGAAGAAGCAAATTCACGGGTAAGTTCGCAAACGCTGTCGGTTTGACTGCAGTAAACGAAGCATTCTTTGCTAATAAATAACTTCTTGTAACGCACTGCAAACTGTTGAGCAGTCGACTTTCCGTACTAGTACAATTTTTACGTGTGTGCCTAGTTTCTTTGCAAAAATCTTCATTTAAGCTGACACCGGTACCTTTTAATTTGGCCTTGTATGCCATAATATTTTCTTTAATCTTAAAAGTAGAAAACTTTTTAATTACAGGACGCCACTTATTTGCGTACGAACCAAGCCTGCGCGCACGTGAAATGCCATCGGCCGGTAGTTGAGGACCTAGAGTGGACACAATCTCACGAACCTTATCTTCGGACTGAGACCATGTTTCGGCCGCAGCACGATGTATTCCGAAAAATATAAGGTTTTCGCGCCATCACCCATCCTCGAAATCATCTAGGCGACGACGAAGTGTGTCTGTTCGGTCGCTGTTTTTTCGCTGCGCTCGAAGTTTCTCGCCTTCTTTTGGTTATTGCACGCACACAGCCAAGACTGACTTCCTGAATTGACCAAGGAGACGTCGGGCGTCGCCTGAGCGGGCCGGGAGCCCCACAGGTACGAAATTTCTTTTCTCAACGACTTAGCCTCTACCAGCCACCACGGTGGTCGGCAGCCGAGAACATCGCCACGGCTCGTCCAAGGCAGCAATGAAAAGCCCGGAAGCTTACCGACGTCACAAGGTATCCTGAAACCGCCGCGTTTAGTCCTCGAGAATACGGAGACAACTTCACAGACTTCAGGAGCAATGCAGAACGGGGAGCCCGAAAACAAGAAGGCCCATTTAGATGACGACAAAGGCGATGACAAAACATCGACATACGACGTAAGCGATGGTGAAGACATGGGTGATGACGCACCCTTTACCGTGGTCACGTACAAGAAAAAAAGAGGCGAAGGCATCCCAGTAGTGTTTCGCCCAACAGAGGAGGGTACTAGCTTCTGGCAAGTGAACCCCAACCGAGTGTCGACCGAAATAGTTTCCGCTGCCAAAGATAAGGTGCACTCATTCCGAACGACCAGGGATGGGAGCTTGAGTGTTAGCGTCGCTTCACTAGCGTCAGCAAAGCGCCTTCTGATGCTTACGAATGTTGGCGGCCTAGAAGTGAAGCCCTTCATCCCGGAGTCGTACACTCGAAACGTTGGGAAAGTAAGACATGTGCCTTTGCAGTACACAGATGGACAACTTTTAGACTATGTGAAAGATTCTGGGGTTATATCGGCACGCAGGCAGGTGAAGTATTACCGTCAAGAAGATGGGCAGTGATGTCGCGTCCCCTTCATACGGTAATCTTGACTTTTAGAGATGATCGCCCGATTCCAGGAAGAATTTACTTGGGTTTCACCAGCCATCCTGTTGAAGAATATCTAGGACCAGCACTTCGCTGCTATAATTGTCAGCGATTTGGACATATGGCGAAAAGCTGCCGAAGCACACGTCGATGTAAGATCTGTTCAGAGGACCATCACCACAAAGAGTTTAAGTCAGTCCTTCAGCCCGAATGTGCGAACTGCGCTGGCAATCACGCTGCCTCCTATTCAGGCTGCCCCCAGAACAAGGCTGCTGCGCAATTGCGTCGACATGAACTTATCCATGGAAGACAGCCGAGACGCAATGAAGCCTCACCAAATCTTGACATCGTTCATCCGGCGCAAGGACAGCAACATCAGAGGACACCGGAATCACAACGGCCAAGAGAACCATCACGAGACCCACCAAGGGAACCAACGGGAGTACAGCCAAGAACACAATCAAGAGGATCTCAGTCAGCCATCCCGACTTATGCGGCGAAGGTTCAAATACCCAAGAGACAACAGACAGAAGAAACGTCACGTCAGCCCCAGCGACCCCACGTGTTCCATCCAGAAGCAGCACCAGTTAATGGCGACCACACTACTGCATCAGTGACTGAACTAATCTAGCCAATGCTATTTGCAGCACTTAAAGCAATCCTGTCAGCTCTGCCAGAGGCTAACAACTTGCCAGAAGTTCGGGCCCTGTTGCCTCTGGAAGCACTGCTGTGTCATCAATCCAGGCCAAGCACACGACAATCGGTACATGAATAGTCGCTACAAAAATGTCTCCATTTTACAGTGGAATGCGAACAGTCTTCGCAACAAGTGTGCTGACTTTCGGAAACTGGTTGCAGAGCATCACTTTCCGATACTGTGCATTCAAGAGGCAGGCGTCAGAGACGATTTCCGCCTCTCCAATTACGTCATATACAAGTCTTCCCGTCAAGGTGGACTTAGTAGAGTGCTCCTGTGTGTCAGAAAGCACTTACCATCTTGTCAAGTCCAGTCAAGTGATTCAGACTTTCCGGAATTCATCGCCTGTAATGTATCCTTTGGCAAACTGTGTATAACAGTACTTAATGTCTATTTACAACCTTCAGGCCGCATATCAGGGGAAGGGCTCGTAGATATTTTTAAAATAGCTGGTTCTAACGCATTCATATGTGGAGACTTCAATGCCCACAACGTAATCTGGGGAAGTGATCGCTGTGATGCGCGCGGTAACGTTATTGAGAACGCCATTGACACGTGCAACTTGACAGTTTTAAATGATGGATCGCCAACATTTCTTCGTGGACACACTTACTCGAGCTGCATAGATGTCACCCTATGCTCTGAAGACATAGTGAATGGTGTGAGCTGGACAACGGATGTAGAAACGCGCGGAAGCGATCATTTTCGTATTCTTGTAAGTCACCCTCGTATGCACAATAATGACACATTGCGTTATAGCAGACTAACGAACTGGAAAGCCTTTAGGTACCGTCTAACAAATCAAATCAGTGAACGTGTGACTGTTGCACAATTTGTTGAATGTTTGTTGGATAATATTAACATATGTACAAAGAATGTCCCCATACCAAAAGATTATGCTGTAGTTGACGGGGAGTACGAACACCTAAGAGCCATCCGACGCCGGGCCGAAAGAGCGTACCGAAGGAGCGGAAGTTTAGAGGCATACAAAGATGCTCAAAAAATTCACAATGTTATGCGCAGACGTTTAGAAAATTTAGGCAAACGGCGTTGGCGCAATTTCTGCGGCACGCTGTCTCCTCACACACCTGTCCCAAGAATTTGGCTCGTAGTCCGTGCATTTAGCGGCCCTGTGACCCAGAGCTTCCCATTCCGCACTCTCGCTGTTGCTCGGAACACAGAGGAGATAGCAATAGCCGACGAATTTTGTGCCCATATCTGCAGGCCTGGTTTTTCATCACAGTGTATAGATTTTGAAAACTCAGTTGCATTTGCTAAGCAGAAGATCAATGCTTGCTATTGGGCAGAACATTCTCACTTAGACCCAGCATTTACATTAAGAGAACTGCAATGTGCGATAGCGTCATGTCGTCAGAAGTCTGCTGCTGGACTGGACGGCATTACGTATAATATGCTTAGAAACCTCGGGCCAACAGCCACAAATGCTCTCCTAGACATATTCAATGATCTCTGGATTGAAGAAACTGTACCCGATTCTTGGAAAGTCGCTCGAGTAATCCCTATTTTAAAACCGGGCAAGACGCCCCTGTGCCTTGAATCCTTCCGCCCAGTCAGTTTGACAAGTTTTTTATGCAAAGTCATGGAAAAGATGATCGACGCACGGCTTCAGTGGTGGTGTAACGAAACAGATGTGCTGTCTAACCACTTAGTAGGTTTTAGAAAACACAGATGTACAATGGACGCCGTAATAGATATCGTCTCATCTGTGGAACATGAACGAGCTTGTGGTAACTTGACCATATCGGTATTCTTAGACATCAAGAGGGCATTTGACACCGTCAGTCACGTTCATGTTATCCTAAGTATGTTAGAACTTGGAATCTCAGGCAGAACATTGAGATGGATCTCCAAGTTTTTGTCAGGTCGCAAGGTATTTGTACAGACGAACGAAGGAAACAGTCGTGAACATGATGTCACGCAGGGTGTGCCACAGGGGAGTGTACTCAGCCCATTTCTCTTTAATTGTGTCATGGCTGATTTAAGAAAAATGCTACCAGCTGAGTTACAATTCTCAATTTACGCAGATGATGTGTGCATTTGGGCATCTGGTAGTAATGTCCATTTACTTCAGAAATTACTACAAGAAGGAATAGAGATCATCAATAACTTCTTACGTGAAAGAGGCATGGTTTTGTCACAAGAAAAGACAGCCGTAATGCCCTTCACTCGCAGGAAGTTAAAAAATTTTAGCCTTAACCTTGAGGGACAACCACTGGCGATAGTCACACAGCATAGATTCCTTGGAATAATACTAGATCGGCAAATATCCTGGGCACCTCACATTAGGAAGCTGGAAAGTGACGTTAACGTTATAGTAAATATACTTCGCAGACTTCCTGGCACATCATGGGGTGGATAGGTGTCGTCCATGCTCACTGTTCACAATGCTTTAATAAGACAAAAAATTGCGTACTCTGCGGCTATCTTACATAACATTTCTCGCACGTCAGAAGAGCGGCTTCAAAGACTTATAGCAAGAGGACTGCGCATATGTCTAGGTGTTCCAAAAGCGACGTCTAGCCGGCTTGTAATAGCTGAGTCCCGCCAAACTCCGTTTCCACTTACGAGAACAATAGAAACATGCCGGCATTTCTTTCGTCTTCAAACACAACATAAGAATCACCCACTAGTACTAGACATTTGGAAAAGAGACAGAAGTTATACGCATAAGGCAGTTCAAGCAAATATTCATATATTACCAAGCAACACGTTTTGGCATTGTGACGTTGATTATCCTCCATGGAAGCTTGCACTACCAAAAATTGAATTGTCGGTAGAGGGCACAATAAGAAAAAGAGACATGTTTATACCGGCCGCTCAACAACTGGCGCTGTATCAGATATATATGCTGTATCCAGGATAGGTGCATGTTTATACGGACGGCTCTTGTGTAGCAACCTCCTCTACTTCGGCATTCGTTGTTCCGCAATTCAAAAAGCAAGAGTCCTATAAGCTGTGTCGTGCTACATCATCCACAACGGCCGAACTATTTGCTATCCTGTGTGCCATCAAATTTATAACATCTGTGAGAGATTCGCAAAGATGGGTAATATTTAGTGATTCACAGGCAGCTCTAACATCCCTGCGCAGCACAAAAGCACACACGACCAGCGAGAGTATAATATATGAGACACTTAAAGAACTCTCAAGAGCAAACCAAGCGAGACACGACATAGTATTTCAGTGGATACCAGGCCACTGCAACATTCCTGGTAACACAGCAGCCGATGACGCAGCACGACAAGCACATCACAAGGAGGCCACGGCTTCCCTCCCACTATCGAAAAATGAATTGCGCTGCGTTCTAAAGACAACATCTTTCAAAATGAGCAGAAGTACATGGTTTGATCAAAATTCCAAAAGTTGTGACTTATATCATATCGATCCGTTTATTGAACTCAGAATATCATTATCTTTAGAGAGAAGTATGGAAACCCTCAATCATCGGTTAAGATTAGGTACTGCCTACACAAAGCATTTTCTACACAAAATTGGCCGTGCTAGAACTCCCGACTGTGATTGTGGGTTTCAAGACGAAGATATAGGACACCTGCTCCTAGATTACCCAAATCACGACGAACCAAGACATCGACTAAAAGCAGCTCTGATGACACTGGACCGTCGGCCATTCAGTTTAAAGAAACTTCTGGGTCCCTGGCCGACAATGGCCTTGCAAAAAAAAAACGCGTTAAAAGCACTCAAAACGTTTTTAGAAGAAAGCGGCATTGCTGGACTTTATTAGCGCTATTTCAAAGGGTACTGTATTGATATGTTATTCAATATCTGGTGATTGCTTTACACGACCACGTGCCTGTGACTGACTATGGACGTTTTTGTGCCTCTGACTAACTATATATGGACGTTTTTGTGCCAGTGACATTCTTATTTATTAGAGACTTTTACTCGAAAATACTGCCATGTGTCTGAACTTATATTCGCGTACGTTGTGTTTCTTTGTTACTCTTCTGACGAAACCACTATTCTTGTGATTATGCCAGATTGCTTCGCATACTGCTTAGCACCATGCTTGTTGTACGGACCAACCCAGGAGCCAAGGAGTAGCCGGCGCCTTATGTGTGCGCCAACATCTCCTAATCTCATATCAATAAAAAAAAACGGACAATATCAGTTATAGTTTGCTGCAGGTCACTTGGAGGCATTTTGACCAAGGAATTTACGCGAGCTTCTACAGCAGCCAATCTTGAGTTAATATCTGACAGTTTGCTCCAAAATCGCCTGACTAGACTTCACTTCATCAAGAACTTTTATTAATTCATTATGGCGTGCGTCAACGTGCGCATTAATTGCTTTCACGAGGTTAGCCAGTTCATCAGGAAGACTAGAAGAATTATTGGGACCTGGATTCGATTCGACGTCACCACTCAAGAGCAATAGTTTCACATGAAAACATTCGCAAATACATGAGTAAAGGACACTTGGGCATGGTACAAGCAGCAGACATAGGTTATTTGACTTTTGAGAGTGGCATGAATGAAATTTATCAACTTGGAGTAGAAAAAAAAAACGGGTTCTTAGTCGACTGCATAGCTGCTGCTCGACCATGCCCACGGAAATCGCGAAGGTGATGACAGCTGCTTTTAAACTTGTGGCTGTGTGATGACGACGCTGATGAGGATCCGGAGATTGTCGGAGTGACAACAGGCAGGCTGGCTGTGCTGTCAAACACAGGACACTGCCCAGCACGATCCAAAGCCGAAGAAGAAGACTGAAGAAGCGTTGGCGTTCCACCCCGAACAACTTGCTCCCGTGACGTGAGGCACCATTAGGAGAACCTCGCCGGGTCGTTCCAGTTTGAAGCATCCTTCGGAGGTCGGTGAAAGCCGTACGTTTGAGCTTCTTGGCAGGGGGCGGAAGCCAGCATCGTCAGCAACTGGAGAAGAAGAAAAAACGGGTTCTTAGTCGACTGCATAGCTGCTGCTCGACCATGCCCACTGAAATCGCGAAGGTGATGACAGCTGCTTTTAAACTTGTGGCTGTGTGATGACGACGCTGATGAGGATCCGGAGATTGTCGGAGTGACAACAGGCAGGCTGGCTGTGCTGTCAAACACAGGACACTGCCCAGCACGATCCAAAGCCGAAGAAGAAGACTGAAGAAGCGTTGGCGTTCCACCCCGAACAACTTGCTCCCGTGACGTGAGGCACCATTAGGAGAACCTCGCCGGGTCGTTCCAGTTTGAAGCATCCTTCGGAGGTCGGTGAAAGCCGTACGTTTGAGCTTCTTGGCAGGGGGCGGAAGCCAGCATCGTCAGCAACTGGAGAAGAAGAAAAAACGGGTTCTTAGTCGACTGCATAGCTGCTGCTCGACCATGCCCACTGAAATCGCGAAGGTGATGACAGCTGCTTTTAAACTTGTGGCTGTGTGATGACGACGCTGATGAGGATCCGGAGATTGTCGGAGTGACAACAGGCAGGCTGGCTGTGCTGTCAAACACAGGACACTGCCCAGCACGATCCAAAGCCGAAGAAGAAGACTGAAGAAGCGTTGGCGTTCCACCCCGAACAACTTGCTCCCGTGACGTGAGGCACCATTAGGAGAACCTCGCAGGGTCGTTCCAGTTAGAAGCGCCTTTCGAAGGTCGGTGAAAGCCGTACGTTTGAGCTTCTTGGCAGGGGGCGGAAGCCAGCATCGTCAGCAACTGGAGTAGAAGAAAAAACGGGTTCTTAGTCGACTGCATTGCTGCTGCTCGACCATGCCCACTCATTGGCATCGGAGCTGCAAAGAGCGAAGACACAATTAGGAGGTGCCACACTGACCAACTTCTCTGCCTTCTGAAAATTGTTGAAGAACACATAGAGAAGTGCACCGCAGAAAAAATAGCACGTAATGACTGTACGAAAATTGTAGGAAACATCATGATGGACGACCTCACTTCCTCCGCCAGTGTCGGCTACGCAACACATTTTGTCAGCACTGCAGCTGAAACTGTGCACTTGTTAAGTGTTGTTCCCACCTTTTAACGGGCGAATGGAACACACTGTTTCGTGCTGCCACTCATCCATTCTGTACAGCGACAAGTAGAGGAAAGCAGTGAAATAAACTGTTATTCTAAATTCATTTTTGTCTGTCCGTTCCACTGCACCTGCCACTCTAAAAAACGCGGTTTTACTTGCAACATGTGCTAGTGATCATCGCGATTTGTATTGATAATTGCAAGGAATTACCGCCTCGAACTGGATACAGAACCGTTAATTCCGCTTACACTTACCTACAAGACATTGCATAGCTAGCGCAATTCCGAATGTTATGCAGTGTTACGTAAACACCTACGCGAATTCGCGATCTCTTAAGCACTTCGATGCCCCTCGAAACGATGCCAGTTCGATTGCGGACGTGGCGGTTTCATTGACGAGAATATGCTGATTATTGAGGCATATAGTACGCATTACAGTATACATAAATGAACCAAAATTTTAGGAGCACTCCATTAGCGCTTGCATCATAATCAGTACTTACAATAAGAAAGGCAGAAAAATTTCACACATAGAAGTACCATTTAAAAAGTAAGTGTGTTGTGCAAGCAAGAGTGTAGTTTGAATGAACTAGTGATACACGAGATCCCAGTTTATTCCAGTTTGCGCTGGTATTTTTGTAGTACTCGGATGAGGCTTTCAGGTGATAGTTACTGCGACGGCATAAGGGAATTAAATATGAAAAAAGATGTTAAGCAAGTTTAACTCGTTAGTGTTATGAGATTTTATTGCGGAAAACCAAAGCCCTTCAAATGGACATCGTGCCTATTGCTAATATCGAGGAAAAACAGCAGGTCACAGCTGTAGTGTCAAGATGGTCTCATATGCAGGCTTCCTTGTTCGATCCACGTGCGAAATTCGCCTTGGCAGCATCATGATGCCCCATAGTAAGCCATAATCGCAGGAGATGGATGCTGCGGGCGACCAGCGCCCGGTCGAGTGCACTCTAATTTCTAGCACAAGCTATCTTAGTTTGTCACCCAGGTAGTCCTATTCACGGTTTTCTGTGTCATTCAAGCCCGAGAAGCACCCGCACAAGTATTAAGAAAAGCCGGTGTAGGCATAAACGCACACGTAACTGCGTCACTTGACGGACCAGCTCCGTCAAACCACTGGCAGCAATCAATTAGACCCACTAAAGAACGCCCATTCAGTATTATTTGTTATGGTGGAACAGAAGCGTTAACGACAATGACCAAAGGATGACCGGACACTTCAGGACACTTTGGTCATTGTCGTTAGCGCTGCAGTTCCAGCATAATGAATCACCACCAACTAGCCCAAGTTTCTCTTCAATAGTTCAGTATTATTTGGCCGAGCGTAATCACTGCAATAACTAGTTAGCCGACACAAGGAAGTTCGAAAATCTGGCAAAATGCTTTTAAATGCGAAGCATTTCTTAGCGAACTTCGGCGACTTTGAGCGTATCTATCTATCTATCTATCTATCTATCTATCTATCTATCTATCTATCTATCTATCTATCTATCTATCTATCTATCTATCTAGCCGCCTACGACTTTTTGCCCTCCTGGCGGTTTCGTTAATGGGATTAATACCAAAGTTGGCATGCCACAACATGACTGCACGACGAACCTAAATGACTGGTCATAACATGGAAATCATGACATGCATGTCATGGACGGCATGATTTACATGCCACGGTCTTTGTGCTCTCCTGGCCGTTTCGTTGATGGGATATATACGAAAATTGGTATGCCAGAGAATGGCGGCATGATGGACATAAATGACAGGTCATAACATGAAAATCTTGATATGCATGTCATGAACGGCATGATTTACATGCCATGGCCTTTGTGCTCTCCTGGCCGTTTCGTTGATGCGATGTATACGAAAACTAATATGCCAGAACATGGCTGCATAACGAACATAAATGACTGGTCATAACATGAAAATCATGACATGAATGTCATGAACGGCATGATTTACATGCCGTGGTTTTTGTGCTCTGCAGGCATGTTTTGTAGGGGATGTGTACGAAAATAGGTATGCCAGAACATGGCTGCATAACGAACATAAATGATAGGTCATAACATGATAATCATGACACGTATGTCATGAACGGCATGATTTACATGCCACGGTCTTGGTGCTCTCCTGGCCGTTTCGTTGACGGGATGCATAAGAAAATTGGTATGCCAGAACATGGCTGCATAGCGAACAGAAGTCACAGGTCATAACATGAAAAAAGTGAAATGCATGCCATCAATGGCATGATTTACATGCCATGGTCTTGATGCTCTCTTGGCCGTTTCGTTAATGGGATGTATACGAAAATTGGTATGCCAGAACATGGCTGCATGACGGAAACAAATGACAGGTCATAATATGATAATCATGACACCTATGTCATGAGCGGCATGATTTACATGCGACGATCTTGGTGCCTCATGGCCGTTTCGTTGATGTGATGTATACAATAATTGGTATGGTACAATATGACGATCATAAATAACAGGTTATAACATGAAAATCATGTGATGCATGTCATGAGCGGCATGGTTTACATGCCACCGTCTTGGTGCTCTTGCGGCCGTTTCGTTAACTTCGTAAATACGAAAATCGCTATAGTGAGAGAACAATGCAGATACATTTTACGTTCCTGATGCTTGCTTCGCATTTCCTTGATTCCCACTGCACGTGGGATCTGCCGTCTTTTTTCATGGCAAAAACTCATGCGAACGCGCAACTGCCCTTCCAAGCACGGCTGACCAATGCCCTTCCGGTCACTGTGGCTCCTCTGCCGGCCCTTTTTGTCCCTATATAAAACTTCGGCGAGAGTTTAGGACCAGAAAGAAGTATCGAGGGACCCTGGTAGAAGGGAATCTTAGAGGACGATTGAGGCATGAGTCGATGAACAGATCGCTCAAAACGATGCACACTGCAAGCGGGTTTCAACTCTTTAGGGAGTTTTAGCCCCGTGTCATAACTCACTCCCTAATGGGCATACGCAAAACTCCCTTCTGAAGGGAGCTTTTATTGACTCCCGTGTTTTTGATGTTCTAGGGGAGGTTCAATGGAGTTCCTTTTTGCTCGTCTGAACATTAGCGCCGCGGGGTTTTTGTGAGGTATATAGGTAGTTTACTATGCTCCTTCGCGAGTTGTCATTCGGAGTTCGTTATAGCCTCTTTGAACGTCGTTATGGTGAGAGATTTTACAAAGAAATTTGGGAGTCTTTTTAAGCTTCTTTCAGCGCCATAATGATGGGAGGTTTTACCAGCAGCTTCGGGAGTTCTTGATATCTCATTTGAACGTTATTACAATGGGAGCATTTACGAGGAGATTTGGTAGTAAATATTATCGTCTTTCAGCACCACCGCAAGTGGTGTTTCTGCAAGGAACCGTGGGAGCTTTTACGAGTTGATTGCAGAATTTTATTTTGCTTATTTTTGGAATGAATAGGAGAAGTCATAGAAACGTTTGGGAGTGCTTTCTAGCTCGTATTTGGAGCTTTTACATGTGGTCTCGGGATTTTTGCTTTGGGGAATTTTATTAGGATACAGGGAGTTCTTCTAATTCTTCATTTGGTTTTTAATAGGAAATGTCAGTACCTTTGGTGTGTAGCACACTGGTTCTTCTAGGATGATGATGATGATGATGATTGATGTTATTGGCGCAAGGGCCAGATGTGACCAAAGAGCGCCAAGGACAGTCTAAATGAGTCTACGATGAAATAGTGGCAGTGCATAGGTGCGACAGGGCTGTAAAGGGGCCTTAAAAATTGTCTGTACAGACATGTATAAGATGTATAGGTAATAAATAATGACAATGAAACAGCGAAAATACCTAATGGGGTAGAATATGCTCAGTAATATACGAGTCAAAGCAAAATATATGTCGGTAGCACTACTGCCCTTCCATGACCCTTCGGGGCGAGGGCCTGGAGGTGTGTGCTATTCCGAGTAGTACTATCGCAACGGTGGTCTCTCAGGAGAGGCCACGCTACGATTCTCTTCGGCTGATTACGTGGAATATGTTTGCTTCTTTTAAAAAACTTAAAACTGATCTTGTATCAAATAAAGGTTCATTGGATAGGAGCAATGCAGGGTGGAGTGGGATATGCTGTCTGTATGCCAATGGGAAGTGTTTTTTCCTTTGGTGCTCTACTTCTCGACACTCCAATAAAACATGAAGGACAGTCAGTGACCCCCCACACTTAACACAGACGGGGGGCTCACCACGGGTCAATAGGTAGGAGTGCGTGTCATATGTATGACCTATCCTAAGACGACAGAGTGTCACTTCAGTTCGCCTTACTTTTGTTGTTGGGGACCAATTGCCTAAATATGGTTTAACTAAGTGAAGCTTATTCGACACTTCAGCATCCTACGTATTTTGCCAGTAGCGCCTGAGTCCTTTGTGTAAAGATTGTTTCATATCCAAGGCAGAAACAGCTAAGGAATGGTTTCCAGCTTTTGTCACTACAGACTCAGCCATTTCATCCACAAGTGTGTTGCCTGCAATGCCTCTGTGCCCGGGTACCCAGCATATTATTATTTGCTGGTCAGATGCATAGGTTTCACATAGGAGAGAATAAAGATCAATAATTACAGCATTCTTTTGCTTTCGCAGAGAAATTAAGGATTTCACAACACTCAGAGTCTGTGAATATTATTGCCTTTTGTAATTTCGTTTTCTTAATTTGCCTAACAGCCGACAGTAATGCATAGGCCTCCGCCGTGAAGATACCTGTTTGTGGTGGAAGGACGTTGGATTCTCTAAAAGAGGGACCAACAGCTGCGTACGACACGCCAGCATGTGACTGATGCATCCGTGTAAAATTCTGGGCATGAGTATTTGGCTTGGAGCTCAAGGAAATGTGTTTGGATATGCAACTCAGGAGCATGTTTCGTGACCTCAACAAATGACGTGTCACATTCAACAAGTTTCCACTGCCACGGTGGAGGCAGACTGGCCGGGGCCATTAGGTGACATGTGGTGAGAGGAATGTCCATTTCGTCCCTGAGTTTTCTCACGCGCAATGAGAAAGGCTCCCGCACTGCTGGCCGGTTGTGGAAGAGCGTAGATTGCGTTGTATCGGTTATGACAGGATATGATGGATGTTCACAATTAGAAAACACTTGCAAAAAATAAGTGAAACTGCGTTATGTCCTCTGGAGGTGCAAAGACCACTCATTGGACTCTACGTACAGACTTGGTATTGGGCTGGTCCTGAACGCACCAGTTGCCAGCCGGATGCCTAGATGGTGGATCGGATCCAGCATCTTTAGAGCACTTGGGGTGGCAGACTGGTAGACAATGGAGCCGTAGTCTAAGCGTGATCGTATCAAGCTCCTGTACAGGTAGAGTAAGCACTTCCTGTCACTTCCCTAATTTGTGTGCGAAAGTATTTTAAGTATGTTTATTGTTTTGAGGCACTTCTCCTTGAGGTGTTTTATATGTGGTATGAAGGTGAGTCTTGAATCAAGTATAATGCCTAGAAACTTGTGTTCTTTGTTCACAGGTAAGCGCTGTCCATGTAGTTGAATATCAGGATCTGTGACCACCCCTCTACTTCGTGTGAAAAGGACACAGGAACTTTTGTTCGCATTAAGTTTAAAACCATTTTCGTTAGCCCATTTACACACTTTGTTCAATCCAAGTTGAACTTGTCGTTCGCAGACGGCAAGGTTACACGACTTGAAGCCTATCTGCACATCGTCAACGTAGACAGAGTAGTTAATAGCTGCGGGTAAAGACATGCGCAGCGAGTTCATTTTCACGATGAAGAGCGTGCAGCTAAGTACACCACCTTGAGGTACTCCAGTTTCTTGAGTAAACTGGCGCGATAGAGCGTTGCCCACTTTAACACGGAAGGTACGTTTTGTTAAATAGCTACCAATAACACGTAACATATTTCCTCGGATGCCCATTTCTGACAGATCTCGCAGGATCCCGTAGCGCCATGCCGTATCATACGCCTTTTCCATATCAATAAATACTGCTATGAAGAACTGTTTGTGGACAAACGCATCACGAATATTTGCTTCTATACGTACGAGATGGTCGGTTGTCGAAAGACCTTCTCTGAAGCCACACTGCAATGGGTCAAGCAGCTTGTTGGACTCAAGAAAGTGTAAGAGACGGCCATTAATCATTTTTTCGAAAAGTTTGCAAAGACAACTTGTGAGCGCTATTGGGCGGTAGCTTGCTACCAAGGATGGATCTTTACCCTGCTTCAAGACTGGGATTACGATCGCCTCCTTCCAGGTAGCTGGGAAGTATCCGGCAGCCCAAATGGCGTTAAAGAGCGCGAGCATTGTCACCAGAGTTTCAGCATGCAGGTTCTTGAGCATATCGTACATGACTCTGTCCGCTCCTGGTGCAGAGCTGGTACATGTGTTCAAGGCGGCTTTCAGCTCGGCAATGTTGAAAGGACAGTTATATATCTCATTGTTCCTACATTTGGTATCCAGCACATTTTGTTCTATTTTTGCTTTGTGTCTGCGGAATGACTCTGAATAGTGTATGGAACTGGATACGTATTCAAAGTGTTCCCCCAGAGCATCTGCTTGATCTTCCAAGCTGGCTCCTTGGTCGTTTACCAGAGGTAACGAGTAAGTTCGCTGCCCGCTTAGCCTCCTGAGGCCATTCCACACTTTAGCTTCCTGGGTATAGGAACTGATGCCTGAAATGAATCTCTGCCAGCTTTCTCTCCTAGCCTGTCGCCTTGTCCTCCTACCCTGAGATTTAGCATTCTTAAAATCAATTGGGTTTTCTGCAGTTGGGTACCGTCGTAGCCGGCCCCGTGCTTTGTTTGTCGTTTTCGCGCCTGTCGGCAGTCGTCATTCCAACATGGTACCCGTCTTTTACATATATTGCCGCTTGTTTGTGGAATGTATTTCTCGGCCTTGTCAATAATGAAAGCAGTAAAATATGACACGGCATCGTCTATACTAAAATCGTGTATAAAATCACTGGGTAGATAAGAAGCTTCATTAAAAGCCTTCCAATCCGCCGATGCTATTTTCCAACGGGGGATGTTGGGAGGACAGACATGTTGTGGATTGAGATTTAATGTTATAGGGAAGTGGTCACTTCCGAACGGGTAATTGAGGACATCCCATTCTAGGTAAGTGTAAAGAGAAGCAGAACCGATTGCTAAGTCTATAGATGAGTATGAGTTGTGATACATATTGTAATATGTCGGCTCCTTCCTATTGAAGAGGCAAGCATCATAGTTCACAAGAAAGTTTTCTATGAGACGACCTCTCGCGTCACACCGGGTGTCTCCCCAAAGGTTGCTATGCGCGTTGAAGTCCCCGACAAGTATATAGGGTTGAGGGAGCTGATCGACGAGACTATAAAAAGTGTGCTTGTTTAGGTTATGATTTGGCGATATGTATAATGAGCATATCGTAATTAGCTTGTTGAATAAAATAGCCTGTGCGGCTACTGCCTCAAGAGGCGTTTGAATATCTAGAGCCCTGCTTGCTACACTCTTATCGATTAAGATGGCTACACCACCGGACGGCACATCGGCATCGTCACGGTCCTTCCGGAAGATGTTGTACTGGCGAAGAAACTTTGTTTGTGTAGCCTTTAGATGGGTCTCCTGAACACACAGCGCCTTTGGAGTGTATTTATGTAGGAGCTCTATGACATCGTCGAGGTTGTGAAGAAGTCCTCGTACGTTCCATGTAGTATTTGAGTGTTCATATTGATAAAAGGTATTTGTGCTGTGCGTTTGTAAGAGTAGATGAGTGATTAAGCTTATGGAGGCCCCGTAATACGGGGTTTGCCTTTTTTGTTGGAGCGGTCGAGCGACCCTCGCCGCTCATTCGGCGCAGACTGCGCCGTTTGGCTCGCTGTGGTGTCCATTGCCTCGTGAGAGGCGCTGGACTTACGCTCACGTGAGCGGTGTTTTTGCAGAGCAGGCCTCTCCACAAGAGGCGAGGCCTTGAAGGTCATCAACCCTGAGGTTGATGGGCCTTCCTTCTGGGCTGGCAGGGCAGCGTTCGCTGCCACTGCCGAGGGAGCTGGTGGCACAGTAAAACTTCATTCGGGCCTAGTTGGTACATGTTCTTAGAGGGAAAATTTCCAGCACAAACACAAAGACACACCACAGAAAGGAAATGACACTCACAAGCGCTGACTATCAACTGATTTATTACTGCTGTTGTCAATGCATATATACCTTGAAGGCAGCCCCAACGCACATGCGCCACAACAAAAACCAAAGTGATAAGGTGAAAATGTGGATCTCTGTATTAGATACCTGAAGACATGAATTCACATTCAGATGGGTGCAGAGACAATGATGTGTCGCTTATACATAGCTGATCTCTCTTCCTGATGTGGAAAGCTTCTAAAGCCAGCCGCGCATGCTCATTTTTGCTTCTGCCAAGTATCGACGTCCCTTTTAATCGGTGCTTCACAATTGCAGCAGGAGTTAATATGAGCCACAAGATGGGCTCCTTTATCTGCGTTCTTGTTAATTTTTTGTGCATGTTCCCCGAGTCGCTCGTTGACGCACCTTCCAGTTTGACCAACGTAGGTCTTACCACATGAGAGCGGGATGGAGTAAACCACACCGACGGCACACGGGACGTAGGGCACACCGTGTTGGATCTGGCATCCTCCTCTGCTCACACCGCCGGTGCGGGAGCATAGTTTAGAAAGTTTGTTCGGCGCAGACAACGCCATAGGAACACCATGCCTGCCAGCAACTTTCTTGAGCTGATGGGTGATCTTATGTAGATAAGGGACCACCACTGGCCTCACCTTGTCCCGTGTGGCGGACGTCCTCTTCGTGGTTTTTCCTTTCTGAAGTAGCGTTTCCGCAACTGCAGTCAAGAGCGACTTGGGGAAGCCACTGCTTCCCAAGTCTTTCGTTTCGGTTTTTTGCGCTACCATGTGTGCTCAGAATGCCAAAAGTCGGCTTATCTGATTAGAGAAGCTTTCTTGCATCTTGTGAGGGCACGATATTTAAGAGCCGAATCCATGGCAGACATCGCAATTCCTCTCTTCACAAGTTTAGAATGCGCTGATCTAAAAGGTAAAAGATCCTTTTTTGCCCTAGGTTGATAACCCCAACACACATGTCGCACACAAAATTCTAGCTTAAGATCTAAAAACTGCAACATACCTTCCCGCGGAAGCTCATGTGTAAAAACAAGACCTCGTCCAAGTTGGTTAAAATCGTCTAAAATATTAGTCACTGAATCCTGGTAGGAGGCATCTAAAGATAATAAAACCAAAAAATCATCTACGTACCTAAAAACTTTTAAAACATTCCTCGCGCTAAAAACTTCGCTTAAAGAAGATCCCACTTTTGCCAAAAAATATCTACAAGGAGAGGAGCAAGGCAGGACCCGATACATATGCCATTGCACTGCAAATATGGCTGGTCATTAAAAACGATAAACGTGACTTTAAGATAATGCTCTAAAAGGCTCAAAAAATTGCTCACTGAAACCCCGGCAAAATTTTGGAAAGACACACCTCCATTGCACTCGATACATGCTTGCACTGCAGACAGAAGCTCATGCTGGGGAACGGAATAGAACAAATCTTCTATGTCAACAGAAAAACCATATCCCACATTTGTATTCCCGCGCAAAAATTGCACCACCCTATCTGAATCTAAAAGAGTCATTGTACGCCAGCGACTTCAACTTATTCTGTAATAACAGGCTAACATTGTGCTGCCAACACCCCGATTCACTGACAATGGTCCTAAATGGTACTCCAGTCTTGTGCGTTTTTGCCGTGAAAAACACTGACAAAGACTTGCCTCTGCTACGTTCTATGCCTTTAGCGAGCGACGTCAATTCCAAGCTTTTACAAAATTCAATAAACTTTGTTTTTACCCTGACCTCCCTCTTCTGCACGGGAACAAAGATTTTCGACACAGCTTGCAGCGCTTTCTTGTTAAATATGCCTTTTTCCACCAGAACAAAACCCCCCTCTTTATCAGCCTGCATGAGGCAAAGGTCATTGGCTCTCAGAAAAGACAAGGTACGCCGGACACTAACATCAGAATGCCGCGGTGGGCCTTTTGGCACCGATTTGTCTAAAGACACTTCGCCTTCAAGAAGGCATTGATCGCGGACTTCTTGCTTCGCCTTGGAGGCAATGTTTCTATTAATTGCGATCAGATCATGCGCTGAGACACTTGAAGGGATACAAAATTTGGGGCCTTTTGCAAGCAATTGTTCTACGTCACAAGGCAGGCAGACATTTCCAAGTACCTTCACACTTTTCTTTTCAACAGGAGCAGAAATTCTACCAGCGCGGCACAAAAGTCTCACCATACAGTTCCAATTTGCTTCCGTTAGTTGAGCGCTAAGACGAGCACAGGAGCGGAACTTCTTCAGAGCTAACCACTCAGGAACATCTGAATGACACAGAGCCCACAGTCAGTCCCGAAAGAGTCGCACTTGTCGCCAAAGCTCCGAACGTAATAACTTGCACAGTCTCTTGACATGGGACCAGGACGGAGACACAGAGCCGAAGAAAAGCTCTCACATCTGACGGTACTAGCCCTTTATGCAGGCAGAACCCATACAGTCTCGCACGGCACGTCGCAATAACGATGCGGCTGAGTAAGGCATTGACAATGCCAGAAGACGAAACACCTGGAGAAGACACGCAAAAAGAGGGACCCACTGCACTAGAAAGGAACTTCAGTAAAACTTCATTCGGGCCTAGTGGGTACATGTTCTTAGAGGGAAAATTTCCAGCGCAAACACAGACACACCACAGAAAGGAAATGACACTCACAAGCGCTGACTATCAACTGATTTATTACTGCTGTTGTCAATGCATATATACCTTCAAGGCAGCCCAACCGCACATGCGCCACAACAAAAACCAAAGTGATAAGGTGAAAATGTGGATCTCTGTATTAGATACGTGATGACATGAATTCAAATTCAGATGGGTGCAGAGACAATGATGTGTCGCTTATACATAGCTGATCTCTCTTCCTGATGTGGAAAGCTTCTAAAGCCAGCCGCGCATGCTCATTTTTGCTTCTGCCAAGTATCGACGTCCCTTTTAATCGTGCTTCACAATTGCAGCAGGAGTTAATATGAGCCACAAGATGGGCTCCTTTATCTGCGTTCTTGTTAATTTTTTGTGCATGTTCCCCGAGTCGCTCGTTGACGCACCTTCCAGTTTGACCAACGTAGGTCTTACCACATGAGAGCGGGATGCAGTAAACCACACCGACTGCACACGGGACGTAGGGCACACCGTGTTGGATCTGGCATCCTCCTCTGCTCACACCGCCGGTGCGGGAGCATAGTTTAGAAAGTTTGTTCGGCGCAGACAACGCCATAGGAACACCATGCCTGCCAGCAACTTTCTTGAGCTGATGGGTGATCTTATGTAGATAAGGGACCACCACTGGCCTCACCTTGTCCCGTGTGGCGGACGCCCTCTTCGTGGTTTTTCCTTTCTGAAGTAGCGTTTCCGCAACTGCAGTCAAGAGCGACTTGGGGAAGCCAGCTGCCAAAAGTCGGCTTATCTGATTAGAGAAGCTTTCTTGCATCTTGTGAGGGCACGATTTTTTAAGAGCCGAATCCATGGCAGACATCGCAATTCCTCTCTTCACAAGTTTAGAATGCGCTGATCTAAAAGGTAAAAGATCCAACACGGTGTGCCCTACGTCCCGTGTGCCGTCGGTGTGGTTTACTCCATCCCGCTCTCATGTGGTAAGACCTACGTTGGTCAAACTGGAAGGTGCGTCAACGAGCGACTCAGGGAACATGCACGAAAAATTAACACGAACGCAGATAAAGGAGCCCATCTTGTGGCTCATATTAACTCCTGCTGCAATTGTAAAGCACGATTAAAAGGGACGTCGATACTTGGCAGAAGCAAAAATGAGCATGCGCGGCTGGCTTTAGAAGCTTTCCACATCAGGAAAAGAGATCAGCTATGTATAAGCGACACATCATTGTCTCTGCACCCATCTGAATGTGAATTCATGTCTTCAGGTATCTAATACAGAGATCCACATTTTCACCTTATCACTTTGGTTTTTGTTGTGGCGCATGTGCGGTGGGGCTGCCTTGAAGGTATATATGCATTGACAACAGCAGTAATAAATCAGTTGATAGTCAGCGCTTGTGAGTGTCATTTCCTTTTTGTGGTGTGTCTTTGTGTTTGCGCTGGAAATTTTCCCACTAAGAGCTGGTGGCACAGCCCCTGTCACTGTGTTTGTGGGCTGGGCTAGTGCCGGAGACCGCTGCGGTGCTGCTCCCTTGCGCGCCGCATCGGCGTAGCATGTGCTGTTCATGAAGAGAATACGCTTACGCACTTCTTGGAAAGAGATGTTTTCTTTAACTTTCAAAGTGACAATATCTTTTTCTCTTTTCCAGATAGAACAGGACCGCGAGTATGCTGCGTGTTCACCATCGCAGTTCATACAATGCAGCGCCTTAATTCGTACAGTCATCCGAGAGGTGATCGTGTTCACCGCATTTTGCACAAGTTTGACGACCGCGTCAACTTTGTGAGCCGTAGCCATATCGCTGGCACTTGAAGCACCTACGTGGGTTGGGGACATACGGTGTGACTTTGAGTTTCATGTACCCTGTCTCTAAGGTATCTGGTAACATGCTCGATGCAAATGTCAGGATCAGATGTTTTGTTGGAATGTCTCTGCTGTCCCTTTTGATCTTAATTCTTTGTACTTGAGTGACGTTGTGATCTTTCCATCCCTCTAGGAGCTCTTCGTCGCTTAGGTTAATCAGATATTCATCAGAGACTACTCCCTTGCTTGTTGTATTCATTGAACGGTGTGGTGTCACAGTGATCTTAACATTTCCAAATTCTGCAATATTTGATAACTTTCCATGTTGGACCCTGTCGCGAACCTCAAGGAGGAGGTCACCACTAGTCATTTTAGTCACTTTGTATCCAGGGCCCAGTGTGTCAGTGAGAACTTTCGAGACTGTGAATGGGGAGACTGTTCCAACGGTAGTTTCAGCATCAGAACTGTGAATCACATGAAAACGTGGAAATATTTCCTTGGGTTAGGCAAAAAATTGCAGAGCTTCTTCGGTGCGTCCTCTTTTCAAGTGAGGACGATCATGTAAGGGGGGAAAGGAGGATGCCATAAGTATGTAAACCAGATTCGGCAGCTGCGCCAGCCGCAAACCATGGAGCCCAACGAGGGGACGCGGCGAGGAGTGCACAAGGAAAATTCCTGCCAACGCCAGCTGTACACAGCCACTATAACCAAATATGTTATAACCAAGGTTGGTTATCGCACACAACGTTAACCCTTGCCACCCAGAAAAACGGAAGTAAAAGGAAGTGAGTAAGTAGAAAACAGGAAAGATGGACAGTAAGAGAGAAAGACGAAGATTAGAGAAGAGGACAGGAAAGGGTGACTGCCGATTTCCCCCGGGCGGGTCAATCCGGAGGTGCCGTCTACGTGAAGCCGGGGCCAAAGGGGTGTGTTGCCTCCTCCGGGGGGCCTTAAAGGTCCAATCACCCGGCGTCGGCTCAACCCCCAGGATCCCCTTTTCCCCGGACACGGCTAAGCCACGCACGGCGAGGCGTGGGAGGGGGACAAAGTCCCCCCCGTCGGCTCAGGTCCGTGGTGTCGCCACACACCAAACGCCTGCTGAAGCAGACGCCCCTGCGGGGGGTTCTTCAAGAAATACCCAGGTGTAAAACAAAGCACAATAGTGGAAATATTTTCTTGAAGTTGCACGTCACGTGTTCGGCATTGTATGCCAGCATAAAGAGAGTGAAACAATTTAAATGGGGCACAACGAAGCAATAGTATCATTGTTGGGGTCTTTTGTTCTAAAACCATGATAAGACTACGAAGAAAGCCATAGTGGAGGGCTCCAGAAATTCTGACCAGCTAGAGTGCACTGGCATTGCACAATACACAGCTATCTAGCATTTCACCTCCATCCAACCACCGCGGCCGGAATCAAACCCACGACAGCAGCCGGGCACCATAACAAATTATAATAAGTTGATAATTCTGCAAAAAGGAGTCCTACGTGCATTTGAGGCATATCGTTGACCTTTACAAAACTTACGAAGCCTGTTTTCATAAAGTACTCTATCTCGAAAGGGAACCAACTGTACTACTACAATATGATGCAACACATCAACCAAAACAGAACACATTATATTATGAATGCACCCACTAATCCGCGCTACATCTTTCGACATCATCATCTGAGAACACCTAAAATAAGAGGGATTACGGGAAACAGTCATAGAGCTACCAAGCGCCTTCACTACTTAATAGACTACGCGAATATCAGAAGAGGTCATGGAAATGATTCGTTTAAAACATATCTTATTTCACACAATATTGAGCTTGCTTAACGAAAGTGCACTACATATTGTCAATTCCTCTGTCTCAAATGTAGGTTTTTAGTTGTATAAGGCAAAAAACGTTCTTTAGTTAAATTATGTCGAATTTTTCAAAGTTTTTCGATAGACATGACGTTTCCTTTAGCGGCTGTCGCATATTTCTGCCTTCTTGTATGTAAACATGTTGTTTTATTTTTTTTGCGACTATTTCAGTTGAGTCTGTACAACACAGTTTGTACTGATTTGTGTGCTACGTACGGCCTGCGTGCCGAGCTGTTACAGGAGGAAAAGCTTTATTCAGGCCACATGGCCTTTAGCTTCTGCTTCCTTTCTGTTGTAAACAGGAGAAATAAACCCAATTCAATTCCTTTCAGTTATGACAGAGGGATGGAAGAGAACTTCACCTCATGCATTAGAAGCTGCGAATTTCAAATACAACAATGTCTAAGCCATCTTTAGATATATATAGACGGTATCGCCAGCGTTTGCCGTTCTCTGGCAACATTGTGCGTTCACCGGAAACTTGCCCTAGGAAACTTCCTGTTCACCTTGATTTCCCGTGGTTCCAGCGTGCGTTGGTGGCCGTGGCTGCTTGTGTTCCGATGTTTTCCGCGGATAGAATTATTCCGATGAAGCGCTCGCGATTCAAGCAATGCCGTGTAATTCCAGGATGCAGTTTACGATCCGGAACTAATTTGCTATCGCAAGTCAAAACGTTATGTTTACCGACAAACGAAGCAGAAAGAGCGCTTGGATTCGAGCAACCCGGCGAGAAAACTGGAACTCCACAAAGAGCGCACATTCATCAAAGCCACAGAGGCGATGCTCAGACGTAAGTCTAAGGCTCCCAAAGACAAGGAACACATAGAGCGCCGTCGTATTCCACCCATGACAGATAACCGCGCTGGTGTGCCCGTAGCATAAATATCTTATCCCTAAAGTAGATAGCAATATGTGCAACCTGGATAATGCCGAAAATTTATCGTACAGGTGTTTCTTGTTGTTGGAGCATTATCAGTGATGTGTAGTGTTCGAAGCAGCACTCGGGACGCCAAAGCAGCCGCGCTCAACATGAATCGCCGCACAGTGCATGTACGTCGCGGTGCACGCGTTCTGTTGTGACGCCGTTACATTTGCTTTTTACGAGAGCTACGACTACGAGTGGTTTCGCATCGGTGCGTGCAACTGACTCATTAATGCCTGTCGTGTAGCCGCCTATGGACATCGTCGTAACCTAGCTAATTTATATTTCGCTGTGAGCGTGGACTATAGATGTACGCTGCCCATAATCAAAAGAAGAGGCGTGCAGGACACGGACACGAGGAGAGCAGTGAACACCACGAACGCCGACTAACAACTGATGCACAGCACAGAGGCGAAAGAGAAAGAAGACACACAGCTTATCTGCGCATGCTCGGAATGGTAGCGCCACCTGTCAAACGGTTACATGTGCTGGTCTTCGCGATATACAACTCCTAAGGCATTCTATCTCCTCTCTGTTTAAGCTAATCGACGGCTGACTCACGCATGCACTTCCACTAATACTGATATGCCAGGCTGTCATGCAGGTTCTATTGTGGATATTGCTTAGATGGAGACAAAGCCTCAAATCAGGAACAGCGAAGCCATTTTTTGTACACAACAACGAAACCAATAACAGACTAATATGGAGTTTAAGATAAAAACAGAAAGGGAAAAACGAAAGAAGTAACCAAAACAGAGATAAGTTAATAATATGTCCACAATACTGCGAGCGGCGACTGGCTAAACGGCGAAGGTTCAGCGGACCGTTCAAAAGGAAGGAAAAGCACTTCAGCAGCTGTGGCGACGCTTCAGTGGAGTGGAGCGGTGGAGTCGCTGGCAGGTGGTTGCGTTGGCGGAGAGGCTGCTCGCCGAGTGGACGAGCAGACGGGTCGGCGCACGGTTGTAGAAGGCGGCGAGGCTGCTCGCCGAGTGGACAAGCAGACGAGTTGGCGCACGGTTGTAGAAGGCGGCGCCCTCAGGCACAGCCGGTCGGTGGCCTCCCTGCGCACGTACACAGCGTGGAGGATGGCTGTATGCGCTTGGGCTCGTCCCGTGGCTGACACTCGGCAGTAGAACTCCGATAGCCACCCGAGGTGGCGAAGCTTGCTTCTCGCAGACGTTCAGCTGCCCGGACCGGTCGGGGCGTCTCTTCCCCACGATCACCTGCTCCCGAGGACGTCTGGAAGCTTGGACACTGTCGGGCCCTTCGTGCTCGAGTCCGCAACCCGACGACACGGACCCTGACACCAGCGTCCCTTCCTTCGAGTTCTCAGAGTCCGACTGCCGCCTTCCCCTCTTCGTCATCGTCTTTGCCTTGGTTTGCTACGTGTCCTCTTTGAATTGGTCGTAGCCGGTATTCTTCTCCGCGCGCACGTGCCATGTCCCGCCGACGTCTTCCTTTTTCATGCGCCACACGTGTCCGTTGCGCGGTGTCTCGCTCGCGTCACGCCACCGCGTTTGCGTCACTGGCGACACCAGCACCACCACACAGCATCGAGCACACCGCACATGCACAGGTAGCGCACTCACTCATCACAAGAGTCCCCCCCGAAGAGAAGTTTTTTTATATAAAAAAAAAACTTGGAGCTCGATGAGTGATGTAAACTGGCAGACATGCATACACTGTCACCTGCTATGCACACATGCACAATAAAATGTCACCGGATTGACTATTCACTCTTGCAATCTGCTCAAAAAGTCGGCGCCGATATTTTCCGACCCTTTTATATGTTCTACCCTAAAGGAATACTCCTGTAGAACGAGACTCCATCGGAGGACCCTACTATTCAGGTGTTTAGCCCGTGATAAATACGACAGGGGTTGGTGGTCGGTTTGAATGACAAAGTGGGTCCCATAAATGTGGTTCTCTTTCGTGGAACCCCCCCGAAGAATCCGATGCCGCTCGCTTTTCTTTCGCTTCTGCTTATTCGTTACTCTTTGATTGGCCACCGCTGTGTTCCCGTGTTCACCAGCTATTGGCCATTGGGAACGCCAACGTCGTGGGTGTTGCTGATTGGTTGCTTCATTTTATTATTCTGTTTCATTTTGCAACGCTCCGCCTTTCGTTGTTCTTCGTCTTTGTCGTCCTTCATTCATGGTTGTTTTCTGGTCCGCTATCGTCTTAGGTCGTTTTCGTTCTTTTTGCCCTTCATTCACATTTTTCACGCGCACTTTTTTACACCGCGCACATCACACATCACACAGGCCTCAACCAATAAACGCGTATCTTCGTTCTTATGCCTGTACAGGATCTCGGTTTTGCCTAACTCGAGCATGCAGCTACAGACCTGCAAGTGCAAGGATAGATTGGACGGCGTCCCACCTGATAGCGACCTTCTGTGTTCAATTAATCTTTGATTAATACAACGCGCAGTTTGCCCTACATAAAAACGTCCGCAGTTAAAAGGAATCTTATAAACCACACCCATGCGACAGTCGGTGAAATTGTTCTTGGCGAAGTGCTTATCTGTCCGGATATCTGTCCGGTTAAGCTTGGTACATATGAAGTTAACGAAACGGCCGCAACAGCACCATGACTGTGGCATGTAAACCATGCCGCTTCTACACGCACGTCATGATTCTAACGTTATGGCCTGTTATTTACGTTCGTCTGGCAGTCGCGTTGTCCCATAGCAATTTTGGTACACATCCCATTAACGAAACGCGTGGCATGTTAATCATGCCGCCCATGGCATGCATATCATGCTTTTCATGTTACAACGTGTCATTTATGTTCGTTATGCAGTCATGTTGTGGCATACCACTATTCGTAAACATCCCATTAACGAAACGGCCAGGAGGGCACCCAACCCATGGCATGTAAATCGTGTCGCTCATGGCATGCATGTCATGGTTTTCATGTTATGACCTGTCATTTATGTTCGTCATGCAGTCATATTGTGGCATACCAATTTTCGTATACTCCCCATTAACGAAACGACCAGGAGAGAAGCAAGACCGTGACATGTAAATCATGCCGCTCATGACATGTATGCCATACTTTTCATGTTGTGATCTGTCATTTATGTTCGTCAGGCAGTCATGTTCTGCCATACCAATTTTCGCATACATCCCATTAGCGAAACGGCCAGGAGAGCACCAAGACCGTGGCATGTAAATCATGCCGGTCATGACATGCATCTCATGATTTTCATGTTTTGATCTGTCATTTATGCCCTTCATGCGGTCATGTTGTGGCACACCAATTTTCGTAAACATCCCATTAGCCAAACGACCAGGAGGGCACAAAATCGTAGGCGGCTAGATAGATAGATAGATAGATAGATAGATAGATAGATAGATAGATAGATAGATAGATAGATAGATAGATAGATAGATACGCTCAAAGTCGCCGAAGTTCGCTAAGAAATGCTTCGCATTTAAAACAGATGTTCATATTACGGCCTCTTTAGAAGGTGTTGTCACAGTACAGTTAGCCATTGATTTAACGTGTGATTTTAAAAGAACTAGGCATGCTCCATCAGACTCGACTTGCTCTCTGCTTGTTGCCTTTAATTTATTATAATTTTACTGCTGTTTAACAGGCTTGTCATAAAACTGAGCGATCTTGCTTACCTTTCGCAAGAGTTCTGGCGTTAACATAACTTTGCTCAGCAACATCGGCTGACATGCAGTTACAGAGTCAATTCATCATGTTTCAGGCTAGAACTTCCCTGTCCAGCCGATTAGGCAACTCTTCTCGCCAATGAAGTTTCCGCCTGCAGTATATCTCTCTCGTGCGACGGTCCTTGAGCGCCTTTCATGAAGTCGCTAGGCATCGCTCTACACACGTCTGAACTGATGCGCCAAAATAATAGAGCAATAAGCTCAAGCACACCAGTGGAGACCATTGAAAAAGTATTACCGGAAGTGCCGCACCGGAAGTCTTCTTGGGCAGACCGTTCGGCGTATTCCTGTTTGTTTACAAACATCGATACCGTCTATACACACACTTCTAGCATGTTATACTCTCACGTTACATGCAATCTGAATAAGGAAAACAATGAATATTGCGAAACCTACTTTGCACCGATTTCTTCAAATACATCAAACTGCTCAGCTTGAGAACATGACAGTCCACAGCACAATGGTACCAATGGTGATCAAATGCGATTGAACAGGTGATGTCTTTGGCAAAAGTCAACATTTCAAACAAGGTGACTCGCCTTTGTCAGGCAAAATGTTCTCTCTAGCAGGTTTATAAGAACGCTGTACCCCTTTACCCCAAGTGAACTAAACTGCCATGGACTGGAGTAATGCAAGAAAAATCTATATGTTTAACTAAAGGAGTTGTATTTATGGGAAGAATAAGGGCAGTTCTGCCAGCCCTCCCAAGCATGCAATACAGAAATTGAAATTAAAATTGCGCAGGGGTCATTCAGTAGGCTGTTTTCCAGCTTACAGAATTTCACAATGATCAGTCTGCATGCCAGGCGCCACCACCGGTATATCGCCGATCAACACGTGATTTGGCTGCCAGCTTCTCCAGGCTCCAGGAATGCTCTGCTAAAAGGTCAGGATTTGTTTAGCTTTATTTGTTTCAAATGTAGATAAGCAGACACATTTTACGTTGTAAAATTACAAAAATGTGCTGGAGCCTTAGTGGCCACGTTTTTTAGATGACTTACAACCGCAATACATCCGCATCAGCTGTACAAGCAGTGCACGCTTTACGAACACTTATAATGCCCACCATCCTGCGGTGTGAAAATAAGTAAAACTGCCATGGACTGGAAATCACTGCTCAGCCAACATATCATACAGCAACAACACAGCATAATCATTCCGAGTGAGTGCTGCATCTTCTTCATTCAAGCAGAAATCAGGCCACTACATTCGTCGCCATCAGCCGGAAACATGATATTTAAGATTACAATGTATGGACATAAGCATAAAGAGAGCTATGATAATGTAGCCTTTGCAGTGTTAACCAAACTTGTGTCACCTACCCACTCAATCCTCCCGTTGTTTAACAAAATAGCAGCTGTCTCAATAGTGCCTGAGACTTTCTCAGCCACTGTAAGCAAATGAAAAGTCATTGACCAGAAGGCACTCAATGGCAGCTGTTATCACAGGAGCAAATACTGCACCTGTCATAGGCAGAGTAAAAGTTCTATACCATGGAGAGAGAAGTTTTTTAAGTTTTTGGGCACTAAAAATAAGAAGGTTCAAAGGAGGTTGGTTCTATCAAGTGCATACCATATTTCCCATTGCTTGTTTTTTGGAAAACTAAACACGCTAGATTGAGAACATGCAATGATTTACGTTACCACTCACTGTTGTCGGCTGCATAAGTGTCATTCTAATAGCACTGTCATGTTTACTCATGTCTGCTGACTAACCGGTTGAGTGTTGAAATTGGTTTAGACAACTGCACATTAACTGACATCATTGTGAGCAGACAGAATAGCAATGAAAACACTGGTGCAAGGGTCGCATCATTGGCACCGTACTGACAATACTGCCACGTGCAGGAACAGAGCGCTCACTAGCAAGAACGGTGAATAAATATATTTACAGATTTTGCGTATACAAGGAACAGCCGTAGCAGCCAAGATGGACGAACAGCAGCAAAGCCAGCAACAACACGAGCGGTTCCCCAGTCGTCGTCTTCCTCACTTTCCTGTGCACACTTCCACGTGAAGCATGGCGCCCTTTCGCCGAGCAGGAATGCTTCGTAACATACAACCTCCGGCGGTCGGAGTGCCGTCCCGGCGCTTAAGCTAAAGAGGTGTCATCGCCAGAGAAGTACGGCTTAAGGCGGGAAAGGTGGACAACATCACTGCCTGCTAAGGAAGAAGATCGGCGCGATCTGATGTGTGACTTCTGTGAGTTGGCGGAGAACTTTGTATGGTCCGGAATAGCGAAAAAGGAGCTTCGATGACAGGCCGACGTGGCGTGAAGGCGTCCACAGAAGGACCAAAGAGCCGGGAGAGTAGTGAACTTCCCTGTGGCGGATATCGTAGCGGGCCTTCTGGGACAGCTGCGAGATAGAAAGGCGATTCCGTGCGATGTGGCGGGCCGTTTGAGCCCGTGCAGCGACATCGCGAGCATACTCCGTGGTCCTGTCGGGCGCTGACGGCAACAGAGTCTCAAAGGGTAGAGTTGGATGACGGCCAAATAAGAGATAGAAAGGGGAGAAGCCAGCTGTATCATGGCGTGACGAGTTGTAGGCGAACGTCACGTAAGGTAAAGTGCTATCCCAGTCGCGGTGGTCTGCGGAAACATACATGGATAGCATTGTTGTAAGGGTGCGATTTAGGCGCTCTGTTAGCCCATTCGTTTGGGGGTGGTAGGCAGTGGTCAGCTTGTGACACGTAGAACAGGAACGAAGAATGTCGTCGACGACCATAGGCGGAGAGCACGGGGGGGCTCGGGGGCTCGAGCCCCCCCCCCCCCCCCGAACTTTCGAGGGGGGACATAGCCCCCGCCGGAGCCTGGAGAGGAGGATCGTTATGTGTAGTTCAGAAGTATAATCATAACGGGCTGAACGCTCTCAGCAAAGCGTTAATAATATTCATAAATGATGCGCCAATACACGCGAAGATGATGAACGCACATGGGCAGGAAAGCATACAATGCTTTCCTCCCCATGGCAACCATTGCGGCGAGGCCACGCTCGCCGATCCACGTGCCTGGCGTGTCAACGACCAGAGATGAAAGAAGAAACACCTCCTTTCGGGACTGTTCCACGGGTGTACAAAGGCCGACTGCACAACCTCGACAGCGGATTTTGGGCGGGTTTTAAGGGGATAATGGCGGTGCCAAGGAAGCCCTCTTGTTAAAGCGGTTCGCTGCAGCGGCGGCGGAAGTCCAATAATTGGCCTATACGAAAAAACAAAGTCTGCAGCCACTTTTCTTAATATAAGCTTTTAATATTGAAATTAAAAACTGGCCCAACGTTTCCAGACCCATTCGATCTCTTCACCAAGGGGTGACTATCCTGCCGGCTCCGAAGCTAGCGACTTTTCTTTGTGATTGTCCCTCTCTTCACCGTCGTTCCTCCCGCCTTTCTTGTTGCGGTATTGTTTTATCTATTGGTTCCGGAGATAATGTATAAACACACTCGGCAGGGTCCCAGTTGAGCTGCTGATATTTCCAGGTGTTGGTTGGACGTGCCACGACTCTAAGAACTGCCTTTTGGTGCGGTTACGTGCGGTTACCTTCCGTGTCGAGGACCCGGGAGTCGTCGAAGTTGATGTGATGGTCGTTCTTTTCGCTGTGTTCTGCGAGCGCGTTCCGCGTAGCGTTAAAGCTACGTACGTCATTTTGTTGTTGCCGCATCCTTTCCGGAAAGATTTTTGTCTCGCCGATGTAAGTGGCGTGGCGATCGGCGCACGGAACCTCGTGCGCTAGCCCGGGGAATCTTTCTTTTGGCAGCCGGTATTTTGTGAATCATTTTTCAATTACGTTGATACGTTATATGAGTACTTGCACAAAAATTCTACATCTTGTTTTTTTTTTCTTTTGAAATAAGTAGCTAATGTCCCACTTACCTCGGCTGCAAACCTCGAGGGCTCGAGCGCGCGATTGTTAATATTTTGTATACGGTTTTGTGGAGCCCAGACGCACTTTCCGTTTCAAAGAGCGATGAGTGAGGCGGCACCCAGGATGGTATTCATGTAAACATAGCTGACTACATGTGCACACACAACCACGTTCACATGAGCACCTCGCGGACAACTCTATTGAGTGAAGGCTCCCTGGGTGCTGCTGTAATCCCCTCTGGGAAGTTTCAAACATGCGTGATCCTTAAAAAATACACTGCCGAGGCGAGGACGACAGTTTGTACTCCGGTGCAATTCTGCCCCATCTTTCCGTCGGAAACGTATGCTAGGATGAGCGCTCTCCCAAGAACCATGACGGTAACACGAACTCGTCACGCAGGTGGCGGCTGGTTGTTTGCATGAAACACAAAAGCGCGTTTCGCGTGCAGTGGCGCGACACGCACGTTAAAATTGATATTAAATATGTTCTAAGCTATATCAGCCGTTGATATTTTGTAGATGGTTCGTGTGTGTCGACGCAAATCTATCCCGTAATTGTTATCTCGATCGCCTTAAATGTTGTGTCAGTATTCCTTTAACTGGTGTTTAATTCACTGGATCATGATTGCATGACAATGTGAGTAACAAATGTGAAGTGCAAATAATCATGCAAAGTTCAAAAATTATTGCTCGAAAGTGACTTGCTGTGACGTTTTTTCTTCTCTTGTACTTTCTGTGTCATTTGGAAATACATTGCTATATTTATTGTAAAATAAATATTTCTTGGACAAAAGAATGTCAGCTGTGACTTCACAGCGACGTTGATGCGTTCGCGGACGGACCGCAGAGCGATGCGCGCAAGTGCGCGCGCGCGTCGCTCTTCCAGTCCGCCCGTGTGGCGGCAGTTTGCCTGTTTTCATCACCAGAAAAAAAAAAGGTAAAATTGCCTGAGTGCCCCGGCGTCTCTGAAAAATATGGGAGAGAGTGAGGAGGAAAATTAGAGAAAGACGAGAAAGGGTAGTTGGAGAATGAGGACAGAAGACCGCAGCGAATATCTCGGCGCCCCCTCCGGAAAATGAAAAAGTCTCCGCCTATGTCGACGACTTTTGAAAGATAGGCACGACCACGGTCGGTCAGGAGCTGTCGCGGGGCGCCGTGATGCAGGATAACGTCGTGAAGCAGGAAGTCGGCGGCGTCTGTGGCACAACTTGTAGGGAGCGCCCGCGTTATAGCATACCGTGTCGCGTAGTCGGTGGCTACGGCAATCCACTTGTTCCCCGTTTGTGAAGGTGGAAATGGCCCAATGAGATCGAGTCCGATGTGGTAGAATGGGACAGTTGGAACGTCTATAGGCTGCAGTAGGCCCGCTGGTAGCAATGCTTGCGGCGTTGACAGGATTCACAAGCGGCAATGTAGCGGCGCACATAACGGAGAAGGCCTGGCCAGAAGAAACGGCGTCGTACGCGATGGTACGTGCGAGTGGCGCCGAGGTGTCCCGCGGTGGGCGCGTCGTGAAGTTGTTCAAGGACCGTAGAACGAAGTGCATCTGGGACAAGTAGAAGCACTGGGCCGTCGGAGCTGGTGTTGCGTCTGTAGAGAATGCCATCGTGAAGCGAGGGGTCAGGGTGGTGAGAGCGCAGGCGATGTATTATTGTTCCAGCAGAATTTTGACTTGGGCTAGTTGGTTCATACTCTTCAAATTGCAGCGCGACCAAGACGAAGACAGGAGACACATGAATGACACAGACGAGCGCCGTCTGTGTCATTCAAGTCGGCGCTCGTCTGTGTCATTCATGTGTCTCCTGTCTTCGTCTTGGTCGCGCTGCAATTTGAAGAAGATGTATTATTGACCGTAAACGGGCACCGGCGAGTTGTTCGCTGCGTATGTCGGCGAAGCCTGATATGGACAGGACACAGGTGTCGGAATCATGCGCTTCCGAGTATGGGGAATCCACGGGATGACGAGATAGGCAGTCGGCATCCTGGTGCATGCGGCCAGACTTGTAAGTGACGTCAAAGCTGTATTCTTGCAGCTGCAAGGCCCAGCGACCAAGTCGGCCAGTAGGATCTCTTAGGGAGGACAACCAGCATAGCGCATGGTGGTCCGTAATGACCGAAAAGGTACGCCCAAAGAAATACGGTCGGAATTTTCGGATCGCCCACACTAAGGCGAGGCATTCGCGCTCGGTGACTGAAAACTTGCGTTCTGATGAGGAGAGGAGGCGGCTGGCATAAGCGATTACACGATTTTGACCGTGCTGCAGCTGGGCGAGAACAGCGCCGATGCCATGGCCGCTGGCGTCGGTGCGAACTTCTGTGGGACACGAGGGATCAAAGTGGGCTAAGACGGGTGGTGAGGTAAGCAATTTGATGAGCGCGCGAAACGCATCATCCTGTTCAGGTCCCCAAGAAAATGAGATGTCCTTCTTCAGGAGTTGCGTGAGGGGACGGGCAATGTCGGCGAAGTTCCTGACGAAGCGGCGGAAATACGAACAGACGCCAACAAAGCTTCGAACATCTTTGGTAGACTTTGGTATGGGGAAATGCTGGACGACGCGCACTTTGTCGGGGTCAGGTCGCACACCTTGAGCGTTTAAAAGGTGGCCAAGCACAGTAATTTCTCGGCGGCCGAAGCGCAATTATTAGAGGAGTTGAGCTGAAGGCCTGCTCGTCTGAAGACTTCAAGAACTGCTGATAGGCGGGTAAGGTGGCTTTCAAATGTCGGCGAGAAGACAATTACGTCATCCAGATAGCAGAGGCATGTTGACCATTTGTATGCACGCAGAAGCGAGTCCATCATTCTTTCAAACGTCGCTGGGGCATTGCATAATCCGAACAACATTACCTTAAACTGGAATAGTCCGTCGGGGGTTACAAATGCAGTCTTTTCACGGTCCCTCTCGTCGACCGAAATTTGCCAGTAACCTGACCTCAGATCGATGGAGGAGAAGTAGGCGGATCCATGTAAACAGTCAAGAGCGTCGTCAATCCGCGGCAAGAGGTAGACGTTCTTACGCGTAACTTTGTTCAAGTGCCGGTAATCTACGCAGAAGCGCCAACTGCTGTCCTTCTTCTTGACTAACACGACCGGCGACGCCCATGGGCTGCTGGAATGCTCTATGACGCCTTTGGTGAGCATTTTGTCGACTTCACGCTGAATCACTTGTCGTTCAGCGTGGGACACGCGGTAAGGTCTTCGTCTAATTGGGCTGGCATCTCCAGTATTGATTGAATGAGTGACAAGAGATGTCTGACGCAAAGGGCGGTCGTCCAAGTCAAAGATGTCGCGGTAGCACTGCAATATGCGCCGTATGTCGGCTGTCTGTGCTGGGTGGAGGGCAGGTGCGATCATCTTGTCAATGCGGTCACCTTCGGGAGTGCGCGAGGAGGCGGACGAAACAGATGGCAAACAAGCGTCGGCGATCAATGCAGAAATGGCATACTGGTCAATAGAAGAGACTGTGCCCAGATTGATTGATTTGTGGGGTTTAACGTCCCAAAACCAGCTCTGATTACGAGAGACGCCGTAGTGGAGGTCTCCGGAAATTTCGACCACCTAGGGTTCTTTAACGTGCACTGACATTGCACAGCACACGGGCCTCAACATTTCGCCTCCATCGAAATGCAGCCGCTTCGATCCCGCGACCCTCGGATCTGCAGCCGAGTACCTTAGCCACTAGACCACCGTGGCGGGGCGGTGCCCAGAGTCATACCGTGTGGAATAATTTGGATTGACCAGCTGAAGTTCAATAGAGGCAGAGATACTCGGTTATTTGTAACTGTGAGAACTGTATAAGGAACCGCCACATTTCCGGCCAATAGAACGTCAACGACCGGAGTCAGCATGTAATCACCGTCGGGTAGAGCAGGAGAGGACGCCAAGCTCACATACGTCACGGCTTGCGGAGCTAGACGGACATGATCCACGGAACACAAGCGCGGTTGACGTATGGCTGTAGTGTCATCATAACCCGGCAGGTCAAGCTGAAGTAAGCCGGTTCCACAGTCTATAAGGTCAGAGTGAGCGGATAGAAAGTCCATGCCGAGAATAAGTTCGTGAGAGCATTGTTCCAGCACAGCAAGTAGTACGGTCGTAGATGCGTTCGGCTTATTCGCGCAGAGCTCATCCCGAGCACGGGAAACGTCTTACCGTCGGCGACGCGGATGAGTGGTACCGTGGGCGGCGTGAGAACCTTCTTAAGGCGGCGGCGCAGTTCAGAATGCATGACTGATATATGAGCTCCAGTATCCACGAGAGCAACAAGTTCGTCGTCTATTTTTACGTCTATGAGGTTGCGTCTAGCCTGCAGTGCGGTCAGAGGATTTGGCTGGGAAGTCGTCGATGCAGCATCACCTCCGGGAGCTGGACCACCTAGTTTTCCCGGGGCAGGCGACCCATCGGTGATGTCGGGCGGCGGAACTGGGGCGAGCGAGACGACGGGCGGCGGGAGAGCGCCGAGCGGGGCTCATGACCACGCGGGGATGGGGAACGGCGATACGGCATGGATGAAGCCTCGTCACTGCTGGTCTGAGGTGGCTCACGGTACGGTTGGAATCGGCCGTGATCTACCTCAGGACGACGGTTCTGCCCATCGAACGCCCGATTCCCATGCCATCTGTTGTTGCAGTAGCGGGCGACGTGTCCAATACGGCGGCAGTTGAAGCAGAGCCGGTCATCAGCTGTTCTCCACTCGGCTGGATTGCGGCGAGGCGGCAGGACCGTCTGGCCTTGGGCGTATGAAAGAGGAAAACGGCGATCGATGGGTCGGGAAGGAACTGCTGCGCAAACAGAGTCCTTGCCAACATTCGAAAGTTCCTGGCGGACGATAGCATGAACTAGCGGTATCATCTGCGTGCTTGAATCGCAGACACGGGAGCACATGGGAGCAGGCGACATAGCATCGAGTTCACGTCGGACGATCTTGGTCACGTGTTCGGCGGTTAATGGAGCCGCTTGTGGGGCAGGTGGGTCATCACACGACCATGTTGCTGCCGTGTTGGGAAGACGAGTGAATGTATTGGCAACACGTCGACTTTTAGCGGCCTCGAAACGTTTACACTCCTGGATGATGCCAACAGTGTCACAGTCTTTGCATATTAGCAGATTGAAATCATCATCTGCTATGCCTTTTAAAAGATGGCCCACTTTCTCGGACTCCGCCATGTCATCGTCCGCCCTGCGGCACAGGGCCAGCACGTCCTGTATATAAGACAGGTACGACTCCGTCGATGTTTGTGCGCGGGATGCCAGTTCCTTCTTGGCTGCTGTCTTTCTACTGGCTGACTTGCCGAATAGGGCACGCTTCATTTCCTTGCATGCGTCCCAGCTGCTGATTTCGTCTTCGTGGTTCTCAAACCACACCTTTGCAGTGCCTCGCAACTAGAACAAAATGTTTGCCAACATAATCGTGTCATCCCAGCGATTACTCTTACTTGCACGTTCGTGCAACGGCAACCAGTCTTCGATGTCCACACTGTCGGTCCCACAGAACGTGCCTGGGTTCTTCGGGTGCATAAGGACAACCGTTGATGTAGCCGGGGCAGTGGGAGCCTGCCCCTCGTCCGCCATCGTGGAACAAGCCAAACGCCTGCCGCTGCGGAGCTCCGTTATATCGTATTCTACCCAGCACCTCCACCAAAATGCCACGTGCAGGAACAGAGCGCTCACTAGCAAGAACGGTGAATAAATATATTTACAGATTTTGCGTATACAAGGAACAGCCGTTGCAGCCAAGATGGACGAACAGCAGCAAAGCCAGCAACAACACGAGCGGTTCCCTAGTCGTCGTCTTCCTCACTTTCCTGTGCACACTTCCACGTGAAGCATGGCGCCCTTTCGCTGAGCAGGAATGCTTCGTAACAATACGAATTGGTGCTGACTACAGGCAGTCAGTGCATTCTCTACGTGCCATGTGCTTCTCATCCACGGAAGCACTTCATCGACTTGACAAAGTACCCGTACATTGGGAATATGGAAAAGGGGACTTCAAAACATCCTAATTATATTCTCAATTAAATGAAGAGCTTGTGCATAATAAATTGTTTTGGTAGGGAATAGGGCAAGGGTGTTGCAGTTTCATAGGCTGAAAAGATAGCAACAAGAGATAATAGAGAAAAAAACACAGGAAGAATGCCAACTGCAAATTGAAAACTTGTGCCAAAATCATTGCCGTATACTGTTGCATGTCAGACCGTTCTCATGAAGGACCAGTCAGAACACAGAGGAAGCCAATCAGATGTGTTCTTTACTCTGCAAAGCGAATGAAGTCTGCATGATGGATTCCATCAATAACTTCTGGTTGCATCAGGTCCAGTGAATGTAATGTATTGTGGTGCTAGCAAACGGGGGGACACAGCCACAATCATGGCAGTGATGTGACAGGTGCAATCTTGCCTGGCTCTACAGGGTAGTACTGCCACAAGCAGTTGCAGATCAGGGGGCTGAATGCACCATTGAAGTGGGGTGTGCTTGGTCCTCGTGGTGCTCGCTTTATCCATACCTCACTTTGCAGGTACCTCAACCTTCAGAGATTGTGATCTGCCTGTCTACTTAGGAACGAAGCCTATGCAGCTAGCAGGAAACAGAATTAAAACTTTCATGTCGACGCAAGCAATAGGTGCAGGCAAGTACAGCTACATTAGTGACCTCACTTTCCTCAGCATCATACTCTGCTTTCCAGCTGTCAAACTTAAGGTGCCGTACAACTTTTTTCGTGGCCCAGTTATTTCTGATGTTTTCAACCAGCCACATGTTTTCGAAGTGCACCGTGAGATCAATGAAGCCACACATAATTACACGTCAGGTCACACTAAGCAAGTCATGTGGCAGCCTTCTTTTCTTTTCCCTTTGTCGTAAAAACATTTGTCTCCCATGTGCTGGCTGATAGCCTCAATGCATAAACGTTTTGGCCGAGGCAAGCTTTCCTCATTAAACGTTTTGGCCGAGGCAAGCTTTCCTCATTTCTCCCACTGCAGAAGAGCTTTTACGGAGCATCAAGAAGGGTGGCAGTAGGGCACATAATGGCACTGAGCAAAATGAACGTAGGAAAATAGCCGTACTTCCCCATGTAGCATATGGATTGACCTATGCCTAAGTATGCGTCCTCTTACTACAATGTTCCAGTTTCAGTTTCTGCCGCGATTAAGTTGCGCAGACCCATTGACCATCGTCAACTAGTTGAAAGCTCAAAGTCAACTGCAACTTCAGAGACATGAGCAGTTACACCTCATTTTGCACTCTAATGATATATCACTCCAACTTTCTGTTGTTGTTTTGTCGGGTTTAACGTCCCAAAACCAGTTCTGATTATGAGAGACGCCGTAGTGGAGGGCTCCGGAAATTTCGACCACCTGGGGTTCTTTAACGTGCACTGACATCGCACAGCACACGGGTCTCAACATTTCGCCTCCATCGAAATGCAGCCGCCGCGGCCGGGATATCCAACTTTCTGATGATCATGTGTTTGTTGGTAGCATGAGCCACTGCAGCGCAGTAAACTCCCTTCAAGGGCAGTCCGGCAATTTTTCAGTGTCCACAGATCTTAATGAAATTTTCAATGTGTGTTCTCATTTAGAATTACCCCTCTTTGGTCTGTCTCCTTGGTAAACTGAATCGGAGAACATTTTTAGCGCTAAGAGATAGGGATCAGAGGACTGTCGTCCTCCTCTGGTATTGTCGTTCTCCTCTGGTCCTTGTATCTTAGCGCTAGAAATGTTCTCAGATGTTCTCACTGTCACTGTAATAATATATGCCAAGCCAGTCAGCTGCTAGTCATTTAGTGTTTGTGAAAACGAATTTTAATCTTTTTAGCAGATTTGCATGCGGGCCACCTTGTGCTTTTTATGTCATTGCTTCCAACACTGCCTACCCGAGCACGCGGACTGTGAAGAGCTATACTTCAGCTCCCAAAGTGTCGCTGTTAAGTTTAAATAAGCTGGCATAACTGAATATGTTCTCGGAATACATCGCCGGTTTCATTTTTCAAGCACCAGCGCCATATTTCCGCTGACGGAGACACTTATGAGGTCACGGCATACACTGCAAGAAGTCTCTACCTGTTTCAGTTTCGGTTGTAACACCGTTCATTCAGTTACATAAAGCTAATTTAACCACCCTGCCTGCTACAGACTACCAGTGCCATTGGAAAGGAGTGATATCAGGAAATGGTGAAAAATGCCAGAGTTGCCCTTTAAGACGAACTTGAAGGGACCGTGAAAATTTGTCCCTCGTATCAGAAGTACCCCACAAGAATGTTACACCATAACTGGCGCATCCAAACAACTGTCGCTTAAGATACTGAACGGAGTAGGTTTACAGTGGGGAGCTAAAGGTAAAAGGTCCACTTATTTTGCCTCTGCATGAGAGATGATGGCAGCTTCACGCATTCCTGCATGGATTTATCCCCATATGCGTATGTCAGGCTGATCTCGTCAGAATATCAGGAAATTATCATGCTTCCAATACATGTTGCCACATCATTTCCTATCATGACTGCAATTAGTTGGCTTCCATCTGGCTGACGAAACCCGAAAAAAAAAACGGCTCATTGCTAACCGTCACTAGAGTAACTTAAGTTAGTCGGTCGCGAAGCAGCGGATTTGGTTAATTAAGCAGATTTTTTACACTGAGTCCGGAAAACCAACCAGATGTTGCCACATCGTTTGCTACATCCTAGATCCTTAACAACGTTTGTCCTAAGAGGGGTTCACTGTATTATGCATAATATGCATTTGTGAAAACATTACAAACCCCTGGAAGACTAAGCCAGCATGCACTTGTCTCATAATTGGTGCAACAGTGGATGTGTCGTCAAGCTTGCGAACATAGTGCACTAGCAGGGTTCTGATGCAACGTGCAACACACGTTGCATCAGAACACATGGATCAGAACTCATGAACATGCAACACATGGTTCTGATGCATCATGCAACAAAGGGTGTTGCATTATACTAAGCATGCATTTCAAAAAGTGGGCATTCTCTTTAAAGGGAGGCCTTCGTGTGGATCTTGAAGATCAAGGCAGACACGCTGAAGCTGCACAAGCAACCGCGGCCTTCATAGGAAAAGGATCCATACGAAGTTTAATGATACCGTTGAGACAGCACGAAACAAAGAGAGAGTATCCTGAAAATAAACACATGAATTTACACTACTGAATTTACAAGGTGATACCTCTTGAATCTTCCAACACAGCGTTAGAGGCTATCAAAGGAAAGTAGATAGCACAAATAAGACGGACTAGACTAAGAAGAAACACACAGTAAAAACAGGTTACAACTCATGAATAATCTGTATTTTGGCTGGTCTCTTTTAATGTATACAGCAGGGCCAATGGGCACAAATGCACTGCGAATCATGGTCATAATCCGTTATCTTCGGTGATATGCGCGGCTCACATATCATATGTAAGGGCTACAAATGCTTGCCGCTCAAGACAACAGATGTACGCCACCTTTCTTTCTAATGCGGCATGGCTCCAAAGTTTACCTAGCATTGCCTGCTCGGAATCCTAATACTACAGTGCAATGGCACACAGGTGCAGGATTTACAATGCCTAGGTAAATGGAACGAAGCCTTATTTACAACACAGGCTCGTGTTCCTCTGCTCGACCATTGGCGCAACAGCCAGTCTGTCTGACATACAGTTGAGAAGAGACTTCTAAACTGCGCCTACAGGGCAGACAACATACCACGTCGTACAGTTCTTCCCACAAGTGGGTTTCTTCGGTGGTGCCGAAATACGTGGGCAAAGTCAGCGAGCTTGCGTGGCGCTGAAAACGCAATAAGCGCATTGTATCCTCGGCCACAGTTTTTAAATTGTGCGATACCTTATACCTAATTACCTGCACTGTATTTTATCTGGAATGGAAAGTTTATATTTATTCGATAACTCTAGCTTGGTTGGTTAGGTCATTACCAGAACTATTGGTACAATGTCGTTCCTGGTCTTTCCACCACACATACGCCGTTGTATGCTTATTGTTCAAGGCATGGGACGCATGGCAAAGGGAGGCTAGAGGATGAATCTTCCTCAAAGTGGCAAGCAGCCAGCATATTTGGCTAATTACCCACCCAAGCACGCTCTCCGCACTTCATGCCAGGTCCAGCGGGCCATCCCTTTTCTTTTCTTTCTTTGAGAACAGGACTGGTAGCCGAGACAGCACGGAAACATTGAGAGCATTGCATCTAGTAACAAAACAGGCCGGCTTGGGTTTGTCAAGAGGGACTTGACCACCAAGATCACCTTCATTGCACCTCCATTTGATTGTTTGAGAAATGCTTCTAGCAAACGTAGTCATGGGGCATGAGTTCTTGACCTTTGTTCGGTATTGTACAAGCCCGCACCTCCAATTTCATCGGGCTAGTGGGAACGTGGAAAGTAATCAGCTTCACTTTGCTGGATGCGCCACTGTTGCAGTTTGACACAACACATTTCTCCCATCCTGAAGCGGCATTGATGGAAATCCTAGAGAGCGCTTGCCTTTGTTGCAACACGAAAAGTCAGAGAACCTCCCGCCCCCCGCAGTATATGTTGTGGAAGCCCGCGAGAGTTCTAAAGTCAGCAGATCACAATGAATACGCAGCAGCTGGCACACCTTTTCTTCACAAGGCCATTTACCCATGCGTGTTTGCAACATGCCAGCGGGTGACTTACAGCAGCAGCAGGTGTCATCTGCACTTGAGTCACTACACGCAGCTCATTGCAACTGCTGTATGGCACATAATGGCATAATGAGGTCAGTATTTAATACAAACTACAGGCGAAATACCTATAGACTACACTTATTGACAGAGAGAAAACAGAAAATTTACGATATATGAGACGGTATCGCAATTTTTATGCTTTGCACTCATAGCATGGCATGACTCATAGCATGGCGTGCTGCGATGATGCAATCGACAATTGACTGCCTGGAAGGCAAATGTGTGTCTCTCATATGCGATGAGACTAGTGACTGTGGGCATCACGACTGTTGTAATAAGGCACTTCAGTGAGGAGAATAACCGGCCAGTAGAAGTGTTCATTCCGCTGGAACTACTTCTTAGTGTTGACAGCAGCTCAGTATTCTCGGCACTGCAGCGGGTTCTAGGTGTTCTCAAAACCACGTGGACATCAGTGAATTCTGCTTGCTTCAATGGCGCTGCTGCCATATCAGGGCACATTTCAGAGGTGCAAGCCAAATGCAAAGAGAAAAACAACTGAATATTATACGTCCATTGTTACGCTGACTGTTTGAATGTGGCTCTCGTCGTTGCGTGTTTGTCAAGGGCCGAGAACAAAATTCTTTTGATTTCTTCGGCGCCATCCCTTACGAAAATGCCATATATGGCACATATATAGATTATATGTGGTAACATATAAGTAAATGTGGCCAGATATGTTGCCATATATGCGCCCAAACAAGGCCATATATGGCACATCCATCCCATATATGGCGTCAAATGCAGCCATATATGGCGCGGTCGGCCCATATGCGGGGTCAAATGCAGCCATATATGGCATCAAATACTGCCATATATGGCGGGGTCGGCCCATATGTGGGGTCAAATGCAGCCATATATGGCGCGGTCGGCACATATGTGGGGTCAAACGCAGCCATATAAGGGATCTGCAGTCATGTACCATATATGAACTGCATGTCTAAATCGCCCAATAAACACGTACGTGGCACGCATACACACACATTACAGCTGTACGTATCAGACAAATTGTCTAACACCATAATGAATACATGATGCACCAGGTGGTCCTATTGCCATTAAATTTATATGCACACAATCATCAATACCACATCTCCTGTCATGCACGTACTATATGCATGTCAGTTCCACTTTTTATAGTCTTAATTTCTATTAATGCACGATGCACGCACAGAAGCATGCTAATTGTATTCTACAAGAAAAATAATATATCAATCTCAAATGATAGCATTTAATTGTTAGATGTCGAAGGTGAAAAATTGTGCAGGTGTAGGACAATGCTTTCGAAATTAAAGAAAAATGTCCCAGCAGCTTTGAAGCCTCCACTTATTGACATTAAAAAGATTGAAAGTTCACTGCATGCATGCACCACGAACTACAAAAAAAAGCCCGGCTGTTCACATTCTTTTGAGCAATATACGGCATGAAATATATATTGCAACAATATTAATCGATCGCGTTCTCTGTTTATTTCTCTTGTTATTGGCAGCATATACTAAAGGAACTCATAAGGAGACATGTGCATGCGCACCACGAGCTTTTGATTAACAGCAGAATTACCGATCAAGCAGAAGAACTCAAGCAGAGCTTTCATATTTGTTGAAGAGACATTTAGAAAACTCATGTGTTGGCAACATAACATCTTTATTTGAACAGTAAAGCCACCATTCAGCGCGGGGACTCCTCGCTGCCGTTTATACGAGGCAAGCGCTGCTAACCCTTACAAAAATGCACTTTGCGTTTCAATTAACTGCGTATGGCAATTTCTATTGAGTGCCCTCAGTGAAAATTTAATTTGCATAATAACAGAAATCATCAATCGACTCTCAGTCGATACCAATTCAATTGGCAAAATTTAAGCAACGTTTAATTGAATCGCACTCAGTAGAAATCTGATTGGCCCTACATTGAACACTGCCAAAATGATCTCATTTTAGTAACAACTACATTTCACTTCGGGTGTCGAATTCACAGCATTTATCTTTTGTATAATGTTTGCTACCATGGCCGAGCAGGATTACGAATGACGTATAGCATCAGTGCTGTCTGAAACATTCTCTGGTGGATATTTTTGGCGGTGCATACTCGCCTTGCACGGCGCATAAACCAATCTTGTCATTATATTTACAACCCTTACTGGAGCAGCCATCTATTACTTGAATCTGCAGGCAAGCGAGACTTTTCAAGCACGATATGCGTGGCGTTCATGATCACAATCTACACGGAAGCTGTGAGAAAAATATTCTCGCTGATTCCGTGCGTATGCCATGTTTTTATAAACAGCGAATTTATTATGGCTAAAATCACCGCATATCAATTAAGATATAAACACAGATAAAGCCTGTCACGCATGTTAACTACTGAGGGTACGTGAAACTTTCATGTGCCAGTAAAGGGAAACTGGTAGAGGTAGAAACAACTTTATTTTGGAATAGTTATACAGAAGCCTCAGGGGGAAGGGGTAATTTGCAAAAAGCGACGCACGAGAACGCGTCCTAGGAGAGCGCTCACGTACCCCTCCGGGCGAGCCCCTTTGTGTACCGAATTACTCGCACCAAGTTAGTCATGGTAGGCAGTCGCGGTGCGTGCCACGTGCAGCGCTGTAAAAGATGGTGCTCATGTTTACTCTGTGTGTTTCCGCGACCACAAAGTAGTGCGTTGCTTGCGGGAGGGAAAAACAATAAATGCCTCGCTCGCAGCCTCACGTCATAATACATTTCTGATCAGCTTAACAAAACACGCTCATAATTGAAGGGTAAACAATCGAAATGTGGGAGTCTGTCTTTTTTGTCTCTCGATCGTTTGTGAGTCGCAGCGATACACCTCTCCTTTTATTTTACGCACTACTTGCGTAGCCTTCCCAGCATTGCAGCTCATGTGTGGTGGCGACAGCGCACTGTCGCGCAGGGCCACCGTGAACAACGTGCGGCAGAATTTTTTACAAGTGCGCGCACGGTCGTGGTGTGACTAGGACGGCCGATGGGTGATGTTACCAAGGTGGTGTTTTATTGCAAGAGCACGGCCACGCCGAACGAGCCCACCAGTGTTTTCAGCAGAGGTCATCGTAGCGAGGAAACGACAGCCGGTGCTTGTTCTATGGACTATCGGCTCGCACGCCACGGATAAGGCCACGTGTTAGCAAGTACTCTTGCGGCTCATCGGACTTCTTCTCTCTTCTAATCGCGCGTTAAGTATTGCTTATTCTCCTTGTATGTTTTGTTAATAGGGTATTCTTGCATGTTTTTTTTTCTTTTTGACTCTCTGGCCTTTTCGATTTTCTTACTAAAGAGGCACACGTCGGAGACGTTTATTCTTTTCGTTGGAATCTTATACCTTGATCTTAGCAGTGTGTGTGTGTGTAGATCATGCAGATGTAAAACATGCAGGACCTTGTAGCGCTCGTGGTCTTTTCTTTTCCTCCCATTACCTGTTTTCTCATGCCCCTAGTCTGCAGTGTTGTGCGTGCCTATTGAGGTCATGTGCCTGTTATGCGCCTAGTATGTGTGTGACTACTGCGGACGCAAGTTTATGCCATTGACATAACATACCTTATAGTGCACGTTACCCAGTCATCCACACAGACATAATTGTCCACGGCACCTATTTTGGGATATTGTGGGCATATCTGGCCATATCCATATATGGGTCCATGTAGCCGTATATGGATGTATCAGGAATTGGACCATATATGACCATATATGTCCATATATAAGAATTGCCATATATGGCTATATCAGGAATTGGGCCATATATGGCCATACATGGCGACACTTGCCATATATGGCCATATATTGCCCAATTCCTGATATAGCCATATATGGCATTTCTTATATATGTCCATATATGGCATTTTTGTAAGGGATAGAATCAAGACCAGTGCGCCATGCAATTTTGGGCATATACGGCTGTAGGCACAGGTCTAACGACGCTAAAATCTTTGTCCACAAGCAGATGCGCGAGCTGGGCAGAAGCCGTGAAAGCATTCCAAGATAACCGCTGCACCATGGTAGACGCTTTAGGGGAAATCACTGAAAACACGCAGCATTCGGAAACGCGAGCAAAAGCAGAAGGAGACTTCTCGCGCAACTGGAAAGCTTCGAGTTTCAATTCTGTAGGGAAATGGCCCATCTTGTGCTGCAGATGGTCCTCAACATTAGCCGCATGCTCCAGGACCCAAAAATAAATCTTCTTGCTGCGTTCCAGGGAGTGAATGATCTCCAAGAAGCTACCAAGGGAATGAGGCTGGACGAGAGTGCCTTTACAAAGGTGTTTCAAGGTGCCACAGAGATACGCCAGACACGCGGGATCAGAATTCCTGCTGTGAGACAGAGGAAAGTGTCTAGAAGCGTAGCCGTGAACTTCGCCAGTCAGTTTTTTCACGAAACAAAGGAGGAAGAACTCAGCGTCGGCGTTTTTTACGCCATGCTTGATGCTTTCGTTGAAGGAATGGAGGCAAGATTCACGCAGGAGGCCGTCGTTCTCATATCTGAGATAATGAACATTCTGCGCCTCACTGCCAATGACGAGGAGATAGATGTTGTCACCAAGTATTTTGACATGGAGTCTGACAGCTTGCGGGCTCAGCTCCGCTTAATGAAGGCGCAGGTTAGCACAGAGCACATAAAGCTCGGTGACTGTAATGAATGGCTAGAATGGTCGCAACAAAACGGCCTAGGAGCGCTAGTTTATAAGGACTTTTTCAAATCCTTAAAGGCTTTGCAGTTGTCCCTGTGACTAGCTGCTCATGCGAGCGGACGTTTTCAAAGCTCACCATTGTGAAAACAAATCAACTATGAGTCATGACCGGCCGCCGTAGCGGCTTTTAGCGTTCGTTGAGTCACAGATTGCATTGTCAACAAGTTCTGAGTGAGTAATCGAACAGTTCGCGACAAAAGTGCGTAGATTTTTGCTTTAGACTCCACGCTTGATGAAAAGTAGTACATCCCCACGCGCTATACATCTTTAGTAATCCAGTCATAAAATATCTTTACAAACACATAACATATTCATTAGTTTGTACATCTTTGTTGACCATGAAATACTGCGTGCGTGTTATCTTGTACAAAAAAGTAATTATAGCCCTTGTCTCTATTACATGTTTCTCTCAAGCGCCTGAAAGTGAGATTATCAACTGTACATTTGCATGCACAGAAGAAAAAAGTGGCATGTCATAGCGTTTATATTCGATAATTACTAAATACTGTAACTTGCAGTCTCTTATATATATGTGCGGTATATTCTCGTGCTTTTAGGCGTTGCCATTGTGTCGTGTATTGGGTGGCGTTTTCCGTCCTCTGCATGAACGTTGCAGACGCCATATGACAGCTATCGCCATGTGTAGGTGCACCCATGCGTTTGCCCTGTATGTATACTATATTTCCCATGCTAGCAGAGTCACGTTGAGGCAATATTTTTAAATATTCTATGCTGTTAAATATGGCATATGTGTCGTGTCGTTCTCTGATATAGAAAGAATAAAAATTCTTTTTAGGTGCGCTGGGTCACTGACGCATCAGGTGCGCAGGGACTGCCTTTCCTTGCGGACGTTTCACAAGAAAGACCAACTGCTTAATAATATTTAGCATATGTTACAATTCAATATTGTTGAAATAAACGTTTCATAACCATATCTCCCGTCAGCACCACGATAAGAGCGGAAGGACATCAGTGGGAGTGCAAGGGAGGGAGGGGGGGGGGCGCTCTGGGGAAACCTCGCGCCCGCCAATCGAAAATCCTGTGCACGCCTATGCTCCAGTCTCAACAACCCCAAGACATATGAAACACGCGGCTGTCAAAAGAGCTTCGGGATACCGAGCTCTGCGGAGTTTCGTGACCTGCAGTTCCACACTATAAGACAACAGATATCTACAATACACCATTAACGCCCTTTGCCCCTTGAAACAGGTTGACCTGTGACGGACAATAAGGTAACGAGATAAGCGCGTTCGCAGCGCATCGAGACACAATCGATACACCGTAAAAGTATTTCGGCACATAGATAGAAATACACCTTCCAAACGTATCTTGTTAAAGCAACACGGATACTCGAAAATATACCTAATATGCTATCTGGATACTACAGTATCGCAAGAGCACCATCCTGCAACAAATGAACCGCAGGCGTAATTAAACAGAGGTAAGATTAAACAGAGAGTAAGATGGGGGGACGAAATGAAGAAATTCGCAGGCGTCAAATGGAATCAGCTCGCGCAGGACAGGCAAGAATGGAGAGGATTGGGAGAGGCCTTCGTCCTGCAGTGGACATAAGATAGCCTGATGATGATGATGATGAGTAAAGACAGGCTAATTAAGCCGAGATGAAATAACCTAAACGTATTAAGCTAATACTAAATTACGACATCACCGTGTGAAATTTAAAGATTATATTAGCTGTAGAAATCGCAGTTTTGGCAGAAGGGCGAAGTAATGAAGGTGATAGCAATGCGTGATGTGGTATGCGAAGTAAGTCAAGCAGCTGTAAGGTCAATCTGAATTGTAGTGAATGTGGCCTTATAAGTAAGCATGCAGGTGCTTAAATAACCATGTGACGGACGAGCAACCGGCA
>CM023487.1:88071926-88143366 GCA_013339685.2 Hyalomma asiaticum | reverse complement strand
ATTCCGCTGTGAGACAGAGGAAAGTGTCTAGAAGCGTAGCCGTGAACTTTCGCCAGTCAGTTTTTTCACGAAACAAAGGAGGAAGAACTCAGCGTCAGCGTTTTTTACGCATGCTTGATGCTTTCGTTGAAGGAAATGGAGGCAAGATTCACGCAGGAGGCCGTCGTTCTCATATCTGCGATAATGAACATTCCTGCGCCTCACTGGCAATGACGAGGAGATAGATGTTGTCACCAAGTATTTTGACATGGAGTCTGACAGCTGCGGGCTCAGCTCCGCTTAATGAAGGCGCAGGTTAGCACAGAGCACATAAAGCTCGGTGACTGTAATGAATGGCTAGAATGGTCGCAACAAACGGCCTAGGAGCGCTAGTTTTATAAGGACTTTTTTCAAATCCTTAAAGGCTTTGCAGTTGTCCCTGTGACTAGCTGCTCATGCGAGCGGATGTTTTCAAAGCTCACCATTGTGAAAACAAATCAACTATGAGTCATGACCGGCCGCCGTAGCGGCTTTTAGCGTTCGTTGAGTCCCAGATTGCAATTGTCAACAAGTTCTGAGTGAGTAATCGAACAGTTCGCGACAAAACTGCGTAGATTTTGCTTAGACTCCACGCTTGATGAAAAGGACTACATCCCCACGCGCTATACATCTTAGTAATCCAGTCATAAAATATCTTTACAAACACATAACATATTCATTAGTTTGTACATCTTTGTTGACCATGAAATACTGCGTGCGTGTTATCTTGTACAAAAAAGTAACTTATAGCCCTTGTCTCTATTACCTGTTTCTCTCAAGCGCCTGAAAGTGAGATTATCAACTGTACATTTGCATGCACAGAAGAAAAAAAGTGGCATGTCATAGCGTTTATATTCGATAATTACTAAATACTGTAACTTGCAGTCTCTTATATATATGTGCGCTATATTCTCGTGCTTTAGGCGTTGCCATTGTGTCGTGTATTGGGTGGCGTTTTTCGTCCTCTGCATGAACGTTGCGGACGCCATATGACAGCTATCGCCATGTGTAGGTGCACCCATGCGTTTGCCCTGTATGTATACTATATTTCCCATGCTAGCAGAGTCACGTTGAGGCAATATTTTTAAATATTCTATGCTGTTAAATATGGCATATGTGTCGTGTCGTTCTCTGATATAGAAAGAATAAAAATTCTTTGTAGGCGCGCTGCGTCACTGACGCATCAGGTGCGCAGGGACTGCCGTTCCTTGCGGACGTTTCACAAGAAAGACCAACTGCTTAATAATATTTAGCATATGTTGCAATTCATATTGTTGAAATAACGTTTCATAACCATATCTCCCGTCAGCACCACGATAAGAGCGGAAGGACATCAGTGGGAGTGCAAGGGAGGGAGGAGGGGGCACTCTGGGGAAACCTCGCGCCCGCCAATCAAAAATCCTGTGCACGCCTATGCTCCAGTCTCAACATCCCCAAGACATATGAAACACGCGGCTGTCAAAGAGCTTCGGGATACCGAGCTCTGCGGAGTTTCGTGACCTGCAGTTCCACACTATAAGACAACAGATATCCACAATACACCATTAACGCCCTTTGCCCCTTCAAACAGGTTGGCCTGTGACGGACAATAGGTAACGAGATAAGCGCGTTCGGCAGCGCATCGAGACACAATCGATACACCGTAAAAGTATTTCGGCACATAGATAGAAATACACCTTCCAAACGTATCTTGTTAAAGCAACACGGATACTCGAAAATATACCTAATATGCTATCTGGATACTACAGTATCGCAAGAGCACCATCCCTGCAACAAATGAACCGCAGGCGTAATTAAACAGAGGTAAGATTAAACAGAGAGTAAGATGGGGGGACGAAATCAAGAAATTCGCAGGCGTCAAATGGAATCAGCTCGCGCAGGACAGGCAAGAATGGAGAGGATTGGGAGAGGCCTTCGTCCTGCAGTGGACATAAGATAGCCTGATGATGATGATGATGAGTAAAGACAGGACTAATTAAGCCGAGATGAAATAACCTAAACGTAATTAAGCTAATACTAAATTACGACATCACCGTGTGAAATATTAAAGATTATAATTAGCTGTAAGAAATCGCAGTTTTGGCAGAAGGGCGAAGTAATGAAGGTGATAGCAATGCGTGATGTGGTATGCGAAGTAAGTCAAGCAGCTGTAAGGGCAATCTGAATTGTAGTGAATGTGGCCTTATTAAGTAAGCATGCAGGTGCTTAAATAACCATGTGACGGACGAGCAACAGCGGCAGCAGCGCAGCAGAGCTCCGAGGTAAGTCATGTTTGGATGCCTTCCGGCTTCACACCACGCGACCGCGCTAAGCAGCGTGCGCTTTGCACCATCGAGAAACTGGGCCCTGCACAGTGGCGTCAAGCAAGCGCGTTCCTTATGGCACTCGTAGACGCATTCGCGTGAGCGCGATGTGGCGAGCGCATTGCCGGTTTGGCGCCAGAACTAGGGCCCTTTCGTCGACCCCTTCGTCACAGCGGGAGGGTCAAATTTTCCAGTTTTCGGTGGACCTTGCCACCCCGTCAGCGGAGGCCAGCAGCGTGTGGAGAAGACGCCGCGCAGCAATGGTCGCTAGCTCCACGACAGACTTTAGGAAAATCCTGTAATTTCCCACCCACGCAAGCCAAGGGCGCCCATGGGAACACAGCGGCCGGTCTCTTCCCAGCAATCTTCAAATGGACGTAAACAAGGCTGAAACGATATTTAAGACCGTGCCGCCCTTTTGTCGGGAAGCAATCGACCCAGCCGACTTTGTCGTGCTGGCTGGCTCTGTACTCAACCGATTTAGTTGTTTACTATTAAGTTGCTTTGTTTTCTAAACGGTCGTGCTCTACCTTCCCCGCCGCTGTGTTGCTATACCGCACACTGTTTTGTCGATAGAGATCCTGCCTGCCCGCAAGCCACGTCGCTTTGGCATTACTTCAGAACTACAACCTGCAGCACAAAAGAGGACAAGGACGAAGACAAAAACCACACGGGACAAGCGCTGACTTCCAACAAGTGTTTATTAGCACGGGGATCACGTATATATAGGCACACATCAGATCATACATCATTGCCGCACATGCGTAAAAACGCCATCTCTTTATCTGAAAGAGGTATCGACGGTGTGCTGACACAGCTTTCCCCTAACCTGCTAATACGTTCGGTCTCGGCAATCTCCCTAGTGAGGCGTGAATTGTTCTTCAGAATGACAGCAGTGTTCTTCAGGTCCGGTGAACAATCTTGGCAAGTTGCGCAATGGCTAGCCAAAAAACCTTGAAATTCCTTCCCTTGGCGAGCGTTTTTTACATTGTTGGCATGCTCTCTTAGCCTAACATTGACGCACCTTCCGGTTGCCACATTAGTCAAATTACTTCAGAACATTGGAGGCAGCGGTGAGATGCATACGTACTCCGTATCTCCTGCTGGTCCATCTTCGCAGCAGTGGCTCCGCCTCGGTGGGATACCAACCTACCCTGTATCATCTACCACAGCTCACCCCCATTCACAACATTGATGGCGGCGGGGAGACATCAACGTAACCCCGTATCTTCCAGGCTACCCCCTTCACAACACCGGCGAGGCGCCTGCAACGGAGCACATGACCAAGGCGCTGCTAAGCAGTACGCAGCACGTTTGATGGCTGCCAAGATAGCGCGGTTGCCATCCCTGGCGCGCGCACTAAGTCCACACTAGCTGCTCGAGCGGCAACACCCCCCCCCCCTTTTTTTTCAAGCTCGTTAAAGACTGGCGGGGCGTTTCCTCACCGCCTCGACGCAGGCCTCCCGAGCGGGGTGATGTTATCGCACGCGCCCTCCGAGGGACAGAGATGGGCCGGGGCTCGTTTGATCTCTGCTTCAGCCGCGTTCGGCGGCCCCGCTCGCGTGCTTTTAACCGCAGGTAAAACGTAGGATGCGCCGGGGGTTATCAATTTGGACTTGGACATCACGTCGACGGCAAAGACCAGTCGACACTAGCCATATAATTGCGCTGGCGAGAAAACAAATGCTCAGCTGGCTTTGATGCCATTAAAGTGCGACCAATCAAAACAGTTGCCCACATATTAAGTGTAGTGTTATCTGACACAACAAATACGATTTTGTTTTCCGCAATATTTTCTCACAATAAAGGAGGCTTAGTTCACGCTTTTATTAACTATCGGCCTATATCTGTACTTCCGTGCTTTTTGAAAGTACCAGAGAAAACGATTGAAGATTAGCAAACGATTTATTAAAACATAACTTATTACCACATCCTCTCTCATTCAAGTCCGTATGGATTTCAAGAATGCAAATGAACTGAGAGCGTGTTACATTATATAAAAGAAAAATTACTATTTAAAGTGGAAAATTATTTATATACCCTAGGAATTTTTCTGGACTTCAATAAGGCATTTTATTCCATCAAACATGATATCTTTGCTAAGTTACAAAGGTATTGAGTACGCGTGGTCCGTTTAATTAGGAGCTATCGGTCCAACCGAGCGCGGTTTTACAGTATTCATGATACGACGTCAGATTAGAATCTATTAAACATGGTGTCCCACAGGTATCAACTTTAGGGCCTCAATTGTTTCTTCTCTGTATGAGTGAGATCGCTTCAACACATCCCAGACGTGGTACGTTATGCAGTTGACACGAGCGTGTCCATTTCCTTTGCCAACTTGGATGCCGTCATAATCATCGGAAAATTTTTGTTTAAGCAATTTTTCAAAGTAATCGCCTACGATTAAATGTCAGGAAAACGAGGTTCATAATATTTCATGCCATCAATAACCCAATCATATTATGTAGTGTAATTACATTCCGATCTGAAAAATTGGAGCATATGTAACGCAACACGAATTCTTAGGAGTTCAGTTTCAAGAAAATCTGCGGTAGACTAAGCATTGTGGACTTTATGATGAGTAGTAGTTCGGAAACACTACGTATATTGTCGCGGTTCACTGAGAGCAAGAGTTTTATTGCTCGAAGAACTAGCACTACTACGTCGGACTCGGGAGCACCAGCAGCGGAACCAGGAGCAGAGATCACAAGAACCTCGTCTTCTTCTCTAGAGCGGGCTTGCATTCACGAGCGGGTCAGTCAGTTCGTAATTGTCTTCCTAGTTGCCAGCGGATAACATAGTGGGAAGGCCGCATTATGCCCCCTCCAGAAGGATCATTGTCCCGGTGCTCACTGAACAAGGAACAGTCAGTGATTTTGCCGTGAGGGTGCGCAGTTCATTCGAAAACGTACGGCTTCATACACACCCCGTGTACTGTCTCAGGAAGATGTTGATGGCGTCTGGAACAAGACGGGCTGTCAGGAACGACCTCGTAGGTGACATCCGTAAGACGGCGAAGCAGCTTGTACGGGCCGAAGTAACGGCGTAGGAGCTTCTCCGCGAGCTCCCGGCGTCTTACGGGAGTCCAAGCCCAGGCTCTTTCGCCCGGTTGAAAAACGATGAATCGATGTCGAAGGTTGTATCGTAGGGTGTCACCTTCCTGCTGGTTAGTTATTCTGACGCCCGCTAGCTGCCGGGCTTCTTCGGCACGCTGGGTGAATGCTGCGGCATCAGCGTCTGTCTCATTGAAATCGTGAGGCAGCATGGCGTCAAGCATGGTCGTGACATCTCGCCCATGATGGAGACGGAACAGCGCCATTGTCGTTGTTTCCTGCCTTGCAGTATTGTATGCGAAGGTGACATACGGCAGCATTTTATCCCAGTTGTTATGCTCGATATCGACTATATGCAGAGCATGTCGGCAGTAGTTTTGTTGAGGCGTTCCGTAAGCCCATTCGTTTGTGGGTGGTAGGCGGTTGTCTGCCTATGCGACGTACCACTGCGCATGAGTATAGTGCGCAGAAGCTCAGCTGTGAATGTGGTTCCTCTGTCGGTGATGACCGTATGTGGCACGCCGTGCCACAGTCCGATGTTTTGAATAAAGAACTGGGCCACCTCGGCTGCAGTGCTGGAAGGAATTGCCTTGGTTTCCGCATAGCGGGTGAGGTAGTCTGTCGCGACTACTACTCATTTATTGCCGCTGTCGGAAATGGGAATTGAGCCCAGGAGGTCCATTCTGATTTGAGCAAAAGGCGTTTCTAGAACTGGAATCGGATGCAAAAGTCCGTCGGGTTTAGCTGGTGGCGCTTTGCGTCTCTGACAGTCAAGGCAAGTTCTGACGTAACGCTTTTACGTCCCCGCGAACCTTGGCCAGTAGTACTTTTCTCTGATTCTTACCAAGGTTAGTGCACAACCAAGGTGCCCCGAGGATGGCTCATCGTGGCAGGCCCGCAAGATTTCGGTACGGAGACTTGTGGGCACGACAAGGAGATGACGATTCCCAGTCGAAGTAAAGTTCTTTCTGCAGAGAATACCTTCACGCAAATAGAATGATGGCAACCTTCTTGAAAACATTTTCGGCATATGTGTACATTTCCCATCGAGAAATTGAATCAAAGAGCTGAGGTCCTCGTCAGCTTGTTGTTGCCTGGAGGTGTCTGCCGCATTAAAGACTCCCAGAAAAGCAGCAATTTCATCATCATCGGTCCCAGAGGAATCGATAGGGGATCGTGATAGGCAGTCGGCATCTAAGTGTTGCCGTCCAGATTTATACAAAATAGTCATGTCAACAAACAAATTGCTGGTTGTAACCAATCGCGGTTGCATGATGTGCAATGAGTAATGAGATCTACCATTTAGTATGCCGGAATGGATGTGTGGAGACGAAATGGAAATAGACAGTCATCAGGGAGGTAACAGGCACACAGATACATACATACATATCTATAAACTAGCAAACACGCATGCATACACCCCATCAGACACACATACACCCCATCAGACAACCGATTTTTGCGTTCAAGTAAGGCGGTGGGGCGACTTTGCTCACATGTTGCATTCCCCGCAGTTGTCTGGGGGAATACCAATTGCTGAAATCCAGAACGTCATGGTTCTTAAAACTGCTCTGACAGGTAGACTGACGCGCGTGGAAAATCGTGTTTTAGCGAATCGTTTTAACTTGTCGGTTGTAGCTAAGCAGACCTGTTTTCGCGTGCAGAGTTCTGCGCGTTTGGCGAGCGTAGTCAAAGTTGGGGTAAAAGAAATTTTGAAAACCTTCCATGTTCTCCCGCATACAGGAAAGGTTAGGAAAGGGTTTTAGGAAAGGTTACTCGACAATGGACCACAGCCACGCTATCAACCTAGTAATTGAGAAGTACGCCGAATATAACAAACCTCTTTATATGGCGTTTATCGACTACGAGAAAGCATTTGACTCCATAGAAATACAAGCAGTTATAGAAGCTCTACGACGACAAGGGGTACCTGGCGTATACGTGAAAATCATAAACAACATATACAAAGATTGCACAGCCACACTACTCCTACATGAGAAAAGCAGAGAAATCCCGATCGAGAGAGGTGTGAGACAGGGAGATACGATATCCCCGATGCTATTCACTGCATGTTTAGAGGAAATCTTTAAACGTCTAGACTGGGAAGAAAAGGGCATTCGAATAGGTGGAGAATATCTCAGCAATTTAAGATTTGCAGACGACATTGTACTCTTTAGCAATGATGGAGACGAACTACAAAACATTATAATGACCTAAACAGGGAAAGTATTAAAATTGGGTTAAAAATGAATAGGCAAAAGACCAAAGTTATGCTCAATAGCCTAGCTAAGGAACAGGAATTTACAATCGACAATGAACCCTTACAATGTGTAAACGAATATGTATACCTGGGACAGTTAATAACAGGAACTCCCAACCACGAAAAAGAAATTCTCCGTAGAATAAGGATGGGCTGGAGCGGATTCGGAAGGAATTACGAAATCATGACTGGAAACTTACCGCTCTCACTAAAGCGCAAAGTATTCAATCACTGTATCCTCCCAGTACTAACGTACGGTGCAGAAACGTGGAGGATAACTAAAAGACTAGAGATGAAACTAAGGAGCGCGCAACGTGCAATGGAAAGAAAAATGATAGGGGTAACGCTAAGAGATAAAAAACGAGCGGAATGGATCAGAGAACAGACAGGAGTAGCCGATATTATTATATCAATTAAAAGAAAGAAGTGGACCTGGGCAGGACATGTCATGAGGAGAACAGATAACAGATGGACAGTAAGAGCGACGGAATGGATACCAAGAGAGGGAAAACGCAACAGAGGCAGGCAAAGGGTTAGATGGAGCGATGAAATTAAAAAGTTTGCGGGCGTAAAGTGGAACCAACTCGCTCAGGAGAGGGTGGAGTGGAAATCGATGGGAGAGGCCTTCGTCCTGCAGTGGACCTAAACAGGCTGATGATGATGATGATGATGAGTCATGTCATATTCTTGCAACCTGAGGCTCCAACGGGCCAAACGTCCGGACAGGTCTTTGATGTTTGTCCGCCAACAAAGGTGGTCGCTGACTACCTGAAAAGCACGTCCATACAAGTACGTGCGAAACTTGGTGATTGCCCATACTACAGCGAGGCATTCTTTTTCCTTGAAGTAATAGTTATGGCGCTAAAACAACGGGACACAGAGAAGACAAAACACACACTGGCGCCACACTGTTTTGTCTTCTCTGTGTCCCGTTGTTTTAGCGCCGTAACTATTACTTCAAGCAATGAACCAACTACCTCAGCAACATATCCTTTTGAACTGCATTCTTTTTCCGTAGCTCAGTAATTGCCCTCGGCACGCGAGAGTGTCCCGCTCGCATAGGCAATGACTCGCCGCAACACGCTTGCCACTGAATGAGAACGGCGTCAAGTCCCACATTGCTGGCATCCTTGTGAGTGGCTGTATCCTCATCGAAGTGAGCGAGCACCGGCGGAGCTTGTAGGCGTTGCCGCTATTCATTAAATGCCGCTTCTTACTCCTCCGTCCACACGAACGTGACGTCGTCTCTAGTTAGACGAGTGAGTGGAAAAGCGGTGCGTGAAGATGAATCGACGGTAGTAGGCGCAAAGACCAAGGAAGCGTCTGACCGCCTTTTTATCTGTGGGCCTCGGAAATTTCGCGACGGCTTGAATTTTAGCAGGGTCAGGTTTGGGGTCACCCCAAACGAGAGCTTTTACTTATCCTTGCTACATTCTTGCTTTCACTACTGTAACTTCTGTGGGGTCATCATCATCATCAGCCTGTTTAGGTCCACTGCAGGACGAAGGCCATCTCCCAGCGATTTCCAGTCCACCCTATCCTGAGCGAGTTTCCTGCTGAATGTTTAGAGTATACGAGTAGCTTTAATGCAGGACACTAAGTGCTGGTGGATATTTAAAGGATTTGGAATTTGCCAATTTAATGATTGTAGTCCATAACCTGTTCTGTGGGGTGTTACGCCTCAAACCAATTGTACTACTACTTCTTATGCAAATAAGGCTGTCCGTAACATTCATAATTTATACTATCGTAATCACGTTGCCTCTTATTTCATCGTGAATCGTGTTCGTAGTATCCCTTCAGTATACGCCCAACGCCTTTATGAAGTTACCTTCACTCGTTACACTGCCGACTGTCAAGCTCTTCTTTCCACGTATACTAAAAGGTCTCCAAAGTATTACTTCAGGCATTCGACTCTTACCGTGCCGAAAACAAGAACGGGTTATGGACTACAATCATTAAATTGGCAAATTCCAAATCTTTTCAATATCCACCAGCACTTAGTGTTCTGCATTAAAGCTACTCGTATACTCTAAACATACAGCAGGAAATTCAAAAAAATATTTTATTGAGTGTCAGTTTTGACAAACTCTTGTGATGGCATTTTTTTGCTGAATATTTAATAAAGTTTCCCTGTGCTTGTATTTAATACTACGTAGCTTATGTACTTTCCACTGCGGCTCACATGTAGTTAGTGTTGTTTACATAGCAATGGTTTTTAGTATTAAGTGTGCATCTGTATCGAAATTCCCATTTATGACTTCATTATGTGCGATTTAATGCGTGTGTTGTGCTAGAGGCCCAGACAGGGAGACGTTTTTAAATGCACCCTTTCACTGCAGCACCAAGACAATCTTGTATTGTTAAATAAATAAATAAATAAATAATAACCAAGTCTAAATAAATTGGCACTAATGAAGCTATGTTTGTTATGTTGAGGTTAATTATGGAAGGCTAAGTAGCTAACACTCATTACGCCAAGCATAATAAAGTCATTATAATGAGGCTACCAATGATTAAGGCAAGCATGGCTAAGGTGGCAAGGCTAATTAGGTCTTGTCAATTAAGTCAAGCGTAATTAACTTATGACTAATTGAGGCAAGTCCAACTGAGCTGATGCTGATAGGTTGCCAGGCGAGTAGCAAAATCTAGCAGGTACATGTAAGACCTAGCAAAGTCACGTGAAACTTCATATCGGCCAGCTTTGCTGTGTTAAGCCATGCCTTAAGTTGCGCATGGCTTCACAAAATATATTTATGTACTTCGCATAATATTATTCTTTTTCTTTACGGTTATTCGATTTGCAACAGTGCCATGTTCGTGAACAGCTGTATTGAAATACGTTTTTAGCTTGACACGCGTTTGGGCAAGTTGTATAATTTTCTCTTTCACATATATAAATTGACTGGGCAGCAGCCTTGCGCCCGGGAACGCCTGTGATTGTTTTATTTCATTTAACGACGCCCATGCCTCACATTATGTGTTTGGAATAATCTGCTCATTGCAATAATTAGGGCAACGTCACTGAATTGGCAGGGACAAGAACTACGACGGGACGTGCCCTCACAAGTGGCTGATTTTATTTCAGAAATGTATGGTCCTTATGCATGGTCCTTATGCCGGCGACACGATTACAAAAGTAAAGCATATCACATGTAGAAAACAGCACTTTCTAGACAGCAATTTGCCTTCTTCTCAGAATTGCCTGCACGCCTCTTTTGCAACAACCACATCGTGTGGCATGGCGTAAAACATGAACTATAGTCGAATATCCGCGGTATGATATCGACTGCCTTGAACCGGCACAGCCTCTCGCACAGTGCCGCCTCTAGCGGCCGCTCCTGTGCCGGTATGAAACGGCGGGTGTAGTTTCGTGACCAGAAAAGCATTGAAGGATTCTGGTAAGAGTAAGAGGGAATTAAGACTGACAGACTGTACTGCGTCTTCTGCGTATGCCTGGCAGATGTTCTACTTTTCGGATGGTCATTCCCAGGTGGTTAGGTATTCTACGTGCAAACATGATACACTACTCGCCTTGCATTTCAGTATGAAACGAGGATTTCGTACCATCATATGAAAGCAGTAATCGGGATCTGCTCGACAGCTGTGGATAAAAACTACACGTGGACTTAAAACGGAGCATTGGTGTCACTAGCTGAATGCGAGATAATATTCTGATATGGCACATTCAGACGGCAGTGTATCATTTCTCTGTATGGTCAATGAGCTGCTTCATTCTGTTGTTCTCTCTGTATAAGTCACTGTTCAACCATTAAACGACGCATTGCGCGTCTTTCTCAGTGTCTGTTGGCTCAACTGAAACTTTTTAACGGTTCACACCGCGTAGGTCATTTCCATGAGCAAAGGTGTCGCCTTGCATTAGCAACGCGAGAGTACGCTTTCTGATGACGTGGGCGTTCCGCCCGCACAGCAGCTAATGAGCGAGCGGCCAAGTGCAGGGCGGCCACTAGTGCGTCCCCATCGCGTGGCCATAAAGCAATGTTGAAAACTCACACGTCTGGCGTTGCCGTCATAAAGCGGTCATCCCAAAATTTGGTCGTTGTATTTCTGATTCCTTCGACAAAATAATAAAGAGCCACTTCGTCTTCAGGGTTACTGGAACTTGTTCGTATTTGCACCTGCGTCAGTATAAAACGAAAAAGAAAATCACAGCATATTTACGAGGTGAATGATGATGAGTGGGGCGTAGCTCCGGAAGGAATCATCGGTAAACCGTGAAAATCTTCCGTGCAATTCGCCCCACAATTAAAAGTGAAACACTTGAGTAAATGTCATCAAACTATTATAACATATCGCATCTTTCATCATCAACTACAAGTACCGCCATCTAGTTTTATAACATCTCGCGCATGCTACGAATCCTCACGGTTCAACTATGCACAATGCACAAGTGAAATCTCCCACCGGCACTTCATTGCAAGTCAAGATGCAGTGCCTATATATATATATATATATATATATATATATATATATATATATATATATATATATATATATATATATATGGGTTTTGCCGGTGAACGCTTCTCCAACGCGAGCAGTCGGTATCTCTCAATCAAGAAACTCGCTAGGAGACGCTGCCTGCGCCAACGTTGTCTCTCGCGTTTGCCGGGGCAGTGTCGAGTTTGCCGGGAAGCGCGTGGCTTCCGGCGCTCGCGGCGAGGGCGAGCGCCAGGTGCCACGCGCTCGCCCTCGGCGCGTGCGTGCCCTCCGGCAGGTACGCGCCGGTGGCTACCTACTACTACGACTACTACTACTACTACTACATACATACACCCTAAAACTTGTTCCGCCAAACCCTGTTGTCTCTTCGTTGTCGCACATCGACATTGCTTTGGCTTCTTGAAGAACGCGTTTTCACTTCCTTGTGATGTGAAGCGTAGGTCGCGCTTTTCTTGCATGGTGCTTCCCCAATGGTGTGTACCGTTCTACAGACTTCGGATACCCGACGCGGATGTTCGAGTGCCTTGTAGAACAACATAATATTATTATTAATTTCTTAGCGAACTTCGGCGAGTTTGAGCGTATCTATCTATCTATCTATCTATCTATCTATCTATCTATCTATCTATCTATCTATCTATCTATCTATCTATCTATCTATCTATCTATCTAGCCGCCTACGATTTTGTGCTCTCCTGGCCGTTTCGCTAATCGAATGTTTACGAAAATTGGTATGCCACATCATGACTACATGACGAACATAAATGACAGGTCATAACATGAAAATCATGACATGCATGTTATGAGTGGCATGATTTACATGCGACGGTCTTGGTGCTCTCGTGGCTGTTTCGTTAATGGTACGTATACGAAAATTGGTATGCCACAACATGACTGCCTGACGAACATGACTGACAGGTCACAACATCAAAATCATGATATGCATGTCATGGTCGACATCACTTCCATGCCACGCGTTTCGTTAACGGGATATATACAAAAATTGGCATGCCACAAGGTGACTGCATCACGAATGTAAATGACAGCTCATAACATGATAATCATGACAATGCATGTCATGAGCGACATGATCTACATGCCACGGTCTCGGTGCTCTCTTGGCCGTTTCGCCAGTGGGATGTGTAGGAAAATTGGTATGCAACAATATGACTGCATGACGAAGATAAATGACAGGTCATAACATGAAAAGCATAAAATGCATGTCATGGGCGGCATGATTTACATGCCAGGCGTTTCGTTAGTGGGAGGTATACCGAAACTGCTATGGCACAACACGACGTCATGAAGAACGTAAATGGCAGGTCATAACATGACAATCATGACACGCGTTTCATGACCGGCATGATTTACATGCCATGGTCCTGGCGCTATACTGCCGTTTCGTTAATGGGATGTATGGGCTCCGTCTACTTACCAGAGCGCGCTACGTAGCTCTCGTCGGACGGCTCAGTATCGCTGACATTGGCCGCTTGGGTCGCACGTATGAGACACGCGCGCACGGTGGAAACCGAGGCGACAGCGACGCGCGCGTTTCTTCGCTGCTTTCCGGGCGTGCTTCGAACCACATGAACGCTCGCGGCGTCGCCCTTTGGAATAGTTTGCCGCAGGTTTGGAGCGCGCGTCTCATAGCAAATAAAACGAAACAAGGTGGGACGGGCGGTCGCTGCTGCTATAGAGTTGGAGACGCGCATCGCGTTCGCGTATTTTCCTGTCACAGTCTGCCCTATTTTGCTTCTTCCCTCCGCCAGGCAGTGCATTCTGGCGCTGATGTAGCACATGGAAAACTCGACTGCACAGAGCCTATACGAAAATTCGTTTGGCACAACATGACTGCATGACGATCATAAATGACAGGTCATTACATGAAAATCGTGACATGCATGTCATTAGCGGCATGATCTACAAGCCACTCGTTTCCTTAAAGGGATGTATACCAAAATTGCTATGGCACAACACGACCGCATGATCAACGTAAATGACAAGTCATAACGTTAGAACCATGGCATGCGTGTATGAGCGGCATGGTTTACTTGCCACAGTCTTGGTCCTCTTGCGGCCGTTTCGTTAACTTCATATATACCAAACTCGGTATAGCGAGACAACAATGCCAATCCATTCTACGTTCCTTATGCATGCTTCGCATTTCCTTGATTTCCACTGCACGTGGGATCTGCCAATTTTTCATCTTTAGATATGTATATATCGCGTGCAAAGCCCCCCATGACCAGTAATGTGGTAAACTCGTCTGTCTTTTTTGGGCTCACTAACATTTTTAAGCATAGCTTTTCTTCCCAGGACCGTTGACTCCTGGAACGCTGTGCCCGGTGCGACCCGCCGTTAGACAAAGAAATTGCGGTTGTCTTTCAATTTCTAAATAAAAATGTTCTCACTTTTTGTATATTTTTGTGTTTACCATATGTTGTATTTTGCACTCCTGCTATAGCCCTCTGAAGGGCTGCAATATGTACAATTAAATAATAATAAAGAATAATAAATAATAATAATACTAGAATGCACTGTGACGCATATTGTCACGAAGGTGATCAACAAGGCTCAGCAAAAGTAGCACGTCCTGCTTTAATGATGGCGTCCACCTCGATCAGAACGCTCTCACAACTGCGCCCTTCTTCGTCTTCGGACTGTAGGAGGGGTGCCCGAAGTGGGTAGCTCGCTGCCGGCAAGAAGTAATCGTAGTGGGCACATCCCCTCGCGTCATTACTCCCCGCTTGAAAAGCGGCCGTCCCTGTCGCCGACTGGTGTGAGGCAACAGCAAAAGATGTGGGCGCGATGAAAGCAGGTAGAGGACCGCCCAATCATGGGCACAGTACGGCTTCAAATCAAATCAAATCAAATCAAATCAAGTTTTATTATTTCAAATAAAGATGTACAAAAAAGGATATACAGAAGGAGGTCCCGTAGTATACACTGAAATGGGACCTCCTATGAAATGTAAACATAAGTATTTGATTGGCAAGAACAGTGGCAGAAATAATAGAATACAAGGTTATAAAAAATGAACTACAGATAGAATTAAATGACGATGCTCACATCAACTATAAGCAATCGCAAATGTAAACTGTAAAATGTATTTATATATATCTATATAAATAGCATAACATGATAAAGAAAAAAGACACACAAAACAAAAAAGAACAAAAAAAACAAGTGACTGAAAAGAGAATGACATGGCGAGGGAGAAACCGGTTAGGCAGAAGAGTGAGTGTCGCATAACAAAAGCTTTTTCAATTCATGGAAAAATTTATGTGTTTTTTGAATTTTTATTAAAAATGGCAATGTATTCCATAATGATATGGCCGCAAAGTGAACTGTCTGTTCGCCATAATTAGTTCTTACTTTGGGCAGAATGAAGTTGTTATGCTGCGCAAAACGTGTTGGGTTAGTATTTAGTAAAGATGATGAATGAATTGATGATAATGATATTTGTTTATTGATTAGTTTGAAAAGGAAAGTGGCGAGATTGAATTTTACAAGGGCGGCAACATCGAGAATTTTATTTTCTTCGAACAACTGTTTAGCATTATGGGTGGGTGAACTAAATGTTCACCCACCCTCTAAACGTTCACCCACCCATAAGTCTGAGGGACAACCTCATAGGTCACGTCGCTTAGGCGTCGCGTTATCCTGTACGGACCAAAGTACCGTCGCGATAACTTTTCCGAGAGCCCCGGTTGACGGACTGGTGTCCACACCCAGACGCAGGCGCCTGGTTCATACTGGATATTCCTTTGGCCACTGTTGTATCGCTGCGCGTCGCCACTCTGCTTGCTGCGGATTCGGGTGCGAGCAAGCTGGCGAGCTTCTTCTGCTTTCTGGATAATGTCGTCAGCATTGCCGCTTCTTGGAGTTCCAGTGTCGACCGGTAGCATGGCGTCCAATGGGGTCGTAACGCAGCGTCCGTAAACGAGTTCAAATGGCGTGAATCTGGTGGTTTCTTGCACAGCGTGTTATATGCGAACGTGACGCATGGTAGAATCTGGTCCCACGACTTGTGTTCTACGTCAACGTACATCGAGAGCATATCGGCTATGGTTTTGTTGAGGCGCTCCGTTAGGCCGTTCGTTTGTGGGTGATAGGCCGCAGTTTTGCGATGATCAGTATGAGTCAGCGTGACAATCTCTTGCAATAGGTCAGCAGTAAATGCCGTTTCTCTATCGGTTATTAAAACCAAAGGGGCCCCATGACGAAGGACGATTTCACGGATAAACAATATGGCAACTTCTGCAGCGGTTCCCCGCGGTATCGCTTTTGTTTCTGCATACCGTGTCAGGTAGTCCGTTGCAACAACTATCCATTTGTTCCCTGCTGACGAAGTGGGGAACGGTCCCAAGAGGTCCATTCCCAACTGCTGAAACGGCGCTGCGGGAGGGCCCAGGGGCTGCAGAAGACTTTACAGGTGGGACCTTGCGTCGCTGACGGTCGCGGCAGCTGCGCCCGTACCGTTGACATACGAGTATAGTTGGGGCCAGTAATATTTCTGTCGTATGCGGGTTAACGTCCTGGCGAAGCCCAAGTGTCCCGCGCATGGGTCGTCGTGACATGCCTGCAACAATTCTTGGCGCAGTGAAGCTGGGACCACAAGGAGGAACGTTTCTTGGCTGTTGTCGAAATTCTTCTTATATAGGACATTGTTCCGGAGGCAGTAAGAAGCGAGGCTTCGCGACATCGGCGGTGGAACAACAACGTCGCCTCCCTGAAGGTGAATGATGAGAGGGCGCAATGAAGTGTCTGCACGTTGGAGATCAGCCATCTCTACAAAGTCGACTATGCCGAGAAACGGGAAATCTTCTTGGAAGCCGCTGGTCTACAGAGGTAGGGGCGCACGTGGGAGACAGTCAGCATCACCATGCTTCTGTCCGGAGCGGTACACAACTGTGACGTCGTACTCCTGAAGACGGAGGCTCCAGCGAGCGAGGCGGCCAGAAGGGTCCCTAAGGTTCGCGAGCCAGCAAAGTGAGTGGTTCGCGAAAAGGCCTGTCGCGAAAAGGCCTGTCGTACGCGAAAAGGCCTGTCGTAGAGGTAGGGTCGGAACTTGCCAATGGCCCAAATGACTGCCAGACACTCCTTTTCGGTCGTGGAATAGTTGCTCTCCGCCTTTGTCAGGGTGCGGCTCGCATAGGCTACGATGCGTTCGGCACCGTCTTGCCACTGGATGAGCACAGCACCAAGCCCCACGTTACTCGCGTCAGTTTGGATTTCTGTGTCAGCCTCGTCGTCGAAATGTGCGAGTACAGGAGCTGTCTGCATTGGGTTTCGCAATTCTTTAAAGGCTTCCTGTTGGTCTTTGGTCCACACGAAAGGTGTATCTTGACGCGTTAATCGTGTTAATGGTTCGGCCAGCTTTGAAAAGCCCTGGACAAAGCGGCGATAATAAGCACAGAGACCCAAGAACCGCTGTACAGCCTTCTTGTCCGCGGGGCGTGGAAACTCTGCGACGGCAGCTACCTTGTCAGGGTGTGGCCGAACGCCCTGGGGAGTGACTACGTGTCCGAGAAACTTTAGCTCCTGAAAACCAAAATGACATTTTTCAGGCTTAATAGTGAGATTTGCTGGGCTGACGCGACGAGGACGTTCTTGAGCCGTTCGAAATGTTCTTCAAACGTTCTTGAAAAGACCACAACGTCGTCTAAGTACACCAAGCAGGTCCGCCATTTCAACCCAGAGAGAACAGTGTCCATCATACTTTGAAATGTGGCAGGTGCGGAGCACAGGCCGAAAGGAAGGACCTTGAATTCATAGAGTCCATCAGGGGTCACAAATGCCGTCTTTTCGCGGTCGGGCTCATCAGCTTCAATCTGCCAGTACCCTGACTTGAGGTCCAACGATATAAAAAATTGGTCGTGGCGAAGGCGGTCTAGAGCGTCGTCGATTCTTGGCAGTGGATAAATGTCATGCTTCGTTATACTGTTAAGCTTTCTGTAGTCTACACAGAAGCGCAGTGTATTGTCCTTTTTCTTAACTAAAACAACGGGTGACGCCCATGGACTTGCAGACGGCTGAATCACGTCAACCTTGATCATGTCTTGGACCTGGCGCTTGATGACCTCTCCCTCCGTAGTCGAAACGCGGTATGGATGATGACCTCTCTCTCCGTAGCCGAAACGCGGTATGGATCCTGGCGAACGGGGCTTGCGGCCTCCTCGGTAAGGATTCGATGTTTCGCTATAGGGGTGCGCCGAACTTTAGACTCAGTAGAGAAGCAGTCGTAAAAGTCGTTCATGAGGTCTAGGAGCTGCTTCTTCTGTCGTTCCAGTAAACCGGGGTTTATCTGTATGCGATCGGTCAGGCTGACGCCTTTCGGTACGTTCGGTTCAGCGGTTTCTAATGAGCTGACATCAGCAAAAGCAGCAAGTTCATGGAGAAAGGCGACTGCTGTGCCTTGGGGTACGTGCTGATACTCGTTGCTAAAATTTGTCAGCAGCACTAATTAGCGTCTGTTGCGAACCTGAACGACGCCCCGCGCGATGCAAAGGTTCCGCTCAAGCAGCAACGAAATGTTTGTCTCGGCGATGCCCTCACAACCATCGAGTGTGTCGCACGTTACGAGGGTGAGTACGCTGCTTCTTGGCGGTATCGTAACGCTGTCAGCAACAATGCGCAAGGCATTCTCAGTGCTATCCTCGGCGCCAGCTTCGCTCGCTATGGCTTTCGCAGTAGAAAACGTCACTCTCGGCTTCTCCAAGTCAGTTATTGCACCATTCGGCTGCAGAAAGTCAATGCAGAGTTACAGGTCTCGTGAACAACTGGGCAGAATAATGAAGACGCCGATGTACGAATACCTACGAATATTTACTCTAGCAGTGCATCTTCCCACGGGGTGAGCAGGTGTCCTGCTGTGCGAACCTGCGATCCAGTCCACTGCGAGTACACTTTAACTTCGTCGCAAGATCTCGGCTCATGACCGAGCTGTCCGCGCCAGTATCAATCAAAACTGTGACTTCTTCGTCGTCCACAGAAACCAGTATGTCCGACGTTACCGCTCGCCTTTCATCACCCGCGTGTGTATAGACGTCGGCGTGTTCTCGTCGCTGTCGTCGTAATGGAGGATATTCGATAGCGTCAGTGTCAGCGGCCTCACCTCCGGAGGACTCTGAAGTTAGTTTTCCGGGTTTGCAGGGCTGGGCGAACGATGTCAACGGGTGTCTCGAGGAAACACGGGACTTGGTGATCGGTATCGAGCGGGTGATGCGGAACGGGGTTCATGCCTGCGCTGATCGAATGAATTGTCACGACTGGCGATGAAGTTTTCTATCTCGGAAGGTCGCTCACCAGGTGGTGGGCGAGGTGCGTTTGGAGCGAATCACCGAAGACCCACGCGTCGCTACGGGCACATTCTGTAGATGTGTCCGGCTTCCCCGCAATGGTAGCAGAGGGGCCTGAAGTCTGGAGCCCGCCAAATTTCGGATTTCCTGGGTCTCGACGCCTCGATGTAGGGGGACTGCGACGCCTGAACGGTGGTTCTGTTCGGACGAAGGGACGCACGACGTTCAAGGCGGCGTACAGCGCTGGTCTTCGCGCGGCTTCCGCATAAGTCACTCGAATCGGCTCCTGCTGTTGCGGTACCTCGTAGCAGTGTGGTGCGTTGTAATGCTGTGGTACCTCGTTGTGCTGGGGTACATCGTAGCACGGAGGTTGAATCGCTTGACGGACCTCGTTACGCACCATCTCCGCTACAGAAATTCGCGCTGTCGCCGCGTCGGTGCCCTGAATTTTCTGGAGCTCCTCACGTATCACAGCCCTGATGAATTCGCGCAAGTCGTCGGTGTTGTTTCCCATAGTCATGTGAAATGGGCCGCTCGAAAATTCGATGACGTTGCGGTTGTACTGCCGGGCACGCTGTCGAACAGCCCTTTCCATCGTTGTTGCTTCAGCGAGGAAGTCCGTAAGATTTGCGGGTGGATTTCTAATAAGGCCAGCAAATACCTCTTGCTTCACCCCCCGCATCAGATGTTTGACCTTCTGGTCTTCGGCCATTGAGGCATCAGCACGTCTGAATAGCTGAGCCATGTCTTCGGTATACGTGGTGACACTCATTCGGGGCTTGAAACCTTGACTGTATAGCCAGCTCCGCTCTCTCCTTCCTGTCCGCGCTCGAAAATGCGCCGGTGAGCTGCCGACGAAATTCGTCCCACGAGGTCAGCGCCGCTTCGTGATTATGGAACCACGTCTTCGCGGAGCCTTGGAGCGCGAAGTACACGTACCTCAGCTTACGCTCTGCATTCCAGCCGTTGCATTCGGCGACCCGGTCAAAATGGTCAAGCCAGTCTTCCACGTCTTCGGAAGCGTCTCCGTGGAACACAATTGGTGTCTGCGGCTGGTTGACAATGACCTGGTGCGCTGCTGCAACGGCCGCGGCAGATGACTGCGGGTCCACGTTCATAGTGCGGCTAGGAGCAGGCAACAGACCGTGTTCCGGCTGCAGCCCTTGAAGACGACGGCTGCTGCGTACGTGCACAAGGGTAATGTCTCCCGGACTACTCACCGGAGTCAACTCAGGGGTGCGCGGCGTCTCCGGCAGTGGTTGCATATACCCAGCACCTCCACCAGTAAAATGTCACGAAGGTGATCAACAAGGCTCAGCAAAAGTAGCACGCCCTGCTTTAATGATGGCGTCCTCCTCGATCAGAACGCTCGCACAACTGTGCTCTTCTTCGTCTTCGGAATGTAGGAGGGGTGCCCGTAGTGGGCAGCTCGCTGCCGGCAAGAAGTAATCGAGTGGGCACATCCCCTCGCGTCATTATATACCGCCGGTCACATTTTACCGCCGGTCACAATTTACCGCCGGTCACATTTTACGACCGACCGAGCAATATTCTCGCCGCTACCATCTTACTGTGTCACGTGGTTGTGACACATGCAGCACTCGAGACGAAGCACGCAGGACTCAAGGTGATGTCAGGCGAACTGTTTATTGGGCGGACCTGTGCCCAGCAAAACAAGGCCAATCACAATTCGCAGCAACAGCGGCGTGAACTGCCGTCGGTCGAAGGAAAGACTGACAAGCAGCGAAATGCGCCGGCTTTTATATACGCGTCATAACGCGTTCTCACATTATCTCTGGAGTTCCAAAATTCACTGAAATGTGCGCGTCAAGCATGCAACGTCTCAAGAATGGTCGACACGGTTCCAGAAGTGGCATGTGAAACAAACGCGGCCTGCGTTGCGCGTAACAGAAAGTGATAACAACGCTCCCCGCAAACAATCAAAACGAGCGCGCGTGTCACTGGGAAGTGATAACGGCTTTCCATTTAAACCAAACCAACCGCACGTGTGAATATGCTTCGTGTCAATCGCCCAGTAAACGTGTCAATCGCCCAGTAAGCAGCTTTACCGTCCACCGTACACTACATCGTCACGACCATGTTACATCGGATGGAGGTATCCCCGTACCGAACTCCCCGCCCTGTCCAGCCGTGAGCAAAGCCCGCACCGACCAGAGGGCGACGACTTCAGCTTTGCCAAGCAACTACCCGCAGCCAGCGAGGCCTACCACCGTGTAGCAGAACTGCGCCAGCATGACTTCTTCAGGCCAAGCATCAAGCACGATGTACAGGTTACATTTGTGTCACGTCTCTGCTGTGTTCCTAGACCGCGGTACCACTACTGCGAAACAAAACTACAGTGCAAGGGAGGTGATGTTAATTTAGGAGTGATTTTGCTTGCTAAACACCTTTGCGTTAACCGGACACTAGTTAGGCGCAAATTGTCAAGCTGTTTGACAGCCTATGGATATCGAGCCTGCGTGATCACCATGCCGAAAACCCCTGTTCCGCTAAATCAGTTTACCGTGGCAAAGCCGGCCTTCTTAAGTGTGTATGCTGCCCAGAAATCGCCACCTAACTGCGCGCACTTGGACGTGTGTTTGCCGGAGTTTTCGTTGTGTAGAGATTCTCTACCGGTGATATAACTTCAGTTTTAATTTTCATGTAATAAAGAAAAGAATGTTGGTAGCGTGATCACCAGGCCTCCAAGCTCGCCTCCGGGTATTTGTCGGTTCGAATCCAAGCGGGTGGTGCTTTTTCTTGTCATCTGTGTGTCAATTGTTTTACCATAGTTGTGCCGCTTGCTTTACCGTGACGGTGACAGGGCATGCAGAAAGAAGACGTTGACAGCCCGAGCGCATAAGGTGCTTCGCACCTACTACCGAAATCATGGCGGCTGTGACAATGATGATAGCACCTCTGCCTCTAAAGTACTGCCTATACGACATGCGCCGAAATTATGCGTAAAGCGGACGAAATCTCTCTCTTTGTCAGCATGGCGCGGATTACAAAAGTAGCTCTGAGTTTCTCGCCACACATTTGCATCGTTGGCGGTGTTAAAAAGAGAAAGGAATTAGCCGGCGCGAAAGAAGAGGAAGTACGACCGCGAGCGCGTGGCACGTGTATGTATGTTTGGTTTTTTTCTGTTCGGAATAAACGCATCGTGGCGTCTGGCTGCTCGGCTCTCTACAGGCGTATTGTCTTCCGCCACCTTTTCGAAGCCTGGCTATTTCTCATCGAAGTCCTCGGACTTTACACTGGTGCCGAAACCCGACCTGGCTTTCGTGGAGGACCATGGAACGCCTGCGAACTGTGAGAGCTGCTCGACGGCGACACAGTACGAGAATCATCCAAGAAGCCAACGATCTGTTAGCCAGCGGAGCGTTCGATCTGGCGGCTCTTCGCAGCGTTCTTCAGCGCATCGAGAAAAGCATCGATGAGGTCGCGAAGGCCAATGAAGCTCTACACGCAGAGATGACGGATGATGAGATGGCTGCGGACATTGACTCTGTGCTTGAATACGAAGACCGGGCCGCAGGATGCGTTGGTCTTCTGCGGCACCACATCCAGCAGCTGGCTACAAGGACTTCGGCGACTTCGAGCCAATATGGTGATCGCCCAACTGATCCTTCTTCCTCGCATCCAGCAACTTTGAGCGAACCCTCCGTCGTGTCCGGAGCAAGGCTTCCCAAGATAGACCTAACGAGGTTTGACGGTTCCCCCACAAAATGGCTTCCATTTTGGGACCTCTTCCGCCATTCCGTGCACGAGAACCCACGGCTTAGCAACGTTGATCGGTTCCACTATCTCCGGTCTCTGCTAGACGGCCCGGCGGCGAAGGCTATTGCAGGCATCCTGACGACAGACAGCAGTTACGATGATGCCATTTCCATCTTGAAGGAGCTGTTTGGAGACCTGCGCATCATAGAACAAAAATACCTGGAAAATCTTCGCACACTGCGGCCTGTCACTACGTCGGCGAACGTTAGTGCACTTAGGAGCCTCTACGACTTTGTCCAGGTAAACATCAGAGGCCTGAAAGGTCTCGGGGTCACAGAATCGAACTACGCTGCCATGCTTTGTGAAGTACTGACGAAGTCGATTCCACAGGACATAATCGTGGAATACTACCGACGGCGGCGACTTGCGGAATCAAGTGGAAATGACCAGCCAAGATCAGAAGAACTTAAACAGCTGCTAGATCACCTGCGCATCGAGGTGGAATGCAGGGAGCAGACTACCTACCAGCAGCGGGCGTCGTACGACGGGGAACAGCGTGCCTCCGGCAGCCGTAGGAATCGGCCAACGGCATCAGCTGCAGTCCTCAACAACAGCGCCAGGACGAGGGACGAGGGATGCGTCTTCTGCAAGGAAGCACATCCAACACAGGATTGCGTTGCACCGATCCATGAAGCGGAAAAAAAGCGCCTTCTGTCGGCGGCTGGCTGCTGCTTCAGGTGTACAACTCAGGGCCATCGAGCAAGCGACTGTCGACGTAAGGTGAGCTGCTCGCATTGCCTAAAAAGACACGCTACTTCGATGTGTAACAGAGCACATTCGAAAGGCACTAACGTACCGACGCCAACGATGCCAACAACGAGTAGTACATCCATGCATGCTTTGTCACAGGGAGACAAGGGAAGTAATGACACCATACTTCTTCAAACGTTCAGAGCATGGATAAAGGGCGCCAAGAGCTCGTGCTACATAAGAGGCGTCTTGGATAACGGTAGCCAGCGTACCTTCATTAAGCAAGACGTTTCAAGAAAAATGAGCCTCAAAGTGTTAGGCGAGATTGACATTACCGTCAACGTGTTTGGAAGCAACAATGTAGGTCGAAGTACACGTCGCCGACTGGTCGAAGTAACCTTGCAGAGCCAGTTTGATGGCGTACACCATATCATTCAGGCAATAGAAATCGAGCACATTTGTGAAGCCCTTGTCGAGGTGCCTAGCGATCACGAATTCATCAAAGACTTGCAGAATCGTGGCGTCCGATTGGCTGATGTTGTTTGTTTCCCACACATTAAACAAGAAGAAGGAATTAGTTTATTAATTGGGTCAGATCAGCTGTGGAAAATCCTTGGAAAGGACGTCACATGGAATGACAAATGCAAAGGTCTTCTATCCATTGAAACGGCACTGGGTTGGACAATCCAAGGACCCGTAAACCACGATGAAGCCGTTCATCCACATACAAACTCAAATGTTTGTGTACTTCGAACGAATTGCTGCTTGAATGACGATGGCGCATGCTTCGACATCAGAAAGTTTTGGCAACTAGAAAGCTTAGGGATCAGAGATGCTACGGAACCATCCTTTCATGATCAGCAAGTTTTGAAAACTTTTAACGAGACCATTCAATTCTACAACAAAAGATATGAAGTTCGTCTACCTTGGAAAAAACTGCCGTCCGACCTGCACGATAACCGCGCCGTAGCGATCAAGCGGCTTTGCTGTCTCCTTCGTCGGCTATCTCGAGACACGAACGTTCTGCGCAGCTATGATGCAGCAGTCAGACAGTATCTTGAGGATGGCCATGCGGAACTAGTTCCCATCATCGAGGATGTCAATACGACAAGGTACTACATGCCCGATAGAGAAGTGATCAGAGAATCGTCATCTACGACTAAACTCAGAATTGTCTTCGATGCGTCGTCCCATGGCTCTGGAATGACTTCGCTGAACGACCACTTGGAAAAAGGCCCGAACCTCAACAACGATATGTTGAAGATGCTGCTGCGTTTTCGCCAACACCAGTATGGTGTCGCAGCAGACGTACAGAAAGCCTTCTTACAGATTGGGATCAAACCATGCGACAGGGACGCTCTGAGGTTGCTTTGGTTTGAAGAAGCACCAACAGGAGTGCACGACATAAAGAAGGTTCGCGAATACCGCATGACTCGGGTGCCGTTTGGTACGACGGCAAGCCCCTTTTTACTAAGTGCAACACTGCAGTACCATTTTCAGCACGTGTCTGGAAAGTACCGTCGAACAGCTGAAAAGTTGGCTAGCTGCTTTTATGTGGACGACATGGTGACTAGTGTTCCTACCGCCTCGGATGCCTGTGAACTATTCGACCATGCTACAGAAATCTTCGCTGAGGCTGGAATGAAGTTGCAGAAGTGGGCAACTAACTGTCCTAACATGGAAGAACGCGTAGCCCAGCAGGACCACACGAAAATTCTCGGATTACTGTGGAACACCAGATCAGATCTGTTAAGTCTGAATGTCGATCCTGTTATCGAATGCCTACAAGGAGCACAGTCTACCAAACGGTTCATTTTGCAGACTTCTGCTCGTCTGTTCGACCCTCTCGGCTTTGCTTCTCCATTCTTGATCCGCGTCAAGATCCTCTTTCAGAGAATTTGGCAAATGGAACTCGACTGGAATAGTGAAATTCCAACCGAACTTTCCCAAGAATGGAATACATGGTGCAAAGAAGTCAGTGCTCTCAAGAACCTTTCCGTGCCCAGGGTTTGCTTACAAACTGACGACTTTAATTCTTGTGAGCTCCACGTGTTTACGGACGCAAGCATCTGCGCCTATGGTGCTGTTGCTTACTTGAGGCACGATTACAAAGAACAACCCGTACAGATGCTTATGGCAAAAGCCCGGGTAGCTCCCTTGAAACAGCTTTCACTTCCATGGCTCGAGCTCACCGGAGCTGTACTGGGCGCCCGACTTGGGAAGTTCATAAGTGTCACATTGGCGATTCCACCTTCTAAGTGCTATTTTTGGACCGATTCAACGGTGGCGCTCGGTTGGATTCGAGGCGTCGCTTCAAGGTGGCAACAATACGTCAGAAACCGGGTCGCAGAAATTCAAAGTATCACGGACTCTCGCCAGTGGAACCATTGTTCTGGAAAAGACAACCCAGCAGACCTGGCTTCTCGAGGCACGTCGGTACAGTCGTTGATTGGAAGAGAACTTTGGTGGCGATGACCGGCTTGGCTGGCGACCCGCGAGGAATGGCCCAAGCAGTTGAATGACAAGCTGAGTACTGTGACAGATGAAGAAGCGGAAATAGACACCCACGCCCTGTATGCGTCATCGACATCGGTGCAAGCTGTCTTCGAACTATCAAGGCATAGTTCCTGGTTGCGTGTGCTTCGGGTCACGGCATGGATTTTTAGGTTCGTGGCTGCGTGCCGCCGCTTGCCAACCCCTGAAGGGCACCTAACAACGGAGGAGGTTGCCAATGCTGAAAGATATTGGATTTCGTTTACACAAAAGCAACGATTTGGTCCAGAATTAGCAGCCCTCAAGGCAGGACGCGATATTCACAAGGCCTCTAAGATTCGGGATTTGCATCCCTTTCTAGAGGAGGCGGATGGTCTGCTGCGCATTGAAACCAGACTACGAAACGTGAGACGGAGCGTTGAAACCGAGGAAGGTATCAAGCACCCAATTCTGCTTCCCGGTGATCACATCGCCACTGAACTCATTACGACGCACCTGCACCGAAGGCTTTTCCATGCCGGAATCGCAACGACTATCGCAGAACTCCGAGAGCGCTTCTGGGTGACGAAAGGCAAGCAGTGTGTGAAAAAAGTGATCGGGCAGTGTACTTGGTGTGCGCGATTAAGGGCTAAGCCTGCGACGGCTCCACTGGCAGCGCTACCTGGTGACAGAGTGAATATGTCCAAACCGTTTGACATTTCTGGTGTAGACTTTATTGGACCTGTATACCTTAAAAGCCAGCCTACACAGAAATCCTACATAGTGCTGTTCACGTGCGCGGTTGTTCGTGCTGTTCACCTAGAACTTGTCATGTGCTCAGCGGCGGACAGTTTTTTAGAGGCATTCCGGCGTTTCGTTGCACGTCGTGGATTCCCTTCAGTTATTTATTCTGACAATGCCAAGTGCTTTAAGCGTGCCTCTCGTGAACTTCGCGCAGTGTATGACATTGTCCGGAGAAGTGAGGTTGGAGACTACTTGTCAGCTCATAACATTAAGTGGAAGTTTTCTGCAGACCGTGCTCCTTGGTGGGGCGGATTTTGGGAGCGTATGGTTCGATCAGTTAAAGACAGTTTGAGAAAGGCTCTAGGAAAGTCACTTCTAGATCATAATCAAATGAGCACGGTCCTCACGGAAATCGAAGCGATCATAAACAGTCGACCACTCACGTATTCATATCCTACCCCACAGGAGCCAGAGGTATTGACCCCCGCCCACTTCTTGCATGGGAAGCGACTTACCGCACTTCCTGACTTACAGTACCTAGCCGTAGAGTCTAGTTCCCATACTGAGCTGCTTAAAAACTGGGTACAACGTCAAAACATGCAAAAAGACTTTTGGAACCGCTGGTACAAGGAATATTTGATACTTCTCAGAAGCGCCCATAACAGGCCAGTGGCCGACATAACTAATCTTGTTGAAGGCAGTATCGTCATAGTGCGCGAAAATTCAGCGCCCAAGTTGTGTTGGAACCTAGCACGTGTACTAGAGAACATTACGGGAAACGACGGAGTTGTACGTGCATGTCGCCTAAGGCTAGGAAACGGAAAAATAATCACGCGACCGGTACAGCATCTGTCCTTCCTAGAAATACGCCCATAGCATTTCGTGGGCCGGGAGTGTTAAAAAGAGAAAGGAATTAGCCGGCGCGAAAGAAGAGGAAGTACGACCGCGAGCGCGTGGCACGTGTATGTATGTTTGGTTTTTTTCTGTTCGGAATAAACGCATCGTGGCGTCTGGCTGCTCGGCTCTCTACAGGCGTATTGTCTTCCGCCACCTTTTCGAAGCCTGGCTATTTCTCATTGAAGTCCTCGGACTTTACAGGCGGCGTTGGCGGCAATCTTAGATTATTAGGGAATGTGAACCTCACTGGACTGCACAACTCCTCCAGATGCGGCGGCGCGTGTTTCTGCATTCGTATATGCCCCCACGAATGACTTCACAGCGAGAGTTGCACCATTTACCAAAACTCTCCCGTGCTTTGCAAGCACACATACGCTAATTACTACCTCACAATTAAAGGCAATCAGCACTTAGCGACGCCAAGTGAGGCTTGCCCCAAAAGGCCAGCTGTATCCCTCTCCCCACCATTCTACGAGCAATTATCACCAAATATTCTGGCGCCGCCTCCAGACCTGCACGTTTCCCTCCCCCTATCCGCTGTCCCGCATCCACCCTGGCTCATATGCCCCCTCTTGCACACAATGCACCCAGCCCGACGTTAGCCTTACCCACGTTCTCCTCGAATGCCCGACTGACCCTCACCCGCGGGTCTCGGAGCTTCTGACCACGTGGGAGTAATGGGAGACCTTGCTGCGCTCGACGGTCCCGGTTAGGCAGAAGATCGCCAGCGACCGGGCTGCCCACGTCATGGAACTCCACCCCTTCGTGAACGTGTAGTGCAGTGGGGTCGTGCGGGGACCCGAAGATTCCTTGTTGAATAAAATTCTTTTTCTCCGTCTCTCTGCCGCAAAGGAAGTTTGGCAACATTTCCACGGGGCGCGGTGTCCCCAGGCATTCCGCCCCGTGTGTGTCCAGTGCAGTAGCAACAAGCCCAAAATAGCAGGCTATTGAACAGTGACTTGCAGCTGCGCCTCACCTCTACGGTCGCGTAGCCCCGCTGCCATTTTTGTTTCTCTTGAGCACAAGTCCGGCGGTCTCGGCTCGGCGCCCCTTCCCAGCTGGAGCCTTGGGCACTTGGGAGGAGGCGTGAAGAACGACATCCAGAACTTGACACCCATAACAACCAGAAAGATTACTCACTGCGACGCCTTTTGAGTTTTCATGAACTTTATTGTTGCTAAAACAACCCACAAATCCCTCTCTGGGCCCTCGAGTGCAGAGGAATCCATATAAACGATAGTCTAAGGGTGTGCGATTTGTTTCTTGCGTCTGTTGGTGACACTTAAGATGCACATCAGATTGTCCAGGAAGCACAGTCGATCACACACGGAGCAAATTAATCCAAATTCTGCGGAGAGAAATTTCTTATTTACACTCTGCACGCTTGAAATGGTTTTACATTTGTACCTTTGTTGCTTACGCTGAGCATCCTGAAACGATGTTCATCCGTGGCACGAGCACCACGTTCTTGTTAACATGGCCGTCTCTCTTAACGACGCCGTTCCTCGTATGCACACTGCAGTTATGATGTATATTTACTGTACGCGGACTTCCCACAGCTCTATCCCAACTCTAACGCAATGCCATACTAGGCCGCACGTGTGTGTGAGTGTGTGTGTGGCATATGTCCTTTTAAATCAGACATACAGCATACAGCTCAGAATTCCTTTCGGTAAAAAAAAACTGCAAATGGTGAATGACTAGACGCCTTTAACTGGCGGCATGACGAGAATACCCATATGAATCAAATTAAATTACAGGTTTGCGCAGTTTGCAACACTGCACGTGACGTGGATAGTTATATTGTCATGGGCGTCGTCGCCACTGGAATCCACAGAAGACAAGGGTGCGGCAGACATGCTTTGTTAATGAGGCGGACTTGTGCCTCTGTGAGCGAGCTTTATTGGCGACGTCGAGAAGCAGCGACAATCGTCAAGTCGGTACGTAGGGCACAGCCAGAAGAACGAGCTGGGTAAGAGCCACACGATGGCGATAGGGCTTTCATGCGTCCTCATCTTCGTCCTTACAGTTACCCCCGGGGTTGAAGAGGAGCCCTCCTGGCGCCCAACAGAGAAGTCAGTGGATCGTAATACGGCTTGAGCCGGTCAACGTGCACAGTCTCTTCCGCGGCGACGAAGATCAGGAGAGGGCGATGTAGGTTCGACGACATGAAGTTTTTGAAGTTTATTTATTTCAGGCAAAAGCAAAAAAAGAAGAAAGGTACAATTTGCCTAGGGGACCAGCGAAAAGGCATAAAAGCCTGACAAAACGCATGCCCCCTCTAAACCCAAAACCCACCAAAATGACACAGTGCGCAGTGTAAACTAAAGAGTCAATAAGAAATTAAGCATAAATGAGTTTCTACACGCAAAACATGTGTGTACAGGAAAACATAAATGAGCGAAAATTTGCTCAGGCAATGAAATCAATAAAGCATATATGTGTCTGACAAATGAAACAGACTAGAGGACATAAACAAACGCTAATGTAAGACATGTAAAATACTTGAAGAAACTTGAAATTTAATTACACAAGGTTTCAAAAATCAAAATCAAAAGGCAACAAACATCAATAAGCAACATGTGTGACAAATAAATTAAAAACAGTTTAGATAACATAACCAAACGTTAATGTGATTTACACAAAAAAATACTTCAGCGAAGTATTTCAGCGAATGTGATACAAAGGTGATGACGGTGATTATGTTTGTGTAGATAGGAAGTGTTCCTGTATCTTCTTTTTAAAAATGCCATATGAGACTGTATTGTCAATTAGAGATGCTACAATCGGTTGTTCGTTCAGGAAATGCGGAATTTGATACAACAGTTTTTGTGTGCCGTAATTCGTACGTGGTTTCTCATATGTATACACCCTATGCCGTAGGTTGTGACTGTGATCTCTCGGGAGATGCCTCTGATAAAACCCTGAGCGATCAGTTCGTATCTGTTTATAAATAAGCATTGCCATTTTTTGTTTCATGACGTTGGTTACCGTAAGTATATTATGTTCCTTAAAGAGAGGCACGGTATGATGCCTGAATGAAAGCCCTGAAATTAGTCGTATAGCTTTTTTTTTGCAAGATAAGAATTTTATCAGTGTTTGCTTTAGTCGTATTCCCCCATACAAGAAGACAATAACGGAGATGTGAGTGAACAATGGAGTAATATAGTTGTTGTTTTAACCACAGAGGGAGGAGTTGTCGCAATTTGCAGATTATGCCCGTGGATCTGGAGATTTTGGTACGAACGTGGTTAGTGTGTAAGGACCAGTCTAAGTGTTCTTGAAAGAGTATTCGAAGAAATGTATGCGCTGTGACACGTTCAATTTTCTGCCCTTCAAATGTTATTGTAGGCTCGCTTGCTATAGCCTTATTGTGTGGGCGGAATAAAACATATTTTGTTTTTTTTTTGGTATTTAGTTCTAATCTATTGCACTTAAGCCAGTCAGATAGATGTGTCAGCCACAGGTTTGCTTGTTGTTCAAGGTGATTGAGCGAATTACGGGCGAAGAATATATTGACGGGACCGGTTTGCGCAACGACACGGTAGGGACCGTGGTACTTAGGAAGGAGCTTGGACGAAAGGCCAGGAGCAGCAACAGCTGGAACCCATAACCACACCAAGGAGTCGATGGCGAAGGGGTGAGGAGGCGGTTTCACGTCATGACGCTGTTTTTCTCGACACTGATGAGCAGATGCGAGAGAACGAGCAAGTAGTCGGCATTTCTCGGCGTGCTGAGCGACTACAGTTGCAGGTGAGCAGTCGGCAGGGTCAGTACGGTACGCAAGAATTGTATCGATGGTGTTCGAGGGTTCGCGGCCATGAAGCCGGAAGAAAGGTGAGAATCCTGTAGTGGTTTGCTTGGCGGTTTTGTATGCGTACGTGATAAACGGAAGTAAAAGATCCCAGTTAGAGTGGTCTGACACAACATAGACAGAAAGCATGTCACCAAGAGTCCTGTGGAACCGTTCTGATAAGCCATTGGTCTGTGGATGGTATGCGGTCGAGGTGCGGTGAATAATTTGGCATTCAGAAAGGAGTGTCTGGAGAACATCTGAGAGGAATACACGACCTCGGTCGCTTAGCAGCTCACGAGGTGCGCCGTGGCGGAGAATAAAGAGTTGTAGAATGAACGAGGCGACATCATTGGCTGTTGGTTTCGGCATACCGTGTGAGATGGTCCACTGCGACGATGATCCATCGGTTTCCAGCGCCAGTAGAAGGAAGAGGCCCATATAAGTCGGTGCCTACACGGTGAAATGGGCGAGCTGGGCAGGGAAGTGGCTGAAGAGGGGCGGAGGGGAGGTGTGATGCAGATTTTCGTCGTTGGCAGGCAATGCAGGAGCGTACGTATTTGTGAACGAAGTTGTACATACCACGCCAATAATAGCGTAGGCGAAGCCGTGCGTATGTCTTCGACACTCTGCCGTGACCACACTGCGGATCGGAGTGAAACGCGGAGCACAAATCTTTGCGGAGATGACGTGGGACTACTAAGAGCCATGTGGGGCCGTCGGCGTGCTAGTTGCGGCGGTACAAAAGCCCATCGCGGATGTCGAAATGTGCCTGCCGGCGCAACGCTCGGGGCGTCGAAGCTTCCGTAGGCTTGGATAATAATTGGAGTAAGGTAGCAATCCAAGGATCCTTCCGTTGCTCCGAGGCCATGTCCAGGATATCAAGGGGTGAAGTATCATGACTGGAGGTAGAGGGGCTGGCGTCTGGAGTAACGGGGAAGCGCGAGAGGTCATCAGCGGCAGAGTGCCCGCGTCCAGAGCGGTAGACGACGCGGATGTCGTATTCCTGAAGTCTCAGGGCCCATCGAGCGAGGCGACCCGACGGATCCTTGAGGTTAGACAACCAGCAGAGGGCATGATGACCTGTTACCACATCAAAAGTTCTACCGTAGAGATACGGGCGAAAGTTTTGAAGAGCCCACACGATGGCAAGACACTCCTTCTCAGTGAATGAGTAATTGGCCTTGGCTTTTGCAAGAGCATGGCTGGCATAAGCGACCACGTATCCGGCAATAACGTAGTTACATTGGGCGAGCACTGCACCAAGGCCGACACCACTGGCATAAGTATGTAGTTCTGTGGGAGCATTTAAATGAAAATGGCGTAGGACTGGCGGAGACGTAAGTAGGCGGCGAAGAGTTGTAAAAGCATCATCACAGGCTTCCGACCACGTAGAAAGTTCATTGTCACCTTGTAGGAGCTGGTTGAGGCGTGCGATCACAGTAGCGAAGTTGCGAACAAAACATCGGAAATAGGAACATAAGCCAATGAAGCTGCACAGTGCTTTAAAATTAGTGGGTTTCGGGAATTGCGATATGGCACGAAGTTTAGCAGGATCGGGAAGGATGCCTTCTTTGCAAACAACATATTCAGAGTTTCCGAGCTGCAAATAGGCATTTTTTTCAAGTTGAGCTGGAGACCAGAACTTGCTTCAAACGGCTAAGATGGGTAGGGAAAATCTGAGGAGAAGACGACAACGTCATCGAGGTAGCAAAGGGAGGTATGCCATTTGAGCCAACGCAAGATGCTGTCCATCATGAGTTCAAAGGTGGCGGGTGCATTGTAGAGCCCGAACGGCATTACTGTGAATTCGTAGAGACCGTCCGGGGTTACAAACGCAGTTTTTGAACAGTCGGCGTCAGACATGGGCACCTGCCAATAGCCAGAGCCGAGGCCGAAGGAGGAAAAAAAATTCTGCTCCTTGCGAACAGTCGAGTGCGTCGTCGATGCGTGGTAACGGATATACATCCTTTCGGGTAATTTCGTTAAGCAGTCGATAATCGACACAAAAACTTATACTGCCATCTTTTTTCCGAACCAGGACGAGTGGTGATGCCCAGGGGCTGCTAGAAGGCCGTGTGACACCATGTTTGAGCATATCGTTCACCTGGTCATCAATAATGCGTCGTTCGCATGCCGATATCGGTAGGGACGCTGGCGAATAGGGGCGTGGCTTCCAGTGTCAATAGTGTGCGATACAGTGGTTGTGCGGCCCAGTGACGTTGCTTGGCAGTCGAACGAGGAAGAAAATTCATGGAGCAAGCGAAGCAGTTGGTTTCGCTGCGTCGTCGTAAGGCCGCTGGCAATAGACGGTTCAAAAGAACGCGGCGACGACGGAGCAGGCGACGCCTCGAGTGTAGTAGCAGAAGCCGAGTCGTCCGCGGCGTGAAAATTGCATGTGAAAGCAGCGTATGGGCTTTCCCCAAGCCCTCACGTCGACGTAAACTTATCGGTTCGGCCGACGGGTTGGATACGTACAGTATGGAGGCGCCAGAGGTGAAATCAAGGAGAGCGAACGGCAGTGGTAGCGAGCGGCGGCGAGACGGCGCGAAGAGCACTGTTCCATCCGGTGAGTCGCAGGAAGCTCGTACGAGGGCGGAAGACCAGGCCGGTATAACAGTGTCTTCTGAAACAGTAATTTTGCGGCAAGGGTCCTCGTGGCAGATAATATCGGCAGAAAACGGAAACACATCGATTTCGGCACGGGCGCAATCAATGATGGCATGATGTGTGGATAGGAAGTTCCAACCTAATATGACGTCGTGAGAACATCATGGCAGCCCAATAAATTCAATGACATACAAAACATCCCGAATGACGACACGAGCGGTACAGGCACCCGAAGGCCCCACGTGCTGCGCGTCGGCGGTTCGGAGGGATAGTCCAGAAAGCGCTGTCATCACTTTTCCGATTCTGTGGCAAATGCGAGCGTCTATCGTCGAAAGAGCAGCGCGTCACCGAAAGAGCAGCGAAAGAGCAGAGGTGTCAACTTGCGTGGATATCCCCTCGATTACGATGTCGATAACGTTTTTAGGACAACCTTGAGGCCTTGTGCATTTCGCTGGAACCGCAGTTCTTGCGTCAGGAACTGCGATACTTAGTTTTCCTGACGCAGAGGGCTGCGCCGACGCTGCATTGGGGAAATGGAGCGGCGGCGAGAACGCGAATGGCAAGTAGCGAATCGTACCCAGCACCTCCACCAATAGGTGGATAGCAAAATCTCGGTTGTCGCAAGGGATTGTGGGTTACTCCGCAGTCTGCTACAACGTCCGGCTCGAGGCTTCGCGCCGCCGCCACATGCCGCCGTCGTTTCGTGGTTGGGAGTCGCGACTCTCCGTTCACGTATGCCCTTGACGTTTGATTCACGACGCAGCTTTCGTGAAAAAGCGCAAGGCGAGCATCGCTCGACAGTTCTGAAAGTACATGTGAGCTGTCAATGCTTCGTAACCCTCCAGGACTGTGTCTGTGTGGTCGGCATGTCCCCAAGGAGTCACGTCGAGTAGTCATAGAACGCTTACGACTAACTAGGCTAGGTTCGGGCAACATATGTAGCCTCTAATACATTGCAAGTCAACCACAGAAGTGGATGACTTGTTCTTGCAACGATCGCGATCTCGACAACGCCGATCGCGAAACGTGGTTATGTGATCGGCGAATACCAACCTGAATGGGCAATCGGTTGTGTAACTTGCGTTCGCTGACACACGTGGTCGCAATATGACACTTGGCGAAGGATGTCGAGTGCTAGACGTTCCGCAATTGCAGTTATCACTATGCGCGGCAGTTGTACTTTGCGCATATTTCATTTCAGAGGCTGTAGCGAGGCTCCGTAACATCACAGAGCGCGCGTTGTCGTCCGCTACTGTCCCCTATTTTGCTGCCCCCCGCTCTTTCTCGAGAGATAGGTGCCTCGTATCACTGCACAGAGAAGGCACTTATTGCTTTGAGTACATTAAAAACGCATGAATAAAGTTGACCTCACCTCTATTCCCTCTTTCGTGCAGCCTCGCTATTTTTTTCATTGTACCGAAATAAAGACGGCACATAATCGATGTGCTGAGGATCCTTGCTGGGCGCACTTGCTTGTATGCAATTGATAGTGAACTAAGTTATTGGCACTAGAAATTAAATGAGTCAAGTTGGTTGCCAAAACATTTGCCTGTGACGAAATGGTCTTCGCATATTCTGGCTCCTACATTCGGAACCCAGAGCTCGCCTCTCACGGTTGCTCGTTTGAGGGCAACTGCCCATTTATACTTGCACGCTTCATTTCCAGGACAACGATTTTCTTTCCTTTCACGGAAGAATTCGCGCATCCTGATGCCGAGCAGCAAACCATAATAACTTCACAGAAGCGCGTTTTCTCTGCGAGCAGCGGAGTCGTGCAGCAAGAACCGGCGTACAAGGCCGAACGAAGGAACCGGGCAGCTAAGCGTCGAACCGGAAGTCGGGTGCAGACGAAGACGCCATTTTGCTATCCACCTATTGTGAGGGAGATTTATTGGCGACGTCGAGAAGCAGCGACAATCGTCAAGTCGGCACGTAGGGCACAGCCAGCGAGCGAGCTGGGTACGAGCGACATGATGGCGATAGGGCTTTCATGCGTCCTCATCTTCGTCCTTACACCTCTCGCGTAGGAAACACAAAGAAAACTAACAGAACCAGAGCGATGATTACATGCACGGCTGCCGCCCCACCAAAGAACAACAACCCAAGCTTATGCGCTGCCAGTTATTTAAGCACTGCGAAAAGAACACAGAACAAGCGCATGCCTATCATCAGATATTGCACTCTCTGTTACGATGGGCCCATCGGAAGTTAATCGCAGTCCGCTCCAACGTTACTAGAATAAACTCAGTTTAAAAGCTCCGCCGGAGAGGCGGTCCGCGTGGCGGTCGCGAGAACTAGTGGCGCTGTAGTCACGTCTTGCGCTTGCCGTTGGCTCTCGCCACCGGCGCTTGTTGTAACGGCGCAGTCGACGTGCACGTGCGTTGCAGCAACTGGTACAGTAGCGCACCCAGGATCTCCGCCAGGGGTTCGATTTTTCACAAAGGGCCAGGCACGCGATTACACAGTTGTTGCGTGTGAAAAAAAAGTAAATAAAATGCCAAATAATAGTAACATCAATGACGATGATTATTTTTATTATTTTTTTTGGCGTTTTGCACAGAAATTAGCGCCACATTCTTCTAGGACATAGGAGCAGTTATAAGTGGGGAGGGGGTTAGGCCGGCTTTAGGGGGGATTACAACCCCGAACCCCCCCTCCCCCGTCGGTGCGCCACTGAACTGGTACGCTTTGTTCACTCGTAATGTTTGGAACTGTTTTTTTTTTTTTTGCCAATGCGAAGTGCCTTGGATGAAGACACATGCGTCGTGTACGACGCCTAGCGAGGAGCCACGGGATCATTTACGCGCATTATGCCGACTTGCTTTGCGCCGGGGTGCAAGATCGGGGTGCATCGTTGCAGACACCGCAACGATGACCCCGGTTCACGCCCCTTCGGACCACCAAAAGGCCCTACGGAATTCAGGAGGTGGGAGCAAGCTTAACATCGCAAAGTTGAAAGCCCACTCCGAAATGCAAACTCTGTGACCTTCTTTTTGAGCACGGCAATATTATAGAGCGCTACTTTCACGGTTTTACTGGGCAATAAGTTTTGATCCCTCGGAGTAAATGGTAGCTAGCGCTTGGAACGCTTGTTCGCAGCACTTTCACCCCATATATATATATAAGCCAAAATGTTCAGGGTCAAGGCGCAAATACCAGAAAAAACGCATGGCGTCCCGCGAAAGCCCTGTGCCCAGCTCGTCGACGGAGGAGCCGTCAGAAGTAGAACAGTAAGACGAACGACGAGCGATTACCAACACTTCGGACAATGATTTGCCCTCGCATCACATTCACATTCGATCACTTGTCAACTGTCGCGCTACGTTCAAAGCAATGGCTTTTTGAGTGTTTTTACGACGAGGTAACGAACAGTAGGTGCGGAATATTTTACACTCGCCGGCTTGTGAACGGGTTGTGCAAAAAGCAGCTGTAGTTGATGAGCAGCTGGACTGCACAGTGAACAGCTACATAAAGCGAACAGCTTTCGTACAGTCTCTGTGCTGCGGGAATGGAACATCTACCCTGCGAAGTTGACGGATAGCAACAGAGTACGCACAAAAATCTGCTTGCTTTTCACGTTACGCCAGATCTGTCCGAATTTTTTGAGACACCGTAGAAAGGAGCTACTGCAGACACCAGCGAAGGCAACCGTTAAGAATTTTAAGATGAAGAATCTCAGAAGAACGTTTCTTAGGGCCACAGCAGCTCGCGAGAAGCAGGAGAAACAAATCATGGAACTGAAAGGAGTGATAGAAACGACCTCGGAGGAGAGTGCCTGAACAAGCAGCTGGACTGCCTCCCACCGCTCGAAAAGGTGGCGGTTGTAAATGCATTTCGCAAAATCAAAGCAAAAGCACCGTGTGGAATGCGTACAATGTAGAATGGTTGCTTAACTGCATGCTTGTACGAATCGCCAGCCCACGGGCCTAAAGGCTGCTGATAGACCTGAATATGCTACCACTGCCAACCACAAACCGGCTGGCACAAATACTGGAGGCCATTTAATATAAATATGGATTTGAAGCCGTCTGTCTGGAATACATAAAATGTCAAATGAGCAAGCAGCTTGGGGACGCTTCTTATCGATGAAATGAAGCTTAGGCATTCTTACGAGTTCAACAAGCCTACCTACAAAATAGACGGCTTTGTTGATTACGGTGGGATCGCGAAGGAGGGCACAGCTGCCAGCTAGCCGACCATGCGTTGGTGGTTATATTTGTGCCATGTTTGAAGGATGAGTACAGTCTATAGCAAGTTTTGTCACAAAGGTCGCCGCACCTGGCCGTGTGTTGGCCGAGCTTGTGCTCGAAGCCGTTTTGCAGCTGCACGAGTACGGTGCGGCCGTTATTGCCGCGGTAAGCGACGGTGCCGGGAATAACAAGTTCAGGTGGTAGCAGTTTGGCGTTAATGGTGCCATTTCAGAGACCAGGCATAAAAATTCAACACCCGTGCAATCCAATGAGCAATGCATGCGGGTCGATGCATACAGACGACCTTATGCATACCCACTTAAGTAGTGCACAAATGGGATGTGGGAACGTCGACTGGACGGACGATAAATGTTCAACTTTCGCAATAGCACTACTAGAAAGCCGCCGTGCGAAATGCGCGGTGGACCGCCGCTGGGCTCCGTCGTAGCAGACGACGCGCCGAGAGTAGCGGAAGACGCGACTGCAGCGCCGCAAGTTCACGCGACCGCCGTTTGGACCACCCTCCTCCGCTGGCGGAGATACGGAGCTGCGAAACTGAGTTTGTTCTAGTAACGTTGGTCCGCTCTACCTATCTAAATGACGCAACAGCTGTCGCTCTATGGTGGCAGGTGCAAAGAATGACAACGCACGTGACATTGCTCCCCCTTCAAAAAACATCGCCTCGATGTTTAAAACAAGCAGTGAAGTCATAAGGCACGAAAGTTTTCAAAACAAAGAAGAACAAGGGCACATTATGTCTGCTAGCGCACTTAATACGGTTACAAACGCACGAAGTGAACAATTTCAGACCGTACACGTCGACGCTGGGAGCCCGTCACACCATCGGGGACGATTTCTTTGTTCAGCGGCCCTACGCGACGAACAATTTTGTAGGGGCCCAAATAACGCCGCAGAAACTTTTCGCTGAGGCCTCGTCGGTGAAGTGGTGCCCATAGCCAAACTTGCTCCCCGGGTGCGTATTGCTGATGGCGGTGTCGAAGGTTGTAGTGCCGGCCATCCGTCGCTTGCTTTCTTGCCGTTCGCAGCCGAGCCAGCTGTTGGGCCTCTTCAGCGCGCTGTTGAAATATCGCCACGTCCGGGTTCAGGTCGCCTTCGTTTACATGCGGCAACATCGCGTCCAGATTTATCGCTTCCCTTCCATTAACAAGAGCGAATGGTGTCAGCCCAGTTGTCTCCTGGACGGCCGTATTATAGGCGAAGGTGACATGGGAGCACTTCATCCCATGTCTTGTGTTTAACATCACATCGACATCATGTCCGCGAGGATTTTGTTGAGCCCTTCTGTGAGGCCGTTAGTTTGCGGATGGTATGCGGCAGTTCGGAGATGGGTGGTGTGGCTGTGCTGCAAAACGACTTGCATCAGCTCGCAGCAATGGCTGTCCGTCTGTCAGTGATAACGCCCTGATGTGCACCGTGGCGTAGGAAAACTTGGTGAAAGAAGAATTTGGCGGCCTCTTCAGCAGTGGCTCGAGCAAGGGCGCTGGTGTCTGCATAGCGAGTCAGGTAATCTGTCGTCACAATGACCCACTTGTTTCCTGTGGTAGACGTCGGGAACGGGCCCAGAATGTCCATTTCGATTTGTTCGAAGGGCCTTGTTGAGGGTCGAGGTGGCTGGAGCAGTCCGGCGGGATTTGTTGGCGGCCTCTTGCTGCGTTCACATTCTCGGCAAGTCCGTACGTAGTGCTTGACTCCTTCTAGAATGCGCGGCCAGTAGTAGCGCTCACGGATCTGAGCAAGCGTTCGTGTACACACAAGATGCCCGGAGGTTGGTTTGTCATGTGACGCCTGCAAGATTTCCTAACGCAGTGACGACGGCACGACGAGGAGGTAGGTGCTCTTCCTAGAGTCAAAGTTCTTTTTTACAAGGACACCGTCTTTTAAGCAGAATGTGCAGCGGGCTCGCCTGAAAGTTTTCCTTCAAGATGTTCAACGAGACAGTTCAGTTCAGGGCCAGCCCGTTCTTGGGCGGCGAAGTCGGAAGCTGTGATCATGCCCAGGAAACTGGTGCCATCGTGTGCACACAGCGGTGGTTGCTCAACCGGTGCTCGAGACAAAGAGTGGTCGTCGGAATGCTTTCTTCCGTTCTTGTGCACTACCGATACGTCGAACTCCTGGAGCCGCAAGCTCCACCTTGCAAGCCGTCCGGATGGATCCTTTGGATTCGCAAGCCAGCATAAAGCATTGTGGTAGGTAACGACGGTGAAAGGTCTGCCGTACAAATATGGGTGGAATTTGGAAGTTGCCCACACAATCGCCAGACATTCCTTCTCGGTGGTAGAATAGTTGGACTCTGTCTTAGACAAAGACCGACTTTCGCGGGTGATGACATGTGCTCGTCCGCCCGCCGACCGACGCCAGCAGTATCGGCACCGAGGCCGATACTGCTGGCGACGGTATGAATTTCTGTTTTCCGCGTTGTCGTCAAAGTGGGCCAAAATAGGGGGCGCCTGAAAACGTTACTTGAGCGCCCGCAACACTTCTCCTTGGGGTGCTTCTCACAAAAATGAGGTGTCTTGCTTTGTAAGGCGCGTCAGGGGCTCGAAGTCCCGCGAGAAGTCCTTGACAAAGCGCCTATAGTATTCGCGAATTCCGAGGAAGCTACGGACGCTCTTCTTTTCGTGGGGCTATGGGAAGTCTCGAAATGCAGCAATCTTCTCTGGGTCTGGTAGAACGCCGGCAGAACTGACAACCTGACCAAGGAACTTGAGCTGCTCGTAGGCAAAACAGCGTTTTTCGCGCTTTAACGTAAGTCCTGAAGACTTAATTGCACCAAGTACCACATTTAACGTGCTGAGGTGTTCCTCGAGGGATGGAGCGAAGACTATGATGTCGTCCACGTATACCGAACAAGTGTGCCATTTCAGGCGAGCCAATATGGTGTCCATTACCCTTTAGAAAGTTACAGGGGCAGCGCAGAGTCCGAATGGCATGAATTTAGACTGGCCTAGGCCGTCTGGTGTAAATTGCATGACTTTAGACTGGTATAGGCCGTCTGGTGTAATAAACGCTGCCTTTTCACGATCCCTTTCGTCAACTTCCACTTGCCAGTAGCCAGTCCTTAGATCCATATATGAAAAGTATCGGGCATTGCAGAGATGATCGAGGGTGTCATCGATTCGAGGGAGCGAATAAACCTCCTTTCTGGTGACCTAAGGAGACATTCATAATGCATTGTGATCTGGCAGCACTGGACGTGCCCGCCATGTTCTTCGGGGCGCCGTCGCGGAATCGTCTGCTATCGCTGCCATTGGGAGAGGCTTGGAGGCGGTCACTGATGGTGCTTTCGGGCCAAGAAAAGGCAGCACTTTTCGGCGTCATCCAGCTACGAAAGGTCAGGGGAGCTAACTGTGCTCCCAAAAGTCGCCGAGAACACAATAACGAAGACTTGCGCTTCATAAATACCCACCCGTAAGGCAGCTGCTACAGGCACACTGCTTCGTAATGGAAATAATAGGCCTAGATTTCTCATTTTGCGAAGCGTACTTCTGATCAGAGGTAAGCGTTCGAGGGAACTCTTGGTTGTCTAGAAGGCCCGAGAATAGAATGTCTAAGATAAGCTCGTATGGAAATACAATGCACCACATTAGAAACGCGCATCAGATATCGAAACCACGTTGTTTCTGAGCGTCGCTGTGCTGCTTTCTACCTCTCGTTTCTCCATCCGCAGGTATCTCGATCCTTCACAGTTGTGTGCTTGATATTTTCTAGAAATAAGCAGTGCATGGACACATGAGCCATGAACGTCTCGGAAAAATTACACTGTTGCGCTTTGGAGTTTGCATGCGCGGCCGGTGTTATTTCACTTCTGATACGCTAGTACACTTTACTCACTGCTTCTTCTGCTGATGTGAGCAGAGTCTGCAGTGCCACTTTGGCCGTCGCCAGATCACCGTGCTTGGGCACCTCGTCGATGCTAGCGGGGTACAACCGGACCCAGGCAAAATCTGTGCTGTTACGAACTTCCCTGTTCCCCAGTGTGCCAAAGACGTACGCAGCTTCGTCGGGCTATGTTCGTATTTCCGCCGCTTTGTCAATAATTTTGCGATGATAGCCCGGCCACTTACTGAGCTCTTGAAGAAGGATGTTCCTTTTGTGTGGGGCGAACCACAGGCTTCGGCGTTCGCTCAGCTCATACGCCTACTTACAACGCCGCCCATACTGGCCCATCTTGACCCTTCTGCGCCAACCGAAGTTCGTACCGACGCCAGTGGCCACGCTGTCGGTGCAGTGTTAGGGCAACGACAGTGTGGCAGCGACCGCGTTATCGCTTACGCCAGCAGGCTCCTCTGACCGTCAGAACGCAACTACTCCATTACTGAGCGCGAGTGCCTGGCGCTGGTTTGGGCAGTCGCCGAATTCCGCCCATACTTATACGGACGATCTTTTTCGGTCATCACAGACCATCACGCGCTCTGCTGGTTGTCCTCTCTGAAAGACCCTACAGGACGACTTGGCCGATGGGCTCTGCGCCTCCAAGAATATTCCTATTCGGTGATCTACAAGTCCGGCCAGCTGCACAAGGACGCCGATTGCTTGTCCCGTTACCCGGTCGACAGGCCCGACGATACGTCCGGCGATGTCAGTAGCATTTTTTCTGTCTCTGCCTTTACTAACATCGCAGACGAACAGCCCCAAGATCTCTCTCTTCGAGCACTCATCGACCGTCTGCAAGCATCGCCGATTGACGCTTCTGTACGCCGGTACGTCCTCAAAGACGGCGTTCTGTACCACCGTAACTTCCACTCAGACGGGCCCGAACTACTTCTAGTGATCCCCAGACAGCTACGTCGCACTGTACTCTTTGAACTTCACGACGCACCCACTGCAGGACACCTAGGTGTATCGCGCACGTACGACCGCATCCGCCGTCGGTTTTGCTGGCCCGGCCTCGCTCGATCAGTCCGACGCTACGTTGCTGCCTGTGATTCCTGTCAGCGTCGAAAAACTCCTCAAGTGTTACCTGCTGGTTACCTCCAACCTATAGACATTCCCGTGGAGCCGTTCTTCCGCGTTGGGCTTGATCTCCTTGGCCCATTCCCAATATTATCCTCCGGCAACAAATGGATCGCCGTCGCAACGGATTACGCCACTCGTTATGCCATCACGCGGGCTCTTCCGACCAGTTGTGCCACCGATGTCGCAGATTTTCTCCTGCGTGACATCATCCTGCTCCACGGCACTCCGCGACAGCTGCTCACTGACCGTGGCCTCAACTTCCTCTCGAAAGTTATCGACGACTTATTACGTTCCTGCTCCACCAAACATAAACTAACAACCTCCTACCATCCTCAAACGAACGGTTTGACTGAACGCTTGAATCGAACTCTCACCGACATGCTGTCAATGTACGTCTCCAAAGACCACCATGACTGGGACGTTGCTTTGCCTTACGTCACGTTCGCGTATAATTCTTCCCGTCACGAGACTGCCGGACTTTCTCCATTTTATCTGTTGTATGGACGCGAGCCGACCCTGCCCCTTGACACCACTGTTCCTCTGGCGGCCACCTCAGCGACGGAGTACGCGCGCGACGCCATTGCTCTAGCCGACCATGCACGCCAGCTCGCCCGTAACTAGGCTGAAGGCTTCGCAAACCTCACAGCGCCATCACTACGATGTTCGCCACCGCGACGCACACTTCTCGCCTGGTGACCTCGTACTCCTGTGGTCACCTTCCCGTCATGTCGGACTGTCTGAGAAGCTCCTTTCAATGTACACAGGGCCTTACCGTGTGCTTCGCCAAGTGACGCCCGTAACCTTCGAGATTGCCCCGGTCAGTGCCTCCTCGCCCTCTCCTGTCGGGTCCTGCGACACAGTGCACGTCAGTAGGCTGAAGGCCTACCACACTGTTTCCGAGCCATGACCATCCACACGCCGGGACGGCGCTTTCGACGCCGGGGGGGTAGTGCTACGGACCCGTACCACCGACCGTCAAGAGGCGAATAGGGAAAGAAGACGAGGAGGACGTTTTTATCGAGGCTTGCTCGCGCTGCTGCTTCATGGCCAAGCGCCTCAGCGTTCCTTTTTAAAATACAACTGTATATAGCCTCGCCTCTTGCCGTCGAAGTTCGTCGAAATTAAGACCTGTCTGTCATATTAAGATGCTGCGCCACTGCCTTCGGCAGGTCATTCGCAGTGTCCGCGCGGGGCCCGTTTAAGTTTAAACGCGCGGGGCCCGTTTGAGTCAACTGCTGCAGACCATTACTCGGCCGACAGAGGCGATCCCAGTTATGCCAGTTGTACCACCCTCTGAGGTCAGCCATAGAGAGTTATAACCTGGCCCATCAAAAACCAATTTAATGAAAATAATCCCTGTTGAACGGGGCCAAGGTTGGAGCTCAGACTCCGATTCTCTTGATTCGCAGATGGAATTTGACTCGAAAACCATGAAGTGCCGCGCGTCCCCTGAATCTCAGTCTTTCGATGAGGCTCAAGCCAAAAACCAAAAAATGCCAAAAAGAAACCACTTTGAAAAAATCTTTCTTGAAAGACAGCATATTGGAGAAGGCAGTTATTTCTGCTGGTATCTCAGCAAAATAGGTTTAAAAGTTTTTCAGTGGAATTGCCGTTGAATATTTTCAGCAGCTTCTGATCTATTCTACCTTTGCGCTCAACATGGCCCTGATATTATAATCTTACAGGAAACGTGGCTCTCAACAGACAGGAGTTTTAGACTAAGAAATTACCGCACATTTCGTTTAGACCGCCCCTCTCGCGGTGGCGGTTTAGCAGTTTTCATTTCATCCAAAATTGCTCACCGGGCTAAAATTATTGCTCACCGGGCTAAACTAGCTCTAGACATTTCACTACCGGGATGTCAGCCATTCTCGTTAATTAACGTGTATTTCCCATCGGGTGTACATAATGGTAATGCGCTAGACTCGGTAGTTTCACACTGCAGGAAGGATATGCTACTGGCTGGAGATTTCAATGCTCACCATATTTGGTGGGGCTACAGGACAGATGTGAGCGGAAAACGGTTGTGGGATTGGGCTGCGAAGAATAATCTAACATGTGTTAACTCAAGAACACCAACCTTTATTGGGAATCGGACATTGTCAGCGATTGACCTTACGTTCTGCAGTGCCGGTCTCTCTATATCATCGTGGAGTGCTGTCAATTCAGGCACCAGTAGTGATCATCTTCCTATAATATTTGAACTAGTTTGTCCTAGGATCTCGCTGAATAGACGCAGTGTCACTCACGTCAATATGAATGTCTTTGAAAAGCTTTTATGCATAGCTACAACTAATCAGTTAGAAGACGATGAGGAGCAGACCGCATTAAACCTCAATTCAGTGGTGAAAGATTCCCTAAATAAATCGACATTTTCCATTAAGGTCTCAAAAGTGGACTCTGCTAATCCTTGGTGGACGCCCGAATGCTCACGGGATTATAGATAAAGAAAAGCAGTCTTGAGAAAATTACTTTATAACCAATGCCTTCGAAATTGGAGTGATTACAAATACGCGGCTGGAGCGCTCAGGCGTACAGTCGCCAAGGCGAAGGATAACTACGATAGCCAGCGATTTGAATTCTTATCAAAGCCAGACAACAGAAAAAAAGCTTTTTTAAATTCCTTAGAACTAAGAAAGCAATTACCACTTTGATCAATGTCGATTCAGTGGTCCCTACGCCAAGAGAGTTGGCTAATCTGCTCGAAGAAATAGCTAAAGGGCTTGAAACCCGTTTTGCTTCAACTTTGACCAATCACGCCTAGGTTCCTGACCACTGTGATGACTTTAATGAGGTCACAGCTTCGGAATTAGCTGGTTTTATAAGAGTGTTGCCTAACTCTGCGCCAGGACCCGATGGTATCACTACATCATTAATAAAAACAATACATAAAGTACTGCCCCAGGGCCTCCTTGCACTTGTTAACCACTCCATTAGGAATTCATGGATCACTCCTGACTAGAGAGTTGCTAAAATAATTCCATTACTAAAAAACAGGGTGCAGGATATACATTAGATAACATCAGACCCATAGCACTTACATCTAATCTAGTGAAACTCATTAAACGAATCCTTTACAGCCGAATAGATAATTGGTTAATTGTTAACACGATCTTGAGCCCGTACCAAATTGGCTTTAGGCGTGGCTGCTCCATTTGGTGTGCCCATGTAGATCTAGAAAGCCGAATACAGCTTGCTCGATATCACAAACAATATGCTGCTCTTGTGACTCTCGTTATCACAAAAGCTTATGACAGTGTTGAACACTCCAATCTAATCAATTCACTTCATAATGCAGGACTACCACAGTATTTTATATCATGGATATACGCTTTGTTAGAGGGCAGAGAATTGAAGAAGAAGAAGAAGAATGCTTTATTTTCAATGAAATTCTTTACAATACATTTCTGCGAAAACATTACTGCTCGCAACAGGGTTTGTCGTCTTTAAAATATAAACAATCTAGAGGCCTCCACCAAGGGTCGGTGTTGTCTCCATTACTTTTTAATATACTCTTGCGCTCAATCCCTATCCAAGCGGATGTAGAGGTATACGTATATGCCGACGACATCGCATGTTTTGCGGCAGCAAACGATATACATACACTGTATCAAACTCTGGAGGCGTATATGAACAGGCTTGAGAGGTGGCTGGAAGGAATTAACTTATCCCTAAACATCGGGAAAAGTGCGCTCATAGTTTTTCACCAAAGTGTTCCGGTGCATATCGCGTTTATGTATAAAGAAAACACTATACCGCAAGTTGACTCACTGATGTACTTAGGGATCACTTACAATGAAAAACTGAACTGGAGTCAGCACATCGAAAATATAGCAGCTAAGGGAACTCGTGCGTTGGGGATGCTTCGTCGGCTCAGCTCCATTAGTTCCGAACTTCGCCGTGACGTTCTTATCATGGTTTACTGCATGTATATCCGACCGATACTCGAGTTTGGCTGCGTCTTGTTTTCTGAGGCACCTGCTTACAAAATGAGGCCATTGATACTTCTAGAACGCGAAGCATTGCGTTTATTCCTTGGGCTCTCGAAATTTGTCGCAATCAATGTACTATATCAGGAATCACGCCTTCCTTCTCTTCTTAAAAGATTTCATATCCTAACAGTGCGAACATTTCTAAAAATTTATGCATCTCCCCAGAGGAGGTCTCAGTATATTTTTATTAATCAATCGGCCGTATTTTTTACCCATCATTGGCCTAGATTACCTTGCCCCCAAGTCGTTTTTGTGCAGTCACTCTTGGATCCGTTAAAATTACACCTATATGAAGTTGTCGTGCTAAATGACACTGTGCAAGCAATTACAATTGAATTTGACAATATATTCCCAAGTAATGCTAAACACCTGCCTCACTCTTACCTAGATGCCCTTTTGAAAGATCACCTGGCCCCGATAGACACAAAAATCGTGATAGCGACTGATGCGTCAGTCTGGGAAGAGAAGGCGGGTGTTGGTATTGTATCCTTATCTCTGAATTGGTCCTTCTCAATTCGTTTACCGGATTTCACGCCTATTTTCCAAGCGGAACTATTGGCAATCGTCTTAGCTGTACGAAAATTAACTCAGTCCTTTTCATCAGTCGCCATGTTTGTCCGTGTGTTCATCTCTCAGCGCGCCTAATTCATCTAGTGCTTTAGAAGCTTTCCATTCTCTTTTGCCAAGACGTTTACACCTCATTCGGTTGATTTGGGTGCCGGGGCACAAAGGTCTAACACTTAATGAATACGCGGACGCGCTCGCAGTGTCCGGTCTAAATGGCCCGGTAATTTCTCTATTGCCGACGTCGGCGTTTGTTACAGCTGCGCGCTTCACAAAATATGCTACCTGCAGTAATTTTAACAAATATGCACTAGCCACAACTGATTTCCGACACTTGGCTTATCCGTCGAAGAATAGATGGTGCGAAACCAGAAGAGCAGAAATCTCAATCACTAAATTACGATGCCGAGTCCCCCCACTGAACTGTTACATGTACAGGTCTGGTCTGGCTCAGTCACCATTGTGTCTGCATTGTGATGAGGATGAGTCTCTGGAGCACTTCTTCATATCATGTCGAAGATTCAATATCCCACGTAAAAGGTTTCTAGAAATGCCCTCGAGAAACATGGGTTTAAATTTGTCTCTTCCAGTAGTCGTTTCTCTTGGTGCGACTACTCTCGGATTTAGTCACAGGAACGTTTGCAAAGCCGTATGCGATTTTCTTCGTGAGACAAAAAGAATTCAATGTTGATCAGCTCAGCTTTTTATTATATATTTAATCGTGATCTGAGTACATGACATCCGATCTACATAGCATTCACTTCTTTTTTATATATATAATTATATACCTCTAGTCATCACAGAAAACTATTCGTTTAACCTAAATTTGATTATCAAGTTTGTATTACAATTTTTGTATTTTTTTATTAGTAGTTCTCTTCCATACAAACCTCTTTTCCGGTTCATGGCCGATCCCTCAGAGTGGGTTGCGCCAAGGTACCCAAGGACCAACCAACCAACCAACCATTGCCGCAGGGCTGCGTCTAGTTTCATCTTATAAACACATTAACAACGTGGTGGAGGTGCGAACGGTGCCAGCCGTACAATAAAAAGAATGGCGAAAACCCAGTGGTGATCTGAGGGGAGGTATTGTAAGCGCAGGTTACGAACGACAGGACGGCAACCCAATTGGCTTGCCCAGAGGCGACGTACATTCAGGGCATGTCTCCAAGGGTGCTGTTAAATAGTTCTGTGAGGCATTCGTCTGCGGGTGGTAAGCAGTAGTTGCGCGGTGAATAAGGTGGCACTCTTTGAGAATGGTTTCGATGACTTCAGATAAGGAGACACGCCCTCGATCGCTAAGCAATTCCTAGGGTGGGCCGTGTCGAAGTATGAAGCGGCGGAGTAGAAAGGAGGCGACATCGCGCGCTGTAGCCGCGGGGAGGCTGCGGTTTCGGCGTAGCGCGTGAGGCTCTCAACAGCTGCGATGGCCCAGCGGTTACCAGCCGATGACACCGGGAGTGGCCCGCACAAATCGATTCCGACGCGCCCAAATGGCCGGGTAGGGCAAGGTAGAGGTTGCAGACTTGCTGGTGACAGACTCGGCGAAGATTTCCTACGTTGGCAATCGAGGCACGAGTGAACGGACTGCTGAACACAGCGGTGCAATGTATATATATATATATATATATATATATATATATATATATATATATATATATATATATATATATATATATATATATATATATATTGCAATGCGTAATAGGAAAGAGCTCGCCATGCCGAGAGCGCTCGCGCTAGCGGCGGAGCACGAGGACAAGGACGAAGAGGTCAGAATAGAACAGCCGGCCTGCAGCAAAGGCGCTGGGTCTGTCTCTCTCTCTCTTCATTACAACGGCGCAGTCGACAAAGGATACATCTTAAGGGTGCCCTCGAGGGTCGTCAGTGCTGCAGGAATTCTATTCAAGGAACTCCGTTCAGGCTTCTGCGACCATGGATCCCGCAACCCTTCTGCCGCCGGAAGCACCTTGAGGGACCACAGGGGATGGCGTCGAGCCCTGCTTGGCTTCCCGAGGTCAGCATTACACCATCGCATCGACCCACGACAATGCAGGGGCTCGTGCTTCCACGGAATGCCGTGGAAGTTCTTAGCTGCTTTTGGCTCGCTTCCGAATGCCAGCTACCACTCGGGCCATTTCTCTAGCATAGAAGTGGACCACGCGATACACCGCGATGATGCTAGAAATGAACTCACGAGCCCCTCGACAGAACGCAATGCGGACAAGGACGCCGCCGACGACGCCGAGTGCAGGTTCTCTACTGCGTTGCAGTCTCGAATGCTTTGTCGGTAGGCGACGCAGTAGCGTCACTACCAGAGGCCGAAAGTACATCGCAACAACAGCAGACGGAGAAAGGGTCCTCGCACTTGTCCTGACGTGAACATATGGAGCTACCCTCTCCTGTCTTACAGGGCTCTTCATTGCTCCACGAACCGTCGCTGTCCATCGATGCCGGTGAGAGCGACACACTCAGACACCACGAGCGAGGCCACCCTTCCGAGGGTGCCAGCATGAGGATGCCACTTGGGCAGCTGGGGTCAGTACCGCCGACTTCGCCGCATTCATTCCTCCCTGCGGACGTTCGCCCCTTGCAGAGAAAAGCCTCGCTCAAAGAAGCCGATGACCTCGAGCTTATCCTTGCCGAAGAAACGTTCACGAAGCCCAAGTTCCCCGCTTTTGTCATGCCTTTTGATCACCAAGGGACTGTTCCACGTGGAACATCCTCGAATATCACCGCTTCGAGTTAACAAACTCGCCAGCAAACGACGTGTGAGCTTTGCCGTCCGCGAGCACGGAGGCCCCTCCCCCTCATGAACTCTAATGAGACGACCACAACGCACTGCGACTTTTATGCCGGTTTCTTGTCCGCAGTGGAAGCGACATACGCGGGAATACTCAAGACGGAGGCGACATGTGCAGTGCCATCTCCCATCAACGATTCTGTCAGCGCTCACTGACAAGTTGCGGTGTGGCCGAGAGCACCTAGCAACACGGCAACGCCGGCACCGACCACCAGCATTGTCTTTGGCGATTCTGAAAGCCATGTCACAGCATCATCGAGTTTTGCGACGTCCACCGCGACATAGCCAGTGCCGTCCCCCAGAAGATTCTTTCTCCAAACCAGACCGTGGAGAAGCCGAGACTGCCCAGTGCGGCACAGCCAGTGCCACCCTCCAGAGACTTTTTCTGGGTTCCCAAGTTCGCTGAGGTGTGTGTGGTCCGCGCTAAGCGAACCGGCCCAGCTTAGTAGGCTTATCTAGTCGCGGCGTCTTCAAGTGTCGCTAGAACACGCCTTGTTTCAATTGGTGGACGTTTACTGGGTAGTCCCTCTTCGGCGTCCTGGAGCTTCGCTGCCGCATCTGCTTCCGAAATGGCCGAAGACGCGGGAGCCTCGCCTGCAGCTCCTAGCACCACATCTGTCGTGTGCTCTGGTGCGCTCCGGAAGCGTGACCCCCCAGTATTCAGTGGGACCGGCGATCGCGATGTTGAAGATTGGCTGGAAGACTACGAAAGCGTTACTGCGAATAACAAGTGGGGTGACCCAGCCAAGCTGACTCACGTTGTCTTCTCCTAACTGAGGTGGCCAACGTGTGGTTCAACAACCACGAAGCCGATTTCACAACGTGGTCCGCCTTTAAAGACATCCTAACATCGTTTTTCGGACGGCCGGCTGTCTGCAAGCTTCGTGCTGAACACATCCTGCGTGGACGAACTGAGCACGCCGGTGAGACGTTCACTAGCTATACTGAAGACGTTATCAGCCTCTGTAGCCGGGTCGATACGAGCATGCCGGAAACTGACAAAATAAGGCATATCATAAAACTAGAAGAGAAGCTTAGTTGCAGCCCTGACGAAGACAAGTCCATATCTAAACCTTATTTTGAGCGCAACCACACGACACACCCACACACGCACACCCACACACCCAGGCATCAAGAACGCACAGCGCTCACTTCCAACTGATTTATTCAACGCACGAAGGCTGAATATTACATGTGGCACATGCGCGCATACATCATATGAAGCCAACACAAACAAACAACATATACATTTTCTTCTTGCTCTTTCCATATTATAGTCTTGATCTTATGAACTGCAATTCACTAGGAAACAGAGATAGCGATGCAGCGATCACAGAGTAGTAAGGGCAAAGATTGTACTTAACCTAAAGAAAACAAGAACTAAATTATTTACTAGAAAAAAATGTAATGCAGAGGTAGTCAGAGCGAAAGACGACGAATTTAAAGTCGCCCTAAGCAACAAGTTCGAGGCCTTAGACGAAAACGGTGACGATTTAGAACAAATAAACAAAACCATAACGAAAACAATCCTTGCAACGCGATAGAAGTCGGGGGTAAAACAACAAAGCAAGCAAAAAGTAAGCTGTCCCAATCTACCAAGGACTTAATAAAAAAACACCAACAAATGAAAGTAACTTCATCAAAAGATAAGATAGAATTCGCAGAACTATCGAAATTGATCAGTAAAGCCAGGCAAAGAGATGTAAGAAACTTTAACATGAGAGAAATAGAGAAAGCAGTAGAGAAAGGCACCAGCATTAAATCGGTCAAAAAGAAACTGCACTTAGGACAAAACAAAATGCATGCGCTAAAAGATAAACAAGGTAACGTTATCAACAGTTTCACCGAAATAGTAAAGGTAGCAGAAGATTTCTACTCGGAACTGTACAGCTCTCAGACAGACCATACAACCTTAATAGAAATAGAACCAGAGGAGAACACCGAAATTCCATGTATAACCGCTGACGAAGTCAAAAAAGCTGCCAAAGGCATGTCCCGCGGTAAAGCAGCTGGTGACGATGGTATAACAGCCGACTTGATCAAAGACGGAGGAGATATTGTACTTGAAAAACTTGCATCGCTCTTCACGAAATGTATCAAGACATGTAGCGTACCGCGCAGCTGGAAAAATGCTAATATAACACTTATCCACAAGAAAGGTGACATAAAGGACTTAAAGAATTACAGACCAATCAGCCTACTCCCAGTAATATACAAGCTATTTACAAAGGTAATTTCTACGAGGATAAGAGAAACACTCGACTTTAACCAACCGAGAGAACAAGCTGGTTTTAGGAAAGGTTACTCGACAATGGACCACAGCCACGCTATCAACCTAGTAATTGAGAAGTACGCGGAATATAACAAACCTCTTTACATGGCGTTTATCGACTACGAGAAAGCATTTGACTCCATAGAAATACAAGCAGTTCTAGACGCTCTACATCGTCAAGGGGTACCTGGCGTATACGTGAAAACCATAAACAACATATACAAAGACTGCACAGCCACACTACTCCTACATGAGAGGAGCAGAGAAATCCCGATCAGGAGAGGTGTGAGACAGGGAGATACAATATCACCGATGCTATTCACTGCATGTTTAGAGGAAGTCTTTAAACGTCTAGACTGCGAAGAAAAGGGCATTTGAATAGACGGAGAATATCTAAACAATTTCAGATTTGCAGACGACATTGTGCTCTTTAGCAATGATGGTGACGAGCTGCAAAACATGATTGATGACCTAAACAGGGAAAGCATTAAAATTGGATTAAAAATGAATAGGCAAAAGACCAAAGTTATGCTCAATACCTTAGCTAAGGAACAGGAATTTAAAATCAACAATGAACCCTTACAATGTGTAAACGAATATGTATATCTGGGACAGTTACTATCAGGAACTCCTACTCAGGAAAATGAAATTCTCCGTAGAATAAGGCTGGGCTGGAGCGCATTCGGAAGGCATTACGAAATCATGACCGGACACTTACCGCTCTCATTAAAGCGAAAAGTATTCAATCACTGCATTCTCCCAGTACTAACGTACGGTGCAGAAACATGGAGAATAACGAAAAAACGAGAGATGAAACTAAGGAGCACGCAACGTGCAATGGAAAGAAAAATGATAGGGGTAACACTAAGAGATAAAAAACGAGCGGAATGGATCAGAGAACAGACAGGAGTAGCCGATATTATCTTATCAATTAAAAGAAAGAAGTGGACCTGGGCAGGACATGTCATGAGGAGGAAGGATAATAGGTGGACAGTAAGAGCGACGGAATGGATACCACGAGAGGGAAAACGCAACAGAGGTAGGCAAAAGGTTAGATGGAGCGATGAAATTAAAAAGTTTGCGGGCATAAAGTGGAACCAACTCGCTCAGGATAGGCTGGATTGGAAATCGTTGGGAGAGGCCTTCGTCCTGCAGTGGACCTAAACAGGCTGATGATGATGATGATGATGATGCTTACACAGTGGTCCTTATCTTTTTCAATGTAGAAAGCCTCTAACACTTCACGTGCAGTTTTTCTTTTGCTTCTGCCCAGAATCTTAGTCTCGGAGAATCCTGCGTCACAGCCACACACATTATACAATGCGCAACCAGGTGCGCATACTTATCATCTCGTTTTATTAATTTTTGGGCGTGTTCCCTTAACCGGTCATTAACACACCTTTCGGTTTGACCGATGTACACCTTGCCGCAGGATAGGGGTATCGAGTACACGACCCCCGTGGAACAGTTTTTAAGAAAAGGCCTCTCATGCTTCTCGCAGTCGCGCTTTTTGCTCACGCAAATACGTTGGCACAACTTCCCGATTTTCTCGGGCGCCCGAAAGACCATCGGTACACCGTGCCTGCCCGCGACTTTCTTGAAATTGTGCGAGAGTTTATGGATATATGGCACAACTTGTGGCCTAATCCTTGAGGGCTGGGTAGCAGTCGACGCTTCCCTTGTTCCACGTTTTAACTTCTGCAGCAGTGATTCAACAACGGCTGTGATGACCGATCGAGGGAAGCCTGCAGCCTCTAATCGGCTAACCTGATTGCGAAAACTAAGTTCCGTGCTGTGTGGGCAGGACCTCCTCAGCGCCGATTCCAAGCAGGGAGAGGCTACGCCCCTCTTGACAATCTTTGAGTGGACAGAGTCGTACGGCAACAGCTCCTTCTTAACACGGGGATGATAAAACCAGCAAAAGTGCTCATCGTTCCACGTGAGGCTCAAATCTAAAAATTGCAGACAAGCCTCTTGCGGTATTTCGAACGTGAAAGATAGGCCTCGTCCTAGTCTTTTAAAGACGTTTAAAATAGCTTCAGGGGATGTAAGGTCTCCCTGTAAAACAACTAAAAAATCGTCTACGTATCTAAAAACTTTTGCAACGTCCCCCCCTTTAAAAGCATTATCCAAGTCCCCATCTACTTCAGCTAAAAAAAATTGACGGCAGATCCACGAGGTGAATGATGATGAGATTGGGCGACGCTCCTGGAAGTAATCATCGGTTAAACCGTGAAATTTCTTCCGTTAATTCGCCCGATAATATTGACGTGAAACGATTGACAAACCTGTATCGCGATATGGTTTTTAATATAAAACCATTGCTTTAGAAAACACCTGGCGTCTTTCGTTAAGCAGCTGGCGTCTTTTCGTTTTGCTTTAGAAACATCTGGCGTCTTTTCGTTTTGCTTTTAGAAAACATCTGGCGTCTTTCGTTGGTTTATTTCATCAATCAACGGCGTTTCGAACAAAATTTTTATTGTTTAATCACGCACAGGAGAAATCTCACCAGGCACTACCTTGGAGGTAAACAATGGCTGCTAATGGGAATGAGAGACAGAAGAAGTCGGCTTTTAGCTAACACTTACACTTCTACTTCTACTAACGTTTCCTACTGGAACATGCCAATGGCTGCTAATGGGGAATGAGAGACAGAATAATTCGGCTTTTAGTTAACGCGCACGCTGCGAATTTTTTATTGTTCAACAACGCACAGGAGAAATCTCCCACCGGCACCACCTTGGAGGTCAAAGCGTAAGACTGGTTACGCACTACGACGACTACGAGGAGGGACGAACGGGTGCCGCTTTAAGTCCTGAGTCATCGATAAAAGGAACGTCGCCATTCTTTTCGATGCAGGAATTTACAGATGCAAGAAGTTTGTCATGTGGAACAGAATAATACAAATCTACTACATCCACTGAGAAGGCGTTGCAAGTACCATTGCGAGACCGCGAAAAATCGCACACATCACTAGATCCCTTAGTTCGGAAGGGATCATTCACTGCAAGCTTTTTAAGCTTGCTCTGCAGGAATCTAGTAACATTAATTTGCCAGGACACCCCTTCACTAACTTCGCCATGATCATCGCCTCTTTGACTTGGCTCCTTTGTGGCAGCGCCAACTTGTCGGCTTGGAATTCCGATTTCCACGAATCATTCACGACGCTCCGACAGCTTCTCACGTCGCCCCCAGTGTTGCGCCACTTCGATCTTAGCGCGCCGACTGAAATCCGCACAGACACAAGCGTAATAGGTTTTTGTGCCATTCTCGCACAAGGAAAAAACGGCTGTGACGAGTACGTTGTCACATATGCCAGTCGCACCCTCACAAAACCAGAATACAACTATTCTGTAACAGAAAAGGAATGTCTGACAATTATCTGGGCGACCGGCAGATTGCGCACCTACCTTTACTGGCGCCAGTTTGACGTGGTTACTGACCACCATGCCCTGTGCTGTCTATCGTCCGTGAAAGACCCGACTGGCACCGCCTCACTCGTTAGGCATTGCGACTTCAGGAGTACGACATACGCGTCGTTTATCGCTCGGAACGCAGACATTCTGACGTTGATGCCCTATCCCGCTCACCGCTGCCGTCTGACCCTGATCACTCACCAACTTCCTCCTACGGCGCCTCGTCTCTTAGCATCACCGACATGCCGGCTGAACAGCGCAAGGTTCCCTCGATCGCTTCCCTGCTTCACGTCCTATCCGACAATTCGCATAACCCCGTCCCGCTATGCCATCGTCGCCAGGCTCAAAATTTTTTCGTGCGTGAAGGCTTGTTGCATCGACGAAATTATCTCCCCGACGGCCGCAGGTCGCTTCTCGTTATTCCCCGTCTTCTACGCTCCGACATCTGTTCAGCCGTCCACGAAGACCCTCAATGTGGCCACACTGGTGCATTCAAAACGTACTCCCGCCTTCGACTGAGGTATTACTGGGGCGGCATGTACCGATATGTTCACCAATACGTCAGGTCGTGTCGCGCATGCCACCGCCTGATGAAGCCTCCCCACGCCACTGTTGGGCATCTACAACCCTTACCTTGCCCGGCACGAACATTCGACCGCGTCGAAATCGATCTCTATGGTCCGCTCCCCAACACCTCTGACGGAAACAAATGGACCATAGTCGCCATCGACCATGTATGCCGAAACTTCTCCGCTACCGGCTGCCAAAGACGTGGCCGTCTTCATTCTTCCTAATCTCATTTTACGACACGGCGCACCAGGTGAATTGCTAAGTGACCGCGGCCATGTCTTCCTATCCGATGTCATTGAGGTACTGCTGAAGGAATGTCGCATTATTTACCGCACCACGTCCACGTACCATCCCCACACAAACGGCTTGACTGAGCGTTTCAGTCGCAGCCTTGGTGACATGCTCGCCGTGTACGTGTCGGAAGACCACTCAAATTGGGATCGGGTGCTTCCGTTCGTCACCTACGCGTATAACTCTGCGCCGCAAACCACCACCGGCTTCTCTCTTTCTGTTATATGGACGTGAACCATCCTGCTCAATGGACATCATTCTCCCCTACCCACCCGATCTTACTGAAGCGACACGTGCTTCCGAAGCAGCTGCATATTTATTTATTTATTTATAAAATGATGCAGACAAGCAGGGAATGTACTACATATGAGCAGGGAGTATACATATAATACAGAGATAAATAACAGAATGAATCAAAGTTGAAACACGTTTTACACATTTTGTATGTAGACGACTATTGTAGGAACATTGGAAGAACTTGGTCATGATACAAATAAGGAGGCGTTAAGAAAGAACAACAGTATTTACACAAATGGAAGGTGTACAGGTCACGGGCGTTGGGGAGGTGCTTCGGTAAGATTATTCCAGTCGGCTATTGTTCGTGGAAAAAAAGAGTACCGGAAAAGTATCAGTTCTTGCGAAAATTGGTGTGAGAGAATGAGGGTGGTGATGCTGCGTGGGTCTGCTTAACAGGGGGAAAACGTATGCTGCAGTGTCTAAGGCTAGTCTATGATTAACTATGCCCGATAGAAACTCTAGTCGCATTTTCTTTCTTCGATTCTGTAATAATTCAATGCCGTTTGGATTTAGTAATGCAGTGGGGGAATCGATGGGCTTAAATTTACTATAAATATGCCGAACAGTGCGGTCAACTCGCCGGCTCTTTCACCGCGCAAGACTAATGGCGCCAGAAATCCCGCTATGACGCCTCTGCCTCTAATGCCCACTAATTTGCAGGATGCTGGTTTAGCTCTGGGTGCCATTGACTATTTCCGGACATTCCACCAAGCTTCTCTCGCGCTATCATGGACCTTGCCGTGTTGTCGCGCAGACATCTGCAGTGAACTATGCCGTCGAGCCACTTGAACCCTCTTCCGACCACCGCTGTCGAGGACGTGAAACTGTGCACGCAGCGCGGCTCAAACCATACTACGACCTCATGTCTTGCCATTTCCCTAGGTCAACAGGCTTGCTCCTTTCTGCGCGGGGAGTGATTGTAGCAGAGCATATCGACACCAGCTGCGAGTGAGTGTGAAAGAAGACGTTAAGGTTTGTGTGGTGCGCGCTAAGTGAACCGTCCCAGCTGAGTAGGCTTATTCAGTCGCAGCGTCTTCAAGTGTCGCTAGAACACGCCTTGTTTCAGTATATATATATATATATATATATATATATATATGCGTGCGTGCGTGCGTGTGTGTGTCTGTGTGTGCAGTAGGCCTGATGTCAAAGTAGATATCCAATTTTGAACTTTTATTTACGGTTTTCGCCCACTGAGACGACACCGTTGGGGACAGAAGCGTATAGCACCTCTGCTACGATGTTGCATAAAGAGGCAAGCTAACGACAGGTTCAGTTCACATTACCCACCCTCATATCAGGTTCTTCGCCATGGCCTTTTTGCTAGGGGCTACGGTGTTGCTGCTTTGGTAAAACATAGCATGCCATTGCCACGGCCACGTCAGACAACCACGAAAGTGTTGCGCTATAACTAGCTTGTTGAGGTGGTGCTTTTTTTCTTGTCTGCAGTTCATGGGACCCCAGTTGCACCATCGCGATTTTTGAACGATCTCCATGACAATTTGTGGTCGTTTACATGTAATGAGGTTACAATGGCTGGTAATCCTAATTTTCCTTCTTATGGCTCTAACAGTCAATTTTTAAATACATAACGGTGTATATTTTCGATTCTTGCTTGATACATACCAAACTTCAATGTGCAACAATCAGTAACACAGTCCACGTGAATTCTTCAGTTTCGTTTTACTGCGTCAGCAATTCACTTGAACTTTCGCCATCGCCGTCATGTCCCGCATGTATATAAGCGAAAAACTTGTGCTGGCGATGCCCTGAAGATGGAAATGTCTACGAAAAAAGGGCAGATCCCACGTACAGTGGGAATCAAGGAAATGCGAAGCACGTATCAGGAGCGTATTATGGATCTGCGTTGCCTGGCTATACCGATTCTGGTATAGTTAACGAAACGACCGCAAGGGCACCAGGACTGCGACATGTAAGCCCCACCGCTCGTGACATGCATACCACGATTTGCATGTTATGAGCTGTCATTTATGTTCGCCATGCCGTCATGTTGTCCCATACCAATTTTCTTATACACCCAATTAACGAAACGGCTAGGAGAGCACCAAGATCGTCGCATGTAATTCATGTCACTCATGACCTGCATGTCGTGATTTTCACGTTATGAACTGTCATTTATGATCTTCATGCAGTCATGTTGTGCCATACCAATCTTCTTATACATCGCATTAAAGAAACGGCCAGGAGAGCATTGAGACCATCGCATGTAAATCATGTGGCTCATGACATGCATGTCTCATTTTCACATTATGACCTGTAATTTATGTTCGTCATGCAGTCATGTTGTCGCGTACCAATTTTCGTATACATGTTCATTAGCGAAACGGCCAGAAGAACACAAAGTCGTAGGCGGATAGATAGATAGATAGATAGATAGATAGATAGATAGATAGATAGATAGATAGATAGATAGATAGATAGATAGATAGATAGATAGATAGATAGATACGCTCAAAGTCGCGGAAATTGACTGAGAGCGGTGGTACTGACAGCAAATAAAGCGAATGGAATTGTTCTGCATCATTTCGATTGCGTGCGACAGATTTTCCGGAGGGGGGGTCCTATAAAACGAATAATGTGGGACGGGCGGTCGCTGCTGCTATAGAGTTGGAGACGCGCATCGCGTTCGCGTATTTCCCTGTCACACTCTGCCCAATTTTGCTTCTTCTCTCCGCCAGGCAGTGCATTCTGGCGCTGATGTCGCACACGGGAAACTCGACTGCACGGAGCCTATACGAAAATTGGTTTGGCACAGCATGACTGCATGACGATCATAAATGACCGGTCATAACATGAAAATCGTGACATGCATGTCATTAGCGACATGATCTACATGCCACTCGTTTCCTTAAAGGGATGTATACCAAAATTGCTATGGCACAATACGACTGCATGACGAACGTAAATGACAAGTCATAACGTTAGAATCATGACATGCGTGTATGAGCGGCATGGTTTACATGCCATAGTCTTGGCGCTCTTGTGGCCATTTCTTTAACTTCATATGCATCAAACTCGGTATAGCGAGACAACAATGCAAATCAATTTTACGTTCCTGATGCGTGCCTCGCATTTCCTTGATTCCCACTGCACGTGGGATCTGCCAGTTTTAGGGGCGAAGCTCCTTATGGCGTCACCCGTTCGTCCCCATTATCATTTGTTTGTAACCACCGGCGCGTGCCTGGCGGGAGGCACGCGCGCGCCGGCGCTCGCCGAGGCGAGTGCGTGCCTCTCTCTCCTCTCACTCTTCCATCTGCTGTCTTGTGAGAGAGAGACAGACAGAGAGAGAGAGCGAAAGGCGCACGTTTATGGAAACGCTCTTTCTTAAATGAACGCTGTACCAGCTCGCAAAGAAGGAGAACGCGCCCTCACCCGCGAGAGACAACGTTGGCGCAGGCAGCGTCTCCTAGCGAGTTTCGTGATTGAGAAATACCGACTGCTTGCGTTGGAGAAGCGTTCACCGGCCACCCATATATACATATATAGGCACTGGAACTTGACTTGCAATGAAGTGCCGGTGGGAGATTTCAGTTGTGCGTAGTTGAACCATAAGGATTCGTAGCGTGCGCGTTAACTAAATTAATCCGGAACTCGGCACGATCTACGATGAACATCCCGAGCTTCGCCCACTCACCATCATTCACTCCGTGGATATGCTGTAATTTTTTGGGGGCGAAGCTCCTTAAGGCGTGGGTCGTTCGTCCCTTGTAGTCGTAACCACCTCGTTCTAGGATTGCGCTCGATAGCTCGCGCGCCGGGAGGCTCGCGCTCGCCCTCGGCGCGTTCGTCCCGGCGCGCGAGCTCTCTCACTCTTCCATCTGCTGTCTTGTGTGAGAGAGACAGAAAGAGAGAGAGAGAGAGCGAAAGACTGTCCGTTTCTAACGATGATGATGGGTTTGTGCTAGCGCGTTACGGCGCGTGTAAGAAGCTGGTGTAAGACGCTGTGGCCTCTCCGCCTTATACTCTTTCAGCAGTCATGTGATGGCGTCGGCAAACGCGGTGCGCGTTCCGGCCTGTGTAAGGGGCTGCGTAAGACGCTGTGGCCTCTCCCCCCTTACTAGAGTGTACTGCATGTTTCTAACGCGTTTGTGCTAGCGTCCTCTTAAACGCGAGATCCCAGCGTTCGAATAGAGTGTTTCTCACGTCTTTACATGATGATCGACTGGGCGAATTACACGGAAGATTAACGGTTTAAGGCCGATTCACACGCGAGGGCAAAATCCCGCTTCTCCGCGGACCGAATAGTCGCAGCCCACACCTTGAAGACCAAATCCTGGCCGTCCAGTGTGCCCGCGACAGGGCCGTTAGGCTAGACCTGCCGGTCCCCACGTGGGAGTAGCCAGGTGGCGCGAGGCAACCTCAGCGTCTGCATTGGACTCTAATAAAGTTGTTCTCTCTCTCTAGTCACGTGATCAGTTCCATCCGGCGCAGCCGCGGATACGTCGCATGCACACAGCCGGAGCGCGGCTCGCGCAATCCTCGTGCATACTCTCGACTCCAACGCTTATGCAACGCTTGTCTCGGTTCCGGCCGGGAAAACCACTCGCATATTCCAATGTCGCACAACAAAACTTATTCCGTCGTTGTCGCAAAACAAAAAAAAAACACGCGACTTTGAGCCGGCAGCCTGCTTCCTAGCCACGCCAACCCGAGCAATGTTGACAGATTTAACGCTGAATCCTCTCGATCGAGAGCAGACGACCGTCAAACGGGCGGATGGAAATAGCGGCGACACATTTCCATCCGTGCCGCGAGCGGAGTAGGCCGGACGAAGCGAGGGCGGCGAGTTTCCATGACGCGCGCGTCACGTGATGCGCCGTCCGCTGCGAAAATCCCTCCTCCGTTCCCTCGTGTGAATCCACCTTAATTACCGGTGATTCACTCCGGAGCTTCGCCCACTCATCATCATTCACCCCGTGGATATGCTGTGAATTTTTTTTATTCCTTGAACTTTAATTCCTAAAGCCTTAAACCAGCTTCTTCCAAGTAGACTACTGCCTTGCTTGTTCACCACTAGTAACGGCAACTTTGCACATTTTCCTTTGAAATGCACTTCTACTATTGCTTTTCCCAGCATCTCAAGTGGCTCTTTTCTCCAAGTAACAAGTAACAAGCTGCGTTCCGGTGCTAACTTGTGGAATTTTGCCTGCGGGTCCTTCAATCTTTCGCCACGTTTCTTGACTAACCAGCGAATGAGACGCTTCTGAGTCTACTTCCATCTGCACTTCTTTCCCTTGGATTAACGCAGTGGCACTAAACTTTTCAGACTCGTGAACTTCGCAAACAGAGTAAAGCTTTGCACTTCGTGCAACGGTCTGCTTGCGTGACTTTGCTTTCTTGCCTGATTTTTTGCTGGCTTTGGAGCCGGAGTTTGATTTGGCCTTGACGGCGATTGTTTTCTCAAGCGACTAGCTCTGGCGATATGGCCTTTTTTCTTAGTGGCATGTCTCATAACGAAATTTGCAAGTTTTAGAACAGTGCTCACCACTGCAGCGGTAGCAGACGCCATTTCTGGACGCAGCTGGTTTCTTTGGGCGCGTTTCGTGGACGGACGCGTCACCTGGGCAGTTAGCGTCTCTGAGGCTCTCTGTCCTGATTTCTCGTTGCTGTCGTTGAGTTGCTTCCGCTCTCACAGCCATGTCGTACATCACAGTAAATGTCAGGTTCCTTTCTGCCAGTAGACGCTGATGCACCGCCTCGTTGCCGATGCCGAAGATGAAACGGTCGCGCATCATCTCGTCCATACGAAGCGTGTTGTCTCCGAAGCCGCAGTTTTCAGCTATATTTCTCAGCGCTGTCACGTATTCTGCGACGCTTTCCCCTTGCGCTTGGTTACGCTTGTAAAAGAAAAATCTTCCGTACAGCCTGATGGCTTGGGATGCATGTGTTCTCGGACCGCTTTCTTGATTTGCTCGTAGGCTGCAGCAGTAGGCCTGTCGGGTTTGACGAGCGTCACAATGAGACTGTACGTTTCTTCTCCAGAGGAGCTGAGTAAAACCGCACGCTTTTGTTCATCCTTGGAAAGATTGTTCGCTTCGCAGTACATTTCCAGACGCTCCACGTACTCGTCCTATGACGCACTTGTACCCAGACAGTACTCCCCGATGCCGATGACTGACATTGCACTGCGCGTCTCGTTCGGGCCTGCGTTGGTTCGCTGCCTGTCTTCGTCGCCAACTGTAATCGACGTGACTCGGAGGCAGACGCACAGCAACAGAACAGAAGGTTTATTGCGCGTCTCAATATATAGTGGCACACAGGTGACATCCTTTGCACATGGCTTACTTGCGTCTAGTTATACTGAGAGCAGCGTCTTATGCCGCGCGCTACAGATCTAATTAGTGATTTGTATAAGAGAAGCTTTAAGGAAGAAGGTGATCGTGAAAAATTGCGACGAATGCACCCGAGCATGCTATTTGCTTAATTTATAATATAGCCCGCCACGGTGGTCTAGTGGCTATGGTACTCGGCTGCTAATCCAAGGGTCGCGGGATCGAATCCCGGCTGTGGCGGCTGCATTTCGATGGAGGCGAAATGTCGGGGAACGTGTACTGTGCGATGTCAGTGCACGTTAAGGAACCCCAGGTGGTCGAAATTTCCGGAGCCCTCCACTACGGCGTCTCTCATAATCAAAGCTGGTTTTGGGACGTTAACCCCGCAAAACAACAACAATTTATAATATATGTGTCACTGTGATCATTCCGGGTTAGATTCCACGTTATATGTACACCAAGGTATATGTACGATGAAACAGATTCTAATGGTTTGCTATTGAGTCTATAAAGACGTAGACTTGTTGTCGATGGGGTTACTCGCATAAATTTGCATGTGGGGATGTTTAAATCCATTTGCCACACATTGCACCATGAACAGACTGAAGAACAGTTACGTCGTTATCACTGGACATTTTCTTAAAGATTACACAGTCATCTGCAGAAAGGTGAATACTTGAGGAAGCACAAGATGGTAAGTCATTGATTTATATTAAAGAGAGATGGTGGCGAACCTTCTCCAAATTCGAACTGTTTTGCGAAAGAACGGTCCGAAGACCATTTAACATTCGAGAAGGGTTGTGGTCTAGGGAGGAACTAGGGACCGAAGAAAATACTTATGCGTACGTGCTAGATCTCCGCAACATATTGGAGGAAACGTGCAAACGAGCACATCAAGTATTCGAACAGTATCAGCAAAAGCAGGCGGGAGGGATACTATGACCATGAAACAGTGAATAGAAGACAGAGCCCAGGATATAAGGTGTTGGTATTGTGGCCCATAAACATTCTTGCCCATGTTAATGCGGTGGAAGGGACCCTTTACGTTAGGTAAAAAGAAAATCGGTATATACCATGAAATTTTCAATAAGCGTTAGAAAAAGCTGTTCCACATTAATATGTTAAAACTATATGAGGAGAGGACAGCCGGAACCAAGGGGGGGAAAGCATGAATGATCTTTGAGTGCATTGTGATCGTGGAGGGGGGTCACGAGGTGGAGCCTGGCCTTCTTGCAGTGTTTGCACGTGGAATATATTTATTTATTTATTTATTTATTTATTTATTTATTTATTTATTTATTTATTTACAGGGTTTCTGCTGGCTTCAAAATGAAGCCATAAGCAGGAGTGGGTAACATAAAAATATAGCACACTGAACATTTTCACAGTAATTACGCACAAGAAAAATGCCGCGAACACACAGTTTCGAATATACAGTGCATGGCATGCAATTGCACATAGCATAATACCTATATAAATTCGTACTAACAACACATGTGTGCTAACAACGTATGAAAGCAAGTAAAGAAAAGAAAAGAAATCGTACCAACGTCACATAACAAAGAGTACAAATGTGGTATAGATAGACATGCTACAGGCTCTTTAGCTCCGCTAAGAATGACGCCACTGTCGCCGCCTCCACAACCCCACCAGGGAGGCGATTCCACTCGCGTACAGTTCGAGGGAAAAAAGAGCCCATGTACGAGTTGGTTCTGCAAGAAAATTCCTGTAATTTTTTGGAATGATCCGCCCGCGTGGGTCGTCGCACTACTTTTTCAATATACGCACTTGAATCAATGCCAAGCTTATCGTGATAGAGCAGGTACACATATTTTAATCTTTCGCGATATCGCCGCAGATGTAAGGCTTCCAAGTTCGCTGTCTGAAGCAAATTACTGACTGACGTAAGGCGATTGTACGAGGGAAAGATGAATCGAACAGATTTTCTTTGTAGGTTTTCTATTGTATCAATATTTTTCTTTGTATATGGGTCCCAGACCACGCAGGCATATTCCAAAAGGGGACGAATGTAGGTTTTATATGCTAATATTTTTATTTCTTGCGTTGACTGTCGTAACGATCTCTTAAGATATCCAAGCTTTTTCATGGCTTTCTTTTCTATAAAAGTGACATGTTCATTCCACCGGAGGTCTGAAGTAATTATTAAACCTAAGTATTTATAACATTTTACAGAACTAAGACAGCGACCATTTATTGAATACTGGAAGGTGAGTGGTGCCTTCTTTCTTGAAATTGTCATTGAAACGGTTTTTGTAGTATTGATGGACATCTGCCATCTTTCACACCAAATATGTTGTTTGTCCAGGGCACTATTTGATAATTCCTGGTCATCAGGTGTATTTACTTCCTGATAAAGGATGCAATCGTCCGCGAACAGTTTGATTTTGACAGGTATATCATTTACGATATCATTTATAAAAACTAAAAAGAATAGTGGCCCGAGAACAGACCCCTGGGGAATGCCTGATCGCACGGGCGCCGGGCGTGAACACGAGCCGCCGATTGATACGCATTGACTCCTAGACGATAAGTATGACTCTATCCATGGCAAAAGTGAGTTATTTTGTAATATGGGTTTTAATTTTAACAAAAGCTTATGGTGCGAGACGCGATCAAATGCCTTCTGGAAGTCCAAAAAAATTATATCGATTTGACTCTGTTTATCTAAGGCTGAGGCAAACTCGTGTATTGTCTCAAGGAGTTTGGTAACCGTCGACATTCCCTTACGGAAACCATGTTGTCGGCAATCAATCAATTTATTTTGTTGCAGAAAGTTTGACAAGTGCGTAAAAATAATATGTTCTAGCATTTTTGAGCAGGTACAAAGTAAAGATATTGGTCTATACGACGTAATTAGTGAAGGATTTTCCGCCTTAGGGATCGGAACAACTTTCGCGCGCTTCCAATCTCTCGGGAGTTCTGCAGTGGACAGTGTTTTGTTGAATATAAGAGATAAATACTTTGAGCACCATTCTGCATACCTTACTAGAAATGTGTTCGGTATGCAATCAATTCCTGGTGATTTCTTTATATCGATTTTAAGCAGCACTGATAAAACACCCTCTTCAGTTATCATTAAGTCAGAAATTTTAGGTACGTCTTGAGAAATCGCAAAATTTGGTTGTTTTCCATCTTCATTTGTGTAGACTGAACAGAAGAATTTGTTAAATGATGACGCAAGGAGTGATTCATCAGTGACCAGTTCTCCCTCAATGAGGATTTTATATGCCTGTTGCTTCCTAGGTGACAAGTGTCGCCAGAACTTCGCAGGAGCAGAAAGCAAAAAGTTTTTCAAAGATATGTTGAAATAGTAGTTTTTTGCCTTCTTTATGGTTTCATTTAACTGCAAACGCATATTAGAAAATCTTGATACATGAGGCGATGACGGGTTCCATGGCGGTGTTGGTCCAGGTACACGTGTCAACATTCTTGATGAAAACGAGGTCTGGCGTCGTGTCTCTGGTCACCGAATTGCCTACCCGCGTAGGGAAAGCGTTAACGGTGATTAAGGTTAGGTCTAGTTCGTTGACGTCCTGCCACAGGTCGCGACCCTTGCTCGTCTCATACACGTATCCCAATAGGCTGTGTGGGGCATTAAAGTCACCGACTATGACGAGAGGGCGAGGACCAGCTAATTCCACTGCCTTCTCGAGCAACGTCTTGAACTGTTGTAGCCTGTGCTTGGGGTTACTGTAAACGTTTAACACAAAGACACTGTTTTTATGTTGATTGCGCCGCGGTGTGTCAAGCAGAATCTCCACCATTACATGTTCCACCTTGCAGCTGGCCAGCTTCAGGTCATGGGCGAGGTGTGTTAGCTTCTTATTTATAAGCATGCAAACACCACGTTCTCCTGGCTGTCCAGGGACTGCCCTGTAGCCAGCAAGAGACGCCGCAGAGGCTAGAGTCTCTTGCAGTGCTATAACGTGCGGTTTGTCCTTTGTTGTTCTAAAATACTGCTGCAGAAGTGCTCTTTTACCAGCGTACCCCCTGCAATTCCACTGCCAAATGCGGATATTGCCTTTATCGTGATCCATTATGGATGCTGCTGTCATCTCCACCCTGGGAGGTCATTGTGGCTTGAAGATTCTTTCCGTCTATCTGATGAACCCCCGATCTATCGAAGCGTGCGGGCATGGTCATTTTCCCAGTGCTTGCCGACGCTCCTTGTGGCCCGGGGTTCTGCAGTTGTGAGCGATTTTCAAGCGCTACGATGCGACCGGTCATTGCTCCTAACCCCTCGACTGGGTCGCTGAGTGCGTCCTGCATCTGCCTAACGCTCTCCGTGAGGCTAGCTACACTCGCCGCCATCATCTGGATGTTTTCCGTAATTGTAACCAGCGTTTGTTTAATCTCCTCTAGCTGAGATTCCGTGTTTTTAAGCTTACTCACTACCGCCCTGCGTTTGGTAGCCATGGACCCGTCTCCTACAGGTGCCGGCACCGGCGTATCGGTTACTTCGCGTGCAGTACTGCTCTGCGTCGCACTTAGCATTCTTTTAATCTCCGCCATTTCGTTGGCCATCTTACTAACCATATCCTTAAGTTCTGCGTTTTCTCTTCTCAATCGCGACACCTCCGCGTCCCTAGCATGCTCTGGGGGCGGATCGCATTGCATGGGTTGCTCACCGTCGCTGCTACGAGTCCTTGCGGCCCAGGATAGGTTTGACTTTCTGCTGCCCTGGTCCTCGTTGGCGTGGTCTGCCGCGGATAGCTTGAGCCCTGGGGCGTACCCGTAGCCTGCCTTGGGCGAGTGGCCCGGGCCTGTGCCGGCTGCGTCAGCCCTTCCCTGGTCAGGCCTGGAACTGGGCCCGAAACGTACCCGGGAGCTGGAACGTGGTTCGGCGCCGGCCCTGGATCCAGACCGTGCCCTGGACCTGGAGCGGGCCCTGGATCTCGAACGAGACTTTCGACGCGCCCTGGAGGTGGAACGGCTCCTGCTGCCGCCTCTGGTTCTGGATCTCCCTCGAGATCTGGATCGGCCTCCAGGTGCCGATAGTCCGGGCTGGTCCTGTTGACAACCGTTGAGCTCGAGAGCGGCGTCCACCTCGAAGGATGGGGATCTCCCCTGAGTGAAGCGGGCCCTCAGGCCTCGCCTGCGCCCGACGACGTCACAAGAGAAAGAGCACCACGGCTCGGCGACGCACGCTGTTTTATACCCCGCAGAGTTTGAGCTGGAGGCTCCATAAGAACGCGTCGACACTAAGGATGAAAGTCGAACGCCACAGCATGATTGACGCGCGTTCATACCAGACGCCTAGTGTTACGCATGAATAGACGCAAGCCGAAGATAGAAATGCTAAGTGCGCGCGTCTGTCGCTTTAATTGAAGACACGCCATGTGGCAATATGTTCCTGTGGTAGAACGGCGGAACCATATATGCTCTGCTGTAGTCGCATGGCCTCCGAGATGGCGGGCGCGTCCGCCGTCTCGGAGGCCATGGTAGTCGAGACGTGTTTTTCGCAATGTCTCACAGATGGCAGCACATTATCTAACGTTTGCTGTTTGCTTGATATGCTCAATAAACTTTATTCCTCCTACAAATCGCCGAATGGGCTCATTTTCGTCGTGACACCTGCCGAACAAAATGCGTTAGGGAGACTCCTTCTACTACGTGACATTTATGTGGTGTTTTTTTCCGAGGAAGTACCAAGCAACATCGTGGCTTTGTGGTAGGACGCCTGCTTGCCACGCAAACGGCCCGGGTTCGATCCTCAATGGAACCGCACGTTTGTATTGTTTATTTTATTTTCATCTTTCTCGATTTTTCGCTCACGATTTTTCGCCCACACCGACGGCGGTACTTCTGCGAAACGAGCTCTCTAACGCTATCGCGTTAAAATGAAGCAACGGACATTATGAGTAGGGCCGTGTGAAACACGTGGCAGTTCGGTGTATATATTGACACGTGCGGTTGTTTCCGTTTGTTTAACAAGAACGCCGTTGTAACCTTCCTGTGAATGGCGCGCTTGCTTTGATTCTTTGCTGCGAGCGCCGTTATCGCTTTCTGTTACGCCCAACGCACTTCGGGAACCATGTCGATCATTCTTGAAATGTTGCATGCTGACGAGCACATTTGAGTAACTTCTGGAATTCCAGAGATAATGCGAGAACGCTTTATCACGTGTGTTTTACACACACATTGCTCCACTTGGCAATCTTTCCGTCGACCGACGACTGTTCACCCCACTATTGCTGTGCATTGTCATTGGCTTTGTTTTGCTGGGCACAAGCTCGCCCGATAAACAGTTCGCGTGACAGCGCTTGAGTTCTGCGTGCTTCGCCTTGAGTGCTGCGTGCGTCACGACCACGTGATATCTGGTGGAGGTGCTTCTCGGTCCATGTACCGTAAGCCCCCGTCCAGCCGTGAGCCAAGCCGAAGCCGCCAAGAAGACGACTAAAACCCGGTCCTTCGAGCTAGCCGCAGGCAACAAGGATCCCGCCAGAATACCTGCAGTTTCGCGACAAGGACAAGAAGACAAGCGCTGCAACTAAACCAAGCATCCACGATGACGGAAGCAGTATCTCCGGCAACCGTGGTCGTGGACTAGACCAAAGAGCCGCCTACTTTCCGCAGATCGTCATACGAGGACCCGGAAAGATGGCTGGACAGCTACGAGCGCGCCGCAGCCCTTAACAAGTGGGACCCCGACGATGGGCTGCGCCATGTATATTTCTACTTGGAAGACGCCGCAAGGACTTGGTCCCAGAACCGCCAGTTAACGCTTCGAAACTGGGACGACTTCGGTGCTGCTTTCTTGCCCACATTTGCAAGCGTCGTGCGGAAGAGCCGTGTCACTCCTTGTGACTCGGGTGCGGCTTCCCAACAAAAACGTAACGATCTTTACGGAGGAGATGACGCGACTTTTCCGCCACGCCGGCATGTCTGAGGACAAGAAGGTTCGCCTGCTTATGCGAGGAGTGAAGCAGGAGCTCTTCGGCGGACTAATCAGAAACACGCCAAAGACGGTTCAAGAGTTCCTCTCCGAGCCTACCATCATTGTGAAGACCTTCGAGATTCCCACCCGGCAATACAATCGCCGCATGTGCCCAGACATCGCAGAAGACCAAGGACTCAGCTCCGGCGACCTACGCGAGACCTTAAGGGCTGTTGTTCGCGAAGAACTGCGCCGGATGTTCCCGTCGTCGCAGCCCCAAGTCGCCTCCCTCGAAGATATTGTTCTAGATAAAGTACAGCGCTCGCTGAGTGCTCCCGAATCGCCGCAGCCCCATCCAGAGGCGACGACTGACGGCGCTGCTGCACGCCGACCTGCCGCTGCTCCTCGCCTACCCCAGGACACAACGCCCCCGTAGTTTCGTACACAGGAATAATAAAAACCAGTTGATAGTTTGCGCTCTTTCCGTTT
>CM023487.1:87938426-88071826 GCA_013339685.2 Hyalomma asiaticum | reverse complement strand
GCCCATCACTCTGCAGGAAACAGATTGCAAACTTCATGTCGGACGCAAGCAATAGGTGCAGGCAAGTACAGCTTACATTAGTGACCTCACTTTCCTCAGCATCATACTCTGCTTTCCAGCTGTCAAACTTAAGGTGCCGTACAACTTTTTTCGTGGCCCAGTTATTTCTGATGTTTTCAACCAGCCACATGTTTTCGAAGTGCACCGTGAGATCAATGAAGCCACACACAATTACACGTCAGGTCACACTAAGCAAGTCATGTGGCAGCCTTCTTTTCTTTTCCCTTTGTACGTTAAAAACATTTGTCTCCCATGTGCTGGCTGATAGGATCAATGCATAAACCGTTTTGGCCGAGGCAAGCTTTCCTCATTAAAGGTTTTCTCCCACTGCCAGAAGAATCTTTTACGGAGCATCAGAAGGGTGGCAGTAGGGCACATAATGGCACTGAGCAATATGAACGTAGGAAAATAGCCGTACTTCCCGATGTAGCATATGGATTGACCTATGCCTAAGTATGCGTCCTCTTACTACAATGTTCCAGTTTCAGTTTCTGCCCCGATTAAGTTGCGCAGACCCATTGACCATCGTCAACTAGTTGAAAGCTCAAAGTCAACTGAAACTTCAGAGACATGAGCAGTTACACCTCATTTTGCACTCTAATGATATATCACTCCAACTTTCTGATGATCATGTTTTTGTTGGTAGCATGAGCCACTGCAGCGCAGTAAACTCCCTTCAAGGGCAGTCCGGCAATTTTTCAGTGTCCACAGATCTTAATGAAATTTTCAATGTGTGTTCTCATTTAGAATTACCCCTCTTTGGTCCGTCTCCTTGGTAAACTGAATCGGAGAACATTTTTAGCGCTAAGAGATAGGGATCAGAGGACTGTCGTCCTCCTCTGGTATTGTCGTTCTCCTCTGGTCCTTGTATCTTAGCGCTAGAAATGTTCTCAGATGTTCTCACTGTCACTGTAATAATATATGCCAAGCCAGTCAGTTGCAAGTCATTTAGTGTTTGTGAAAACGAATTTTAATCTTTTTAGCAGATTTGCGTGCGGGCCACCTTGTGCTTTTTATGTCATTGCTTCCAACACTGCCTACCCGAGCACGCGGACTGTCAAGAGCTATACTTCAGCTCCCAAAGTGTCGCTGTTAAGTTTAAATAAGCTGGCATAACTCAATATGTTCTCGGAATACATCGCCGGTTTCATTTTTCAAGCACCAGCGCCATATTTCCGCTGACGGAGACACTTATGAGGTCACGGCATACACTGCAAGAAGTCTCTACCTGTTTCAGTTTCGGTTGTAACACCGTTCATTCAGTTACATAAAGCTAATTTAACCACCCTGCCTGCTACAGACTACCAGTGCCATTGGAAAGGAGTGATATCAGGAAATGGTGAAAAATGCCAGAGTTGCCCTTTAAGACGAACTTGAAGGGACCGTGAAAATTTGTCCCTCGTATCAGAAGTACCCCACAAGAATGTGACACCATAACTGGCGCATCCAAACAACTGTCGCTTAAGATACTGAACGGAGTAGGTTTACAGTGGGGAGCTAAAGGTAAAAGGTCCACTTATTTTGCCTCTGCATGAGAGATGATGGCAGCTTCACGCATTCCTGCATGGATTTATCCCCATATGCGTATGTCAGGCTGATCTCGTCAGAATATCAGGAAATTATCATGCTTCCAATACATGTTGCCACATCATTTCCTATCATGACTGCAATTAGTTGGCTTCCATCTGGCTGACGAAACCCGAAAAAAAAACGGCTCATTGTTAACCGTCACTAGAGTAACTTAAATTAGTCGGTCTGAGTCCGGAAAGCCAACCAGATGTTGCCACATCGTTTGCTACATCCTAGATCCTTAACAACGTTTGTCCTAAGAGGGGTTCACTGTATTATGCATAATATGCATTTGTGAAAACATTACAAACCCCTGGAAGACTAAGCCAGCATGCACTTGTCTCATAATTGGTGCAACAGTGGATGTGTCGTCAAGCTTGCGAACATAGTGCACTAGCAGGGTTCTGATGCAACGTGCAACACACGTTGCATCAGAACACATGGATCAGAACTCATGAACATGCAACACATGGTTCTGATGCATCATGCAACAAAGGGTGTTGCATTATACTAAGCATGCATTTCAAAAAGTGGGCATTCTCTTTAAAGGGAGGCCTTCGTGTGGATCTTGAAGATCAAGGCAGACACGCTGAAGCTGCACAAGCAACCGCGGCCTTCATAGGAAAAGGATCCATACGAAGTTTAATGATACCGTTGAGACAGCACGAAACAAAGAGAGAGTATCCTGAAAATAAACACATGAATTTACACTACTGAATTTACAAGGTGATACCTCTTGAATCTTCCAACACAGCGTTAGAGGCTATCAAAGGAAAGTAGATAGCACAAATAAGACGGACTAGACTAAGAAGAAACACACAGTAAAACAGGTTACAACTCATGAATAATCTGTATTTTGGCTGGTCTCTTTTAATGTATACAGCAGGGCCAATGGGCACAAATGCACTGCGAATCATGGTCATAATCCGTTATCTTCGGTGATATGCGCGGCTCACATATCATATGTAAGGGCTACAAATGCTTGCCGCTCAAGACAACAGATGTACGCCACCTTTCTTTCTAATGCGGCATGGCTCCAAAGTTTACCTAGCATTGCCTGCTCGGAATCCTAATACTACAGTGCAATGGCACACAGGTGCAGGATTTACAATGCCTAGGTAAATGGAACGAAGCCTTATTTACAACACAGGCTCGTGTTCCTCTGCTCGACCATTGGCGCAACAGCCAGTCTGTCTGACATACAGTTGAGAAGAGACTTCTAAACTGCGCCTACAGGGCAGACAACATACCACGTCGTACAGTTCTTCCCACAAGTGGGTTTCTTCGGTGGTGCCGAAATACGTGGGCAAAGTCAGCGAGCTTGCGTGGCGCTGAAAACGCAATAAGCGCATTGTACCCACGGCCACAGTTTTTAAATTGTGCGATACCTTATACCTAATTACCTGCACTGTATTTTATCTGGGATGGAAAGTTTATATTTATTCTATAACTCTAGCTTGGTTGGTTAGGTCATTACCAGAACTATTGGTACACTGTCGTTCCTGGTCTTTCCACCACACATACGCCGTTGTATGCTTATTGTTCAAGGCATGGGACGCATGGCAAAGGGAGGCTAGAGGATGAATCTTCCTCAAAGTGGCAAGCAGCCAGCATATTTGGCTAATTACCCACCCAAGCACGCTCTCCGCACTTCATGCCAGGTCCAGCGGGCCATCCCTTTTCTTTTCTTTGAGAACAGGACTGGTAGCCGAGACAGCACGGAAACATTGACAGCATTGCATCTAGTAACAAAACAGGCCGGCTTGGGTTTGTCAAGAGGGACTTGACCGCCAAAATCACCGTCATTGCACCTCCATTTGATTGTTTGAGAAATGCTTCTAGCAAACGTAGTCATGGGGCATGAGTTCTTGACCTTTGTTCGGTATTGTACAAGCCCGCACCTCCAATTTCATCGGGCCAGTGGGAACGTGGAAAGTAATCAGCTTCACTTTGCTGGATGCGCCACTGTTGCAGTTTGACACAACACATTTCTCCCATCCTGAAGCGGCACTGATGGAAATCCTAGAGAGCGCTTGCCTTTGTTGCAACACGAAAAGTCAGAGAACCTCCCGCCCCCCGCAGTATATGTTGTGGAAGCCCGCGAGAGTTCTAAAGTCAGCAGATCACAATGAATACGCAGCAGCTGGCACACCTTTTCTTCACAAGGCCATTTACCCATGCGTGTTTGCAACATGCCAGCGGGTGACTTACAGCAGCAGCAGGTGTCATCTGCACTTGAGTCACCTACACGCAGCTCATTGCAACTGCTGTATGGCACATAATGGCATAATGAGGTCAGTATTTAATACAAACTACAGGCGAAATACCTATAGACTACACTTATTGACAGAGAGAAAACAGAAAATTTACGATATATGAGACGGTATCGCAATTTTTATGCTTTGCACTCATAGCATGGCATGACTCATAGCATGACGTGCTGCGATGATGCAATCGACAATTGACTGCCTGGAAGGCAAATGTGTGTCTCTCATGTGCGATGAGACTAGTGACTGTGGGCATCACGACTGTTGTAATAAGGCCGTTCAGTGAGGAGAATAACCGGCCAGTAGAAGTGTTCACTCCGCTGGAACTACTTCTTAGTGTTGACAGCAGCTCAGTATTCTCGGCACTGCAGCGGGTTCTAGGTGTTCTCAAAACCACGTGGACATCAGTGAATTCTGCTTGCTTCAATGGCGCTGCTGCCATATCAGGGCACATTTCAGAGGTGCAAGCCAAATGCAAAGAGAAAAACAACTGAATATTATACGTCCATTGTTACGCTGACTGTTTGAATGTGGCTCTCGTCGTTGCGTGTTTGTCAAGGGCCGAGAACAAAATTCTTTTTGATTTCTTCGGCGCCATCCCTTACGAAAATGCCATATATGGCACATATATAGATTATATGTGGCAACATATAAGTAAATGTGGCCAGATATGTTGCCATATATGCGCCCAAACAAGGCCATATATGGCACATCCATCCCATATATGGCGTCAAATGCAGCCATATATGGCGCGGTCGGCCCATATGTGGGGTCAAATGCAGCCATATATGGCATCAAATACTGCCATATATGGCGGGGTCGGCCATATGTGGGGTCAAATGCAGCCATATATGGCGCGGTCGGCACATATGTGGGGTCAAACGCAGCCATATAAGGGATCTGCAGTCATGTACCATATATGAACTGCATGTCTAAATCGCCCAATAAACACGTACGTGGCACGCATACACACACATTACAGCTGTACGTATCAGACAAATTGTCTAACACCATAATGAATACATGATGCACCAGGTGGTCCTATTGCCATTAAATTTATATGCACACAATCATCAATACCACATCTCCTGTCATGCACGTACTATATGCATGTCAGTTCCACTTTTTTATAGTCTTAATTTCTATTAATGCACGATGCACGCAAAGAAGCATGCTAATTGTATTCTACAAGAAAAATAATATATCAATCTCAAATGATAGCATTTAATTGTTAGATGTCGAAGGTGAAAAATTGTGCAGGTGTAGGACAATGCTTTCGAAATTAAAGAAAAATGTCCCAGCAGCTTTGAAGCCTCCACTTATTGACATTAAAAAGATTGAAAGTTCACTGCATGCATGCACCACGAACTACAAAAAAAAGCCCGGCTGTTCACATTCTTTTGAGCAATATACGGCATGAAATATATATTGCAACAATATTAATCGATCGCGTTCTCTGTTATTTCTCTTGTTATTGGCAGCATATAATAAAGGAACTCATAAGGAGACATGTGCATGCGCACCACGAGCTTTTGATTAACAGCAGAATTACCGATCAAGCAGAAGAACTCAAGCAGAGCTTTCATATTTGTTGAAGGACATTTAGAAAACTCATGTGTTGGCAACATAACATCTTTATTTGAACAGTAAAGCCACCATTCAGCGCGGGGACTCCTCGCTGCCGTTTATACGAGGCAAGCGCTGCTAACCCCTTACAAAAATGCACTTTGCGTTTCAATTAATGCGTATGGCAATTTCTATTGAGTGCCCTCAGCTGACCCGACAGACCCTTCCCTTCGCATGTTTCTCCTTGTGGATGACATCTTATACCGCCGAAATATGCGCCCCGACGGAGATGAACTACTGATAGTTGTGCCCTCTCATCTGCAGACGACCGTACTAGCGCAGCTCCATGACGTACCCACAGCGGGCCACCTTGGTATTTCCCGGACGCACGACCGTGTCCGGAGGCGATTTTTCTGGCCTGGGCTTTATCGCTCCGTGCGACGTTACGTCAATGCCTGTGACAAATGCCAGCGTCGTAAACGGCCAGCTCTCCTTCCGGCCGGACTCCTACAGCCGATTGATATACCTCCCGAACCGTTTTATCGTGTTGGCCTGGATCTGTTGGGACCTTTCCCTACTTCACGGTCCGGTAATAAGTGGATTGCCGTTGCAACGGATTATTCAACACGCTACGCCATCACACGGGCCATTCCGACCAGTTGCGCTACCGACGTCGCCGACTTCCTCCTGCAAGACGTGATCTTGCACCATGGAGCTCCTCGCCAACTTCTTACAGACAGAGGCCGTTACTTTTTGTCTAAGGTTGTCGAAGATCTCCTTCGCTCTTGTGCCACAAAACACCAATTAACAACAGCGTATCACCCTCAAACGAACGGCCTCACGGAACGCCTGAACCGCACACTTACCGATATGCTGTCCATGTATGTTTCTTCAGACCATCGAGACTGGGACACCGCCCTTCCATTTGTGACGTTCGCCTACAACTCGTCGCGCCATGATACCGCTCTATACTCCCCTTTCTACCTCCTGTATGGACGTGAACCGACACTGCCGTTCGACACGCTCCTGCCTACTGACCTAGAGTCCCCCTCAGAATATGCCCGCGACACTATCGCTACAGCTGCTAAGGCACGCGAAATCGCCCATCAGCGGCTGTCTGAATCGCAGACCCGACAGAAGCACCTGTACGACAGCCGCCATCGTGAGCTCCACTTCTCTGCGGGCGACCTCGTCCTTCTCTGGACTCCTTCACGGCGTGTCGGCCTATCAGAAAAACTGCTCTCTCGCTACTCCGGCCCCTACCGCATCGTCCGACAAGTCACTGACGTTACTTATGAAGTCGCCCCAGCCGATGCTTCAGCGTCGTCTACGTCATCTGATGTCGTTCACGTGGGTCGCCTGAAGCCCTACCATGCGATCACGATCTAGCAGGCGCCGGGTCGGCGCTTTTGCCGCCGGGGGTAATGTCACGGTGCTACGAAAGGAAGGAAGACGACGATCGCTATAGGAAGAAGGAGACGACGTAGTGGGGTAGTCTCTCTCTCGGGCCGCCATTAGGGCTTTGCCGGCGTTATCCCTGTTATTATAAAACGGCCTTCCTTTTTAACTTGATATCTCTGCTCGTTCCAATATAAACAGAGATAAAGCCTGTCACGCATGTTAACTATTGAGGGTACGTGAAACTTTCATGTGCCAGTCAAGGGAAACTGGTAGAGGTAGAAACAACTTTATTTTGGAATAGTTATACAGAAGCCTCAGGGGGAAGGGGTAATTTGCAAAAAGCGACGCACGAGAACGCGTCCTAGGAGAGCGCTCACGTACCCCTCCGGGCGAGCCCCTTTGTGTACCGAATTACTCGCACCAAGTTAGTCACGGTAGGCAGTCGCGGTGCGTGCCACGTGCAGCGCTGTAAAAGATGGTGCTCATGTTTACTCTGTGTGTTTCCGCGACCACAAAGTAGTGCGTTGCTTGCGGGAGGGAAAAACAATGAATGCCTCGCTCGCAGCCTCACGTCATAATACATTTCTGATCAGCTTAACAAAACACGCTCATAATTGAAGGGTAAACAATCGAAATGTGGGAGTCTGTCTTTTTTGTCTCTCGATCGTTTGTGAGTCGGAGCGATACACCTCTCCTTTATTTTACGCACTACTTGCGTAGCCTTCCCAGCACTGCAGCTCATGTGTGGTGGCGACAGGGCACTGTCGCGCAGGGCCACCGTGAACAACGTGCGGCAGAATTTTTTACAAGTGCGCGCACGGTCGTGGTGTGACTAGGACGGCCGATGGGTGATGTTACCAAGGTGGTGTTTTATTGCAAGAGCACGGCCACGCCGAACGAGCCCACCAGTGTTTTCAGCAGAGGTCATCGTAGCGAGGAAACGACAGCCGGTGCTTGTTCTATGGACTATCGGCTCGCACGCCACGGATAAGGCCACGTGTTAGCAAGTACTCTTGCGGCTCATCGGACTTCTTCTCTCTTCTAATCGCGCGTTAAGTATTGCTTATTCTCCTTGTATGTTTTGTTAATAGGGTATTCTTGCATGTTTTTTTTTCTTTTTGAACTCTCTGGCCTTTTCGATTTTCTTACTAAAGAGGCACACGTCGGAGACGTTTATTCTTTTCGTTGGAATCTTATACCTTGATCTTAGCAGTGTGTGTGTGTGTAGATCATGCAGATGTAAAACATGCAGGACCTTGTAGCGCTCGTGGTCTTTTCTTTTCCTCCCATTAGCTGTTTTCTCATGCCCCTAGTCTGCAGTGTTGTGCGTGCCTATTGAGGTCATGTGCCTGTTATGCGCCTAGTATGTGTGTGACTACTGCGGACGCAAGTTTATGCCATTGACATAACATACCTTATAGTGCACGTTACCCAGTCATCCACACAGACATAATTGTCCACGGCACCTATTTTGGGATATTGTGGGCATATCTGGCCATATCCATATATGGGTCCATGTAGCCGTATATGGATGTATCAGGAATTGGACCATATATGGCCATATATGTCCGTATATAAGAATTGCCATATATGGCTATATCAGGAATTGGGCCATATATAGCCATACATGGCGACACTTGCCATATATGGCCATATATTGCCCAATTCCTGATATAGCCATATATGGCATTTCTTATATATGTCCATATATGGCATTTTTGTAAGGGATAGAATCAAGACCAGTGCGCCATGCAATTTTTGGGCATATACGGCTGTAGGCACAGGTCTAACGACGCTAAAATCTTTGTCCACAAGCAGATGCGCGAGCTGGGCAGAAGCCGTGAAAGCATTCCAAGATAACCGCTGCACCATGGTAGACGCTTTAGAGGAAATCACCGAAAACACGCAGCATTCGGAAACGCGAGCAAAAGCAGAAGGAGACTTCTCGCGCAACTGGAAAGCTTCGAGTTTCAATTCTGTAGGGAAATGGCCCATCTTGTGCTGCAGATGGTCCTCAACGTTAGCCGCATGCTCCAGGACCCAAAAATAAATCTTCTTGCTGCGTTCCAGGGAGTGAATGATCTCCAAGAAGCTACCAAGGGAATGAGGCTGGACGAGAGTGCCTTTACAAAGGTGTTTCAAGGTGCCACAGAGATATGCCAGACACGCGGGATCAGAATTCCTGCTGTGAGACAGAGGAAAGTGTCTAGAAGCGTAGCCGTGAACTTCGCCAGTCAGTTTTTTCACGAAACAAAGGAGGAAGAACTCAGCGTCAGCGTTTTTTACGCCATGCTTGATGCTTTCGTTGAAGGAATGGAGGCAAGATTCACGCAGGAGGCCGTCGTTCTCATATCTGCGATAATGAACATTCTGCGCCTCACTGGCAATGACGAGGAGATAGATGTTGTCACCAAGTATTTTGACATGGAGTCTGACAGCTTGCGGGCTCAGCTCCGCTTAATGAAGGCGCAGGTTAGCACAGAGCACATAAAGCTCGGTGACTGTAATGAATGGCTAGAATGGTCGCAACAAAACGGCCTAGGAGCGCTAGTTTATAAGGACTTTTTTCAAATCCTTAAAGGCTTTGCAGTTGTCCCTGTGACTAGCTGCTCATGCGAGCGGACGTTTTCAAAGCTCACCATTGTGAAAACAAATCAACTATGAGTCATGACCGGCCGCCGTAGCGGCTTTTAGCGTTCGTTGAGTCACAGATTGCATTGTCAACAAGTTCTGAGTGAGTAATCGAACAGTTCGCGACAAAACTGCGTAGATTTTTGCTTTAGACTCCACGCTTGATGAAAAGTACTACATCCCCACGCGCTATACATCTTTAGTAATCCAGTCATAAAATATCTTTACAAACACATAACATATTCATTAGTTTGTACATCTTTGTTGACCATGAAATACTGCGTGCGTGTTATCTTGTACAAAAAAAGTAATTATAGCCCTTGTCTCTATTACATGTTTCTCTCAAGCGCCTGAAAGTGAGATTATCAACTGTACATTTGCATGCACAGAAGAAAAAAGTGGCATGTCATAGCGTTTATATTCGATAATTACTAAATACTGTAACTTGCAGTCTCTTATATATATGTGCGCTATATTCTCGTGCTTTTAGGCGTTGCCATTGTGTCGTGTATTGGGTGGCGTTTTTCGTCCTCTGCATGAACGTTGCAGACGCCATATGACAGCTATCGCCATGTGTAGGTGCACCCATGCGTTTGCCCTGTATGTATACTATATTTCCCATGCTAGCAGAGTCACGTTGAGGCAATATTTTTAAATATTCTATGCTGTTAAATATGGCATATGTGTCGTGTCGTTCTCTGATATAGAAAGAATAAAAATTCTTTGTAGGCGCGCTGCGTCACTGACGCATCAGGTGCGCAGGGACTGCCTTTCCTTGCGGACGTTTCACAAGAAAGACCAACTGCTTAATAATATTTAGCATATGTTACAATTCAATATTGTTGAAATAAACGTTTCATAACCATATCTCCCGTCAGCACCACGATAAGAGCGGAAGGACATCAGTGGGAGTGCAAGGGAGGGAGGGAGGGGGGCACTCTGGGGAAACCTCGCGCCCGCCAATCAAAAATCCTGTGCACGCCTATGCTCCAGTCTCAACATCCCCAAGACATATGAAACACGCGGCTGTCAAAAGAGCTTCGGGATACCGAGCTCTGCGGAGTTTCGTGACCTGCAGTTCCACACTATAAGACAACAGATATCTACAATACACCATTAACGCCCTTTGCCCCTTCAAACAGGTTGGCCTGTGACGGACAATAGGTAACGAGATAAGCGCGTTCGGCAGCGCATCGAGACACAATCGATACACCGTAAAAGTATTTCGGCACATAGATAGAAATACACCTTCCAAACGTATCTTGTTAAAGCAACACGGATACTCGAAAATATACCTAATATGCTATCTGGATACTACAGTATCGCAAGAGCACCATCCCTGCAACAAATGAACCGCAGGCGTAATTAAACAGAGGTAAGATTAAACAGAGAGTAAGATGGGGGGACGAAATCAAGAAATTCGCAGGCGTCAAATGGAATCAGCTCGCGCAGGACAGGCAAGAATGGAGAGGATTGGGAGAGGCCTTCGTCCTGCAGTGGACATAAGATAGCCTGATGATGATGATGATGATGAGTAAAGACAGGACTAATTAAGCCGAGATGAAATAACCTAAACGTAATTAAGCTAATACTAAATTACGACATCACCGTGTGAAATATTAAAGATTATAATTAGCTGTAAGAAATCGCAGTTTTGGCAGAAGGGCGAAGTAATGAAGGTGATAGCAATGCGTGATGTGGTATGCGAAGTAAGTCAAGCAGCTGTAAGGGCAATCTGAATTGTAGTGAATGTGGCCTTATTAAGTAAGCATGCAGGTGCTTAAATAACCATGTGCCGGACGAGCAACAGCGGCAGCAGCGCAGCAGAGCTCCGAGGTAAGTCATGTTTGGATGCCTTCCGGCACACGCTTCACACCACGCGACCGCGCTAAGCAGCGTGCGCTTTGCACCATCGAGAAACTGGGCCCTGCACAGTGGCGTCAAGCAAGCGCGTTCCTTATGGCACTCGTAGACGCATTCGCGTGAGCGCGATGTGGCGAGCGCATTGCCGGTTTGGCGCCAGAACTAGGGCCCTTTCGTCGACCCCTTCGTCACAGCGGGAGGGTCAAATTTTCCAGTTTTCGGCGGACCTTGCCACCCCGTCAGCGGAGGCCAGCAGCGTGTGGAGAAGACGCCGCGCAGCAATGGTCGCTAGCTCCACGACAGACTTTAGGAAAATCCTGTAATTTCCCACCCACGCAAGCCAAGGGCGCCCATGGGAACACAGCGGCCGGTCTCTTCCCAGCAATCTTCAAATGGACGTAAACAAGGCTGAAACGATATTTAAGACCGTGCCGCCCTTTTGTCGGGAAGCAATCGACCCAGCCGACTTTGTCGTGCTGGCTGGCTCTGTACTCAACCGATTTAGTTGTTTACTATTAAGTTGCTTTGTTTTCTAAACGGTCGTGCTCTACCTTCCCCGCCGCTGTGTTGCTATACCGCACACTGTTTTGTCGATAGAGATCCTGCCTGCCCGCAAGCCACGTCGCTTTGGCATTACTTCAGAACTACAACCTGCAGCGCAAAAGAGGACAAGGACGAAGACAAAAACCACACGGGACAAGCGCTGACTTCCAACAAGTGTTTATTAGCACGGGGATCACGTATATATAGGCACACATCAGATCATACATCATTGCCGCACATGCGTAAAAACGCCATCTCTTTATCTGAAAGAGGTATCGACGGTGTGCTGACACAGCTTTCCCCTAACCTGCTAATACGTTCGGTCTCGGCAATCTCCCTAGTGAGGCGTGAATTGTTCTTCAGAATGACAGCAGTGTTCTTCAGGTCCGGTGAACAATCTTGGCAAGTTGCGCAATGGCTAGCCAAAAAACCTTGAAATTCCTTCCCTTGGCGAGCGTTTTTTACATTGTTGGCATGCTCTCTTAGCCTAACATTGACGCACCTTCCGGTTGCCACATTAGTCAAATTACTTCAGAACATTGGAGGCAGCGGTGAGATGCATACGTACTCCGTATCTCCTGCTGGTCCATCTTCGCAGCAGTGGCTCCGCCTCGGTGGGATACCAACCTACCCTGTATCATCTACCACAGCTCACCCCCATTCACAACATTGATGGCGGCGGGGAGACATCAACGTAACCCCGTATCTTCCAGGCTACCCCCTTCACAACACCGGCGAGGCGCCTGCAACGGAGCACATGACCAAGGCGCTGCTAAGCAGTACGCAGCACGTTTGATGGCTGCCGAGATAGCGCGGTTGCCATCCCTGGCGCGCGCACTAAGTCCACACTAGCTGCTCGAGCGGCAACACCCCCCCCCCCCCTTTTTTCAAGCTCGTTAAAGACTGGCGGGGCGTTTCCTCACCGCCTCGACGCAGGCCTCCCGAGCGGGGTGATGTTATCGCACGCGCCCTCCGAGGGACAGAGATGGGCCGGGTCTCGTTTGATCTCTGCTTCAGCCGCGTTCGGCGGCCCCGCTCGCGTGCTTTTAACCGCAGGTAAAACGTAGGATGCGCCGGGGGTTATCAATTTGGACTTGGACATCACGTCGACGGCAAAGACCAGTCGACACTAGCCATATAATTGCGCTGGCGAGAAAACAAATGCTCAGCTGGCTTTGATGCCATTAAAGTGCGACCAATCAAAACAGTTGCCCACATATTAAGTGTAGTGTTATCTGACACAACAAATACGATTTTGTTTTCCACAATATTTTCTCACAATAAAGGAGGCTTAGTTCACGCTTTTATTAACTATCGGCCTATATCTGTACTTCCGTGCTTTTTGAAAGTACCAGAGAAAACGATTGAAGATTAGCAAACGATTTATTAAAACATAACTTATTACCACATCCTCTCTCATTCAAGTCCGTATGGATTCCAAGAATGCAAATGAACTGAGAGCGTGTTACATTATATAAAAGAAAAATTACTATTTAAAGTGGAAAATTTTTTATATACCCTAGGAATTTTTCTGGACTTCAATAAGGCATTTTATTCCATCAAACATGATATCTTTGCTAAGTTACAAAGGTATTGAGTACGCGTGGTCCGTTTAATTAGGAGCTATCGGTCCAACCGAGCACGGTTTTACAGTATTCATGATACGACGTCAGATTAGAATCTATTAAACATGGTGTCCCACAGGTATCAACTTTAGGGCCTCAATTGTTTCTTCTCTGTATGAGTGAGATCGCTTCAACACATCCCAGACGTGGTACGTTATGCAGTTGACACGAGCGTGTCCATTTCCTCTGCCAACTTGGATTCCGTCATAATCATCGGAAAATTTTTGTTTAAGCAATTTTTCAAAGTAATCGCCTACGATTAAATGTCAGGAAAACGAGGTTCATAATATTTCATGCCATCAATAACCCAATCATATTATGTAGTGTAATTACATTCCGATCTGAAAAATTGGAGCATATGTAACGCAACACGAATTCTTAGGAGTTCAGTTTCAAGAAAATCTGCGCTAGACTAAGCATTGTGGAGTTTATGATGAGTAGTAGTTCGGAAACACTACGTATATTGTCGCGGTTCACTGAGAGCAAGAGTTTTATTGCTCGAACAACTAGCACTACTACGTCGGACTCGGGAGCACCAGCAGCAGAACCAGGAGCAGAGATCACAAGAACCTCGTCTTCTTCTCTAGAGCGGGCTTGCATTCACGAGCGGGTCAGTCAGTTCGTAATTGTCTTCCTAGTTGCCAGCGGATAACATAGTGGGAAGGCCGCATTATGCCCCCTCCAGAAGGATCATCGTCCCGGTGCTCACTGAACAAGGAACAGTCAGTCTGATTTTGCCGTGAGGGTGCGCAGTTCATTCGAAAACGTACGGCTTCATACACACCCCGTGTACTGTCTCAGGAAGATGTTGACGGCGTCTCGAACAAGACGGGCTGTCAGGAACGACCTCGTAGGTGACATCGGTAAGATGGCGAAGCAGCTTGTACGGGCCGAAGTAACGGCGTAGGAGCTTCTCCGCGAGCTCCCGGCGTCTTACGGGAGTCCAAGCCCAGGCTCTTTCGCCCGGTTGAAAAACGATGAATCGATGTCGAAGGTTGTATCGTAGGGTGTCACCTTCCTGCTGGTTAGTTATTCTGACGCCCGCTAGCTGCCGGGCTTCTTCGGCACGCTGGGTGAATGCTGCGGCATCAGCGTCTGTCTCATTGAAATCGTGAGGCAGCATGGCGTCAAGCATGGTCGTGACATCTCGCCCATGATGGAGACGGAACAGCGCCATTGTCGTTGTTTCCTGCCTTGCAGTATTGTATGCGAAGGTGACATACGGCAGCATTTTATCCCAGTTGTTATGCTCGACATCGACTATATGCAGAGCATGTCGGCAGTAGTTTTGTTGAGGCGTTCCGTAAGCCCATTCGTTTGTGGGTGGTAGGCGGTTGTCTGCCTATGCGACGTACCACTGCGCATGAGTATAGTGCGCAGAAGCTCAGCTGTGAATGCGGTTTCTCTGTCGGTGATGACCGTATGTGGCACGCTGTGCCACAGTCCGATGTTTTGAATAAAGAACTGGGCCACCTCGGCTGCAGTGCTGGAAGGAATTGCATTGGTTTCCGCATAGCGGGTGAGGTAGTCTGTCGCGACTACTACTCATTTATTGCCGCTGTCGGAAATGGGAATTGAGCCCAGGAGGTCCATTCTGATTTGGGCAAAAGGCGTTTCTAGAACTGGAATCGGATGCAAAAGTCCGTCGGGTTTAGCTGGTGGCGCTTTGCGTCTCTGACAGTCAAGGCAAGTTCTGACGTAACGCTTTTACGTCCCCGCGAACCTTGGCCAGTAGTACTTTTCTCTGATTCTTACCAAGGTTAGTGCACAACCAAGGTGCCCCGAGGATGGCTCATCGTGGCAGGCCCGCAAGATTTCGGTACGGAGACTTGTGGGCACGACAAGGAGATGACGATTCCCAGTCGAAGTAAAGTTCTTTCTGCAGAGAATACCTTCACGCAAATAGAATGATGGCAACCTTGTTGAAAACATTTTCGGCATATGTGTACATTTCCCATCGAGAAATTGAATCAAAGAGCTGAGGTCCTCGTCAGCTTGTTGTTGCCTGGAGGTGTCTGCCGCATTAAAGACTCCCAGAAAAGCAGCAATTTCATCATCATCGGTCCCAGAGGAATCGATAGGGGATCGTGATAGGCAGTCGGCATCTAAGTGTTGCCGTCCAGATTTATACAAAATAGTCATGTCATATTCTTGCAACCTGAGGCTCCAACGGGCCAAACGTCCGGACAGGTCTTTGATGTTTGTCCGCCAACAAAGGTGGTCGCTGACTACCTGAAAAGCACGTCCATACAAGTACGTGCGAAACTTGGTGATTGCCCATACTACAGCGAGGCATTCTTTTTCCTTGATGTAGTTATGGCGCTAAAACAACGGGACACAGAGAAGACAAAACACACACTGGCACCACACTGTTTTGTCTTCTCTGTGTCCCGTTGTTTTAGCGCCGTAACTATTACTTCAAGCAATGAACCAACTACCTCAGCAACATATCCTTTTGAACTGCATTCTTTTTCCGTAGCTCAGTAATTGCCCTCGGCACGCGAGAGTGTCCCGCTCGCATAGGCAATGACTCGCCGCAACAAGCTTGCCACTGAATGAGAACGGCGTCAAGTCCCACATTGCTGGCATCCTTGTGAGTGGCTGTATCCTCATCGAAGTGAGCGAGCACCGGCGGAGCTTGTAGGCGTTGCCGCTATTCATTAAATGCCGCTTCTTACTCCTCCGTCCACACCAACGTGACGTCGTCTCTAGTTAGACGAGTGAGTGGAAAAGCGGTGCGTGAGAAGTCTGCGATGAATCGACGGTAGTAGGCGCAAAGACCAAGGAAGCGTCTGACCGCCTTTTTATCTGTGGGCCTCGGTAATTTCGCGACGGCTTGAATTTTAGCAGGGTCAGATTTGGGGTCACCCAAAACGAGAGCTTTTACTTATCCTTGCTACATTCTTGCTTTCACTACTGTAACTTATGTGGGGTCATCATCATCATCAGCCTGTTTAGGTCCACTGCAGGACGAAGGCCTCTCCCAACGATTTCCAATCCACCCTATCCTGAGCGAGTTTCCTGCTGAATGTTTAGAGTATACGAGTAGCTTTAATGCAGGACACTAGGTGCTGGCGGATATTTAAAGGATTTGGAATTTGCCAATTTAATGATTGTAGTCCATAACCTGTTCTGTGGGGTGTTAAGCCTCAAACCAATTGTACTACTACTTCTTATGCAAATAAGGCTGTCCGTAACATTCATAATTTATACTATCGTAATCACGTTGCCTCTTATTTCATCGTGAATCGTGTTCGTAGTATCCCTTCAGTATACGCCCAACGCCTTTATGAAGTTACCTTCACTCGTTACACTGCCGACTGTCAAGCTCTTCTTTCCACGTATACTAAAAGGTCTCCAAAGTATTACTTCAGGCATTCGACTCTTACCGTGCCGAAAACAAGAACGGGTTATGGACTACATTCATTAAATTGGCAAATTCCAAATCTTTTCAATATCCACCAGCACTTAGTGTTCTGCATTAAAGCTACTCGTACACTCTAAACATACAGCAGGAAATTCAAAAAAATATTTTACTGAGTGTCAGTTTTGACAAACTCTTGTGATGGCATTTTTTTGCTGAATATTTAATAAAGTTTCCCTGTGCTTGTATTTAATACTACGTAGCTTATGTACTTTCCACTGCGGCTCACATGTATTTAGTGTTGTTTACATAGCAATGGTTTTTAGTATTAAGTGTGCATCTGTATCGAAATTCCCATTTATGACTTCATTATGTGCGATTTAATGCGTGTGTTGTGCTAGAGGCCCAGACAGGGAGACGTTTTTAAATGCACCCTTTCACTGCAGCACCAAGACAATCTTGTATTGTTAAATAAATAAATAAATAAATAATAACCAAGTCTAAATAAATTGGCACTAATGAAGCTATGTTTGTTATGCTGAGGTTAATTATGGAAGGCTAAGTATCTAACACTCATTACGCCAAGCATAATAAAATCATTATAATGAGGCTACCAATGATTAAGGCAAGCATGGCTAAGGTGGCAAGGCTAATTAGGTCTCGTCAATTAAGTCAAGCGTAATTAACCTATGACTAATTGAGGCAAGTCCAACTGAGCTGATGCTGATAGGTTGCCAGGCGAGTAGCAAAATCTAGCAGGGACATGTAAGACCTATCAAAGTCACGTGAAACTTCATATCGGCCAGCTTTGCTGTGTTAAGCCATGCCTTAAGTTGCTCATGGCTTCACAAAATATATTTATGTACTTCGCATAATATTATTCTTTTTCTTTACGGTTATTCGATTTGCAACAGTGCCATGTTCGTGAACAGCTGTATTGAAATACGTTTTTAGCTTGACACGCATTTGGGCAAGTTGTATAATTTTCTCTTTCACATATATAAATTGACTGGGCAGCAGCCTTGCGCCCGGGAACGCCTGTGATTGTTTTATTTCATTTAACGACGCCCATGCCTCACATTATGTGTTTGGAATAATCTGCTCATTGCAATAATTAGGGCAACGTCACTGAATTGGCAGGGACAAGAACTACGACGGGACGTGTCCTCACAAGTGGCTGATTTTATTTCAGAAATGTATGGTCCTTATGCATGGTCCTTATGCCGGCGACACGATTACAAAAGTAAAGCATATCACATGTAGAAAACAGCACTTTCTAGACAGCAATTTGCCTTCTTCTCAGAATTGCCTGCACGCCTCTTTTGCAACAACCACATCGTGTGGCATGGCGTAAAACATGAACTATAGTCGAATATCCGCGGTATGATATCGACTGCCTTGAACCGGCACAGCCTCTCGCACAGTGCCGCCTCTAGCGGCCGCTCCTGTGCCGGTATGAAACGGCGGGTGTAGTTTCGTGACCAGAAAAGCATTGAAGGATTCTGGTAAGAGTAAGAGGGAATTAAGACTGACAGACTGTACTGCGGCTTCTGCGTATGCCTGGCAGATGTTCTACTTTTCGGATGGTCATTCCCAGGTGGTTAGGTATTCTACGTGCAAACATGATACACTACTCGCCTTGCATTTCTGTATGAAACGAGGATTTCGTACCATCATATGACAGCAGTAATCGGGATCTGCTCGACAGCTGTGGATAAAAACTACACGTGGACTTAAAACGGAGCATTGGTGTCACTAGCTGAATGCGAGATAATATTCTGATATGGCACATTCAGACGGCAGTGTATCATTTCTCTGTATGGTCAATGAGCTGCTTCATTCTGTTGTTCTCTCTGTATAAGTCACTGTTCAACCATTAAACGACGCATTGCGCGTCTTTCTCAGTGTCTGTTGGCTCAACTGAAACTTTTTAACGGTTCACACCGCGTAGGTCATTTCCATGAGCAAAGGTGTCGCCTTGCATTAGCAACGCGAGAGTACGCTTTCTGATGACGTGGGCGTTCCGCCCGCACAGCAGCTAATGAGCGAGCGGCCAAATGCAGGGCGGCCACTAGTGCGTCCCCATCGCGTGGCCATAAAGCAATGTTGAAAACTCACACGTCTGGCGTTGCCGTCATAAAGCGGTCATCCCAAAATTTGGTCGTTGTATTTCTGATTCCTTCGACAAAATAATAAAGAGCCACTTCGTCTTCAGGGTTACTGGAACTTGTTCGTATTTGCACCTGCGTCAGTATAAAACGAAAAAGAAAATCACAGCATATTTACGAGGTGAATGATGATGAGTGGGGCGTAGCTCCGGAAGGAATCATCGGTAAACCGTGAAACTCTTCCGTGCAATTCGCCCCACAATTAAAAGTGAAACACTTGAGTAAATGTCATCAAACTATTATAACATATCGCATCTTTCATCATCAACTACAAGTACCGCCATCTAGTTTTATAACATCTCGCGCATGCTACGAATCCTCACGGTTCCTCGCATGCTACGAATCCTCACTCGCTAGGAGACGCTGCCTGCGCCAACGTTGTCTCTCGCGGGCGAGCGCGTGCCGGGAGCCACGCGCTCGACCTCGGCGCGTGCGTGCCTCCTGGCAGGCACGCGCCGGTGGCTACCTACTACTACTACTACATACATCGGGGACGCACGACCCACGCCTTAAGGAGCTTCGCCCCTAAAAAAATAAACTGCAGAAAACTTACCGACTGCAGACAGCAGAACACGCTGCCGCATGTAGCGCTTTCTCTTGGATGCTGCTGATTTTCTATTCACACAACAGTTCTTTTGCTTCAGCTAGGGTGTTGACTTCCTAAGCTCGGTGTAGCGGGATCCAATGCCGCATTTCGGTGGCAGCCAGTGGACGGCGCCAATGGCACATATATTTTCGCGCCACTAATGGTGATAAAATTTATTATGTAAGTGCAAAACACGCCACCTATTTCTTTTGGGCAAGAAAATGAGCCATTTCTTGTCTACAGTTCAGTATAGCTGTCTTGCACATTCATGCATTGCACGATGCATCTGAAGTGCATAAGGATAGAAAAAGGTGACAGAATAGACCTTGCTGATCACCTGCTTTACACAAAATCTTCCGTGTTCACAAACTGTATACAACCACAGAAAAGAGAATGACGAAGTAAGCATCTAATCAGGTGTTACCGTTCTTCGCTGTTTACCATGAAATGTATTGCTCAAAACCACCTATTGCACAAAACAAATCTGCATACTATGGCTACATATTTTTATCAATGCTCTTGATTCGTTCAAAAATATTACAGCATATCCACGGAGTGAATGATGATGAGTGGGCGAAGCTCGGGATGTGCATCGTAGATCGTGCCGAGTTCCGGATTAATTTAGTTAACGCGCATGCTACGAATCCTCACGGTTCAACTATGCACAATGCACAAGTGATATCTCCTACCGGCACTTCATTGCAAGTCAAGATCCAGTGTATATTATATATATATATATATATATATATATATATATATATATATATATATATATATATATTGTAACGGAAAGAATAGGAGATGGTAGATGAAGAAGAGGACGACGAAGTGGAGTGCGCCATTGTACCATCTCCGTGGCTATCTACCTTGGCGATCCCTCATCCCCGCTGACCGTCACTTGTAAATAAACATCCTTCATCCGTAACAATATATATATAGACGATTTTCCGCAGCTAGTTTGTCTAAGCAAAACTAGATGGCGCCACCGCACCGAAGCACCATGGCCTTCTCCTCGGCGGCGCGTCCGCGATGTGGCGTGTGGCGTCCGTTGCCCTGGCTACTGTACCCTGGCCTACGGCGAGAAGCGGGCGGCGACGGTGAAGGGGAAGTAGAAAGGAGAAGGCCATTAGATCACGTGTTCAAACATGGCAGCGCCCGTTCGCCGCTGCGGAAAAGCGTCTATATATGGGTTTTGCCGGTGAACGCTTCTCCAACGCGAGCAGTCGGTATCTCTCAATCAAGAAACTCGCTAGGAGACGCTGCCTGCGCCAACGTTGTCTCTCGCGTTTGCCGGGGCAGTGTCGAGTTTGCCGGGAAGCGCGTGGCTTCCGGCGCTCGCGGCGAGGGCGAGCGCCAGGTGCCACGCGCTCGCCCTCGGCGCGTGCGTGCCCTCCGGCAGGCACGCGCCGGTGGCTACCTACTACTACGACTACTACTACTACTACTACATACATACATCGGGGACGCACGACCCACGCCTTAAGGAGCTTCGCCCCTAAAACTTGTTCCGCCAAACCCTGTTGTCTCTTCGTTGTCGCACATCGACATTGCTTTGGCTTCTTGAAGAACGCGTTTTCACTTCCTTGTGATGTGAAGCGCAGGTCGCGCTTTTCTTGCATGGTGCTTCCCCAATGGTGTGTACCGTTCTACAGACTTCGGATACCCGACGCGGATGTTCGAGTGCCTTGTAGAACAACATAATATTATTAATTTCTTAGCGAACTTCGGCGAGTTTGAGCGTATCTATCTATCTATCTATCTATCTATCTATCTATCTATCTATCTATCTATCTATCTATCTATCCATCTATCTATCTATCTAGCCGCCTACGATTTTGTGCTCTCCTGGCCGTTTCGCTAATCGAATGTTTACGAAAATTGGTATGCCACATCATGACTACATGACGAACATAAATGACAGGTCATAACATGAAAATCATGATATGCATGTCATGAGCGGCATGATTTACATGCCACGGTCTTGGTGCTCTCCTGGCCGTTTCGCTGATGGGATGTATGCGAAAATTGGTATGGCACAACATGACTGCCTGACGAACATAAATGGCAGGTCATAACATGAAAATCATGACATGCATGTCATGAGTGACATGATTTACATGCCACGCGTTTCGTTAATGGGACGTCTACGCAAATTGGTGTGTCACAACATGACTGCATCACAAACATAAATGACAGCTCATAACACAAAAATCATGACATGCATGTTATGAGTGGCATGATTTACATGCGACGGTCTTGGTGCTCTCGTGGCTGTTTCGTTAATGGTACGTATACGAAAATTGGTATGCCACAACATGACTGCATGGCGAACATGACTGACAGGTCACAACATCAAAATCATGATATGCATGTCATGGTCGACATCACTTCCATGCCACGCGTTTCGTTAACGGGATGTATACAAAAATTGGCATGCCACAAGGTGACTGCATCACGAATGTAAATGACAGCTCATAACATGATAATCATGACATGCATGTCATGAGCGACATGATCTACATGCCACGGTCTCGGTGCTCTCTTGGCCGTTTCGCCAGTGGGATGTGTAGGAAAATTGGTATGCAACAATATGACTGCATGACGAAGATAAATGACAGGTCATAACATGAAAAGCATAAAATGCATGTCATGGGCGGCATGATTTACATGGCAGGCGTTTCGTTAGTGGGAGGTATACCGAAACTGCTATGGCACAACACGACGTCATGAAGAACGTAAATGGCAGGTCATAACATGACAATCATGACACGAGTTTCATGACCGGCATGATTTACATGCCATGGTCCTGGCGCTATACTGCCGTTTCGTTAATGGGATGTATGGGCTCCGTCTACCTACCAGAGCGCGCTACGTAGCTCTCGTCGGACGGCTCAGTATCGCTGACATTGGCCGCTTGGGTCGCACGTATGAGACACGCGCGCACGGTGGAAACCGAGGCGACAGCGACGCGCGCGTGCTAGCCGTGCTAGTCGTCCATATAGACGTGCTAGCCGTCCAAGAGACAAAGGTTGAAGGGGAGGAGGGGACCCGGAGCATGATGCTACGTTTTACATCGAAGTATTTTGCCGTTGTAAGCCACGCTAAGGGCTCATCTGCTGGTTGCGTGCTTTTCGTTAAGAAGGTTCCAGGGATGATCGTCCAGGACCACTTTTCTTGCGATTCAGGCAGACTGGTTTGGTGTGATTTCACTAGACGCGATATTGAATGGCGCGCCATAGGCATCTATGTGCCAAACGCGGATGCAGAACGCGAAAGGTTCTTTGCAAAGATTAAGCAACATCTATGTGTGCAAAAGCAGATTGTTTTGTTGGGTGATTTTAACTGTGTTTTGAGTGCAAAGGACAGATCATCTAAACGGTCAGTTCACGACGGAAGCGTTGTAATGCTGAAGCAGCTACTTGATGAATTCGAATTGGAAGACGTAGCCGAATGCATCGAGGCTGGACGCGAAGTTCGATTTACGCATTTTCAAGGAACCAGTCATGCGCGTCTTGATAGAATTTACATGACAGGGGACGCGTTGTCCAAAAGCAATAATTACTGAGTTATACCTGTTTCCTTTTCGGACCATTGTCTCGTTCAATGTAGCGTTGGCTTGAAACAAAAGGAAAACAAATTTAATTGGGACCTATGGAAGTTTAACGCTAAGTTACTCCATGATGACGCTTTTAAAGACTACGTTATTGAGGAGATTAAGAATATTCAACTGAGTGACTGCTGTAATATTTCTGAGCAATGGGAACATTTAAAGCAACGCGTTAAAATGAGGGCCATCTCGAGATCCAGTGCTTTAAAATACCAAGAAAAAATGAAAGAGAATCAACTTAGAGCGACGCTTCAGGAATTGATAGCGCTTGAAAGTAGAGAGCCGGGCGCATTTAGAGATGACATTCGAGCCATAAAGCAGAAAATTGAAACATACGAACAGGAACGCTACCGAGGTGCACTCATTCGTGCAAGAGCAGAGGCGTGGGCGATGGGTGAGACGCCCACAAAACGCGCACTTGGAATAGAGAAGGCTCATATGCGTCGGATTCACATCGAAGTAATAAAAGAAAACGATATCGAACTAACTACTAACCGTGCTATAGCAAACGCCTTTCTTCGCTACTACCAATGTCTTTACGCTGCTGAACCAGTGGATATTGAAAAGTTCAAAGGCGCGTTCCTAGACCGGATGCCGCAGTTATCTAGCGAGACAACAGAGGCTTTAGAGTCGCCTATAACAGGCTCAGAAATTGAAACAGTAATAGACAGTCTCACTCCTGGGAAGTCACCTGGACCAGATGGTTTGGGTGCGGCCTTTTATAAAGCTTTTAAAAAGGAACTTTCCCCTGTCTTACAATCTGTCTTCAAGGAATCTTACACAGCCAAAGCATTGCCGCCTTCATTTGCTGAGACACATACTATTCTTATTCCAAAGACAGAGGAAAAAGAAAAACTGAAGTTAGTTACGTCGTATAGGCCCATTTCGCTTACTAATACTGACTATAAAATTTTTATGAAAGTTTTGGCAGGGAGATTACAGTCTGTGATTACAGAAATAGTTGGCGAGCACCAAACATGTGGAATCAAGGGGCGTTCCATTTTGACCAACACACACACTATGCGGTGTGTCCTTGAGTGCTGCGATGCCCTTCAATCTGCTGTAGCCATTCTGCAGCTCGATTTAGAAAAGGCTTTTGATCGCGTACCGCATGATGCGCTATTTGCTATACTTGAGCACGTTAATGTTGGATCGGTAATTAGAGACGGTGTAGCCCTGGCGTATCAGAACTGTACTACTAGGCTAATTATCAACAAGATGCCGGGAGATCCTATTAAGCTGGAACGTTCTGTCCGCCAGGGCTGCCCAGCAAGCCCACTGTTGTTTGCGCTTTATATTGAGAGTTTATGTTTGGCAATCTTACGCAATGAAAGAATCCGTGGTTTTAGGCTCCTCGAAGCCGAAGTTAAAGTTCTGGCGTATGCTGATGATGTAGCAGTGTGTTGTACTTCAAAAGAAAGTGTGCAAGAGACAAGTGCTGTTGTTAGGGAATTTGGACAAATTACAGGAAGTTTAGTAAACTGGGGAAAGAGTCTGGGGTTATGGCACGGTGAATGGTCACAAGCCCCGGATACTTATGCTAACATACGGTGGTTTAAAAGTCCAGGAAAGTACTTAGGCGTACCCTTCGAGCACTATAAAAGCACTGATGAATACTGGGTTAATCAGGTGAAACAAATTCGGGAAAAAACAATGCGGTTCAACACCACTTGTCTCTCATTGTTTTCTAGAGCTGCTGTATGTAATGTATTTCTCATGAGCAAGCTATGGTATTCCATAATCAAAAGAAGAGGCGTGCAGGACACGGACACAAGAAGAGAAGTGAACACCACGAACGCCGTGAAGTGAACACCACGAACACCACGAACGCCGAGATGTCTATCGCGTAGGCGGGCACGTGTAACCGATTGACAGGTGGCGCCACCATTCCGAGCATGCGCAGATAAGCTGTGTGTCTTCTTTCTTTTTCGCCTCTGTGCTGTGCATCAGTTGCTAGTAAAAAAAACGGCGTTCGTGGTGTTCACTTCACTTCTCTTCTTGTGTCCGTGTCCTGCACGCCTCTTCTTTTGATTATGGAATGTTACCAACTCGCTCAACTTTCCGTCCTTTTGAGCTATGGTATGTGATGCAAGTGTTCTGTTGTAAGCGTGTGAATGTTCAAAAGCTTCATAGAATATTCGCCATTTTTGTGTGGGGTTCCACTTGGGAAAGATGCAGTAGGACGAATCTGTTCAGACGAGTTAAAGCTGGAGGACTCGGTTTGTCGCATCTATTCGTGCGCCAACTAGTTAATCGTTTCCTTTTCTTTCGGGATGTTCAAGATCCCTTTTTGCGAACTGTATGCCAGCTACGCCTCTGTCGCTCTTTACCTAATTATGTTGTTAGCACCGCAAGTATGCCTGGATCTACACGAGGCTACTTTAAGGAAATTGTGGACAGCGTCCGTTTCCTGTCTGTCAGGTTTTCAAATGAATATCTTTTTTCAGTTAATCGAAAGAAATTATATAAAGACATTAGTGACATGATTTTTCCAGTACCTCTGTATAGAGCCATAAACAGTGGAGGCGAAGGCCAGGACGTACTCAAACGAGTAAAAAAAAATGCAAATTCCGTCAAGTGCAAAAACCTTCTTTTTTAAGTTACACTCTGGTACTTTGCCAGTGCGGACCTTTTTGGAAGAGCGAGGTTTTTATTTGCCATGGGGATCCCATTGTTTTATTTGTAGACAACCAGAGACAATAGATCATGTTTTCTTGCACTGTTGGGAAGGGGTCTATTTCTGGGATGTGCTACAAAGGACGCTGAAGAAAGATTTGCCTCTACATCCAATTTGAATTCGGTTTTTAACTGTTGAAAACGATGATGGGCTCCCTTTCGACCTGATAATGCTGCTTGGCCTCCATTGTTTATGGCGAGCTCGAATGGCCGGGTTTCACTGCGACCCGGACAGGCGGCCAGCACGTGTGCTCTTTCGAGAATGCATCGGCCAGTACATTGATGTACTAAAAGATCAAGAGTTTGTTCCGGATTGGGTAGCCAGGGTTCAGCCTCTGGTTTACCTAAAGGAATATTAAGAAATAACACCATCGAGACTACTGTAGTAGTCTGCATTGCTGTTTAAGAAAAAAAAACTATGTTACCTGCTATTTATGTTTGTGTTGCGTCAATAAACTGGTTTAAAAAAAAAACGACATCGTGGCTTTGTGGTAGGACGCCTGCTTGCCACGCAAACGGCCCGGGTTCGATCCTCAATGGAACCGCACGTTTGTATTGTTTATTTTATTTGCATCTTTCTCGATTTTTCGCTCACGATTTTTCGCCCACACCGACGGCGGTACTTCTGCGAAACGAGCTCTCTAACGCTATCGCGTTAAAATGAAGCAACGGACATTATGAGTAGGGCCGTGTGAAACACGTGGCAGTTCGGTGTATATATTGACACGTGCGGTTGTTTCCGTTTGTTTAACAAGAACGCCGTTGTAACCTTCCTGTGAATGGCGCGCTTGCTTTGATTCTTTGCTGCGAGCGCCGTTATCGCTTTCTGTTACGCCCAACGCACTTCGGGAACCGTGTCGATCATTCTTGAAATGTTGCATGCTGACGAGCACACTTGAGTAACTTCTGGAATTCCAGAGATAATGCGAGAACGCTTTATCACGTGTGTTTTACACACACATTGCTCCACTTGGCAATCTTTCCGTCGACCGACGACTGTTCACCCCACTATTGCTGTGCATTGTCATTGGCTTTGCTTTGCTGGGCACAAGCTCGCCCGATAAACAGTTCGCGTGACAGCGCTTGAGTTCTGCGTGCTTCGCCTTGAGTGCTGCGTGCGTCACGACCACGTGATATCTGGTGGAGGTGCTTCTCGGTCCATGTACCGTACGCCCCGTCCAGCCGTGAGCCAAGCCGAAGCCGCCAAGAAGACGACTAAAACCCGGTCCTTCGAGCTAGCCGCAGGCACCTGCAGTTTCGCGACAAGGACAATAAGACAAGCGCTGCAACTAAACCAAGCATCCACGATGACGGAAGCAGTATCTCCGGCAACCGTGGTCGTGGACTAGACCAAAGAGCCGCCTACTTTCCGCAGATCGTCATACGAGGACCCGGAAAGATGGCTGGACAGCTACGAGCGCGCCGCAGCCCTTAACAAGTGGGACCCCGACGATGGGCTGCGCCATGTATATTTCTACTTGGAAGACGCCGCAAGGACTTGGTCCCAGAACCGCCAGTTAACGCTTCGAAACTGGGACGACTTCGGTGCTGCTTTCCTGCCCACATTTGCAAGCGTCGTGCGGAAGAGCCGTGTCACTCCTTGTGACTCGGGTGCGGCTTCCCAACAAAAACGTAACGATCTTTACGGAGGAGATGACGCGACTTTTCCGCCACGCCGACATGTCTGAGGACAAGAAGGTTCGCCTGCTTATGCGAGGAGTGAAGCAGGAGCTCTTCGGCGGACTAATCAGAAACACGCCAAAGACGGTTCAAGAGTTCCTCTCCGAGCCTACCATCATTGTGAAGACCTTCGAGATTCCCACCCGGCAATACAATCGCCGCATGTGCCCAGACATCGCAGAAGACCAAGGACTCAGCTCCGGCGACCTACGCGAGACCTTAAGGGCTGTTGTTCGCGAAGAACTGCGCCGGATGTTCCCGTCGTCGCAGCCCCAAGTCGCGTCCCTCGAAGATATTGTTCGCGATAAAGTACAGCGCTCGCTGAGTGCTCCCGAATCGCCGCAGCCCCATCCAGAGGCGACGAATTACGGCGCTGCTGCACGCCGACCTGCCGCTGCTCCTCGCCTACCCCAGGACACAACGCCCCCGTAGTTTCGTACACAGGAATAATAAAAACCAGTTGATAGTTTGCGCTCTTTCCGTTTATTCTGCCTCTTATTTCCTGTGTACGTCCGTTGAATGCGCAACGACACCCAACAATTATGCACCAACTCGCCCAAGAAGAAGTTCTTCTGAAATACTTGACCAGCACCGAGGGCCCCTTTCTACATGTCTTTCCTGCATCTTTACATGTCAACGCCTGTGTGAACCTCATCGTCAACTCAACGTGTCGTGCCAGGTACATTTCCTTTTGCTTGCGGAAGCGAATCATTCCAGTGGATGTGAGTGCGTTGTTTGGCTACCTCCAACCGCATGTGGGCATCTTGAGGCGCGTGTGTAGGTACTTAAGGGCAGAACTATGGCGCCAGGTACGCAGAGTGCAAGGTCTATTACGTGTGCTTTGCTATGCGTCAGAACCGGAGTGGCGTGCCGATGTCAAGGTGCGCGGCGCGAGAAGACTTGCCGCCCAGCTGACGGAATTTTGGTGGGGAAGGTGCCTCATTGAAGTGCGTATCCGGTCTAAATCGGAGGGCAAGATGAGTGGTTCGAGAGGCTTTGTAGCCTTCGGAGATGTTGTGATCCCTGAAGAAGTTGCCGACGTATTAAACAAGGGCCCGAAGTACAGTTACGAGCCTACGGTTTCAGCCCATGACCTCTTGGCGCTTAACCGAAGCGTTTCGAACAAGGCTGGCCAAGAAGCGCAGGAAAGATGCCTTCTAGAAGGAGTAGAAGCCCTCAAGAAAACGGTGAACACGAAGGTCACCAAGGTCGCAAGAGACCCCACAAAAAGAGTCGTCTCGTTCTTCGAGGAAAATAAGTTACGCCTGCTTCAGGCCGACAAGACCGGAGGGTTCTTCGTCTTAAGAGAAGAGGACTTCAGCAGGAAGGCGGAACAAGCGATCGCCAAGAACTTCGTGCGCGTAAAGCCCAGTGCCACAAGGATCAAGAGCCGAGCTGCAGCCATGTGCAAGGATCTGGAGTTGACCAAGCTTGCTAGTTCTATAACCAACTGTAGAACGAAAACGCTTTCGGTGTTCTTCAGTGCGAAAACTCATAAGGACACAGTGCCGTTTCGAACCATTGTGAGTGAAAAGGGAACGTGGCAATCGCTTATCAGCAAATTTCTGCAGAAGCATTTGAGTGCTCTACACGTTGAAGACCCTTTCGCCACAAGGAACTCTGGGGAAGTTGTTAATTTTTTCAAGGCCAATGTTCATGTAGGCTATGCCTTTTCTGTAGATATAGAAGAGTTGTTTTATTCAGTGCCCCATGATCATTTGTTTGTAGCAGTTAGGGAGTGCATTGAGGAAAATGGCGAGACTAGCTTTCAGAACTCTGCCGGAGTGTCGGTCGGCAGTTTCATGTCATTGTTAGAATTTTATTTGCAAGCCACGTTTATATCCTTTAATGATGACTTTTACATTCAGCGGCAGGGCATATGCATAGGATCATGCGTTGCTCCCGTGCTGTGTAATATATTTTTAGCCGCCGTAGACCGCTCCCTTAGTCGTGAGCTTGCTGATCACGGGGTTCTAAAGGCCTTCCGGTATGTAGATGATTTTTTAATTATTATTTCCAAGCACATAACCATGACACACGCTGATTTGGTGAGCAGAATTTTAACCAGCTTTAGACAATATGGTAAAGGTTTAGTGTTCACGCACGAAATCCCGTCGAACGGATCATTGCAGTTTTTAGATATTAATCTGTCTTTTAATCCTCATCACGTCTGTTGGCGATATGCTCCAAGAGCGCAGAAAGAGCTGTTGCCTTTTGAGTCGGCGCATTCGAAGATAGTTAAGAGGGCAATTGCAAGCTCGTGTCTGGACTCAGCTCTTGATTTGATTTGTGGGGTTTAACGTCCCAAAACCAGCTCTGATTATTAGAGACGCCGTAGTGGAGGGCTCCGGAAATTTGGACTACCTGGGGTTCTTTAACGTGCACTGACATCGCACAGCACACGGGCCTCAACATTTCGCCTCCATCGAAATGCAGCCGCCGCGGCCGGGATTCGATCCCGCGACCCTCGGATCAGCAGCCGAGTACCATAGCCTCTAGACCACAGTGGCGGGGCTGGACTCAGCTCTTAACAAATCATGCCCGCATGCCATGCATGATAGCTTCGCTACTCAAGTCAAGAGGTTGCTTTCCGCAGGTTTCCCCACTACGATCGTCACTGCTGTGGCTGAGAAACTTCTCGGTAAGGTAAGGAAAGAAAAGCGTGGAAGCAACACAGAGCGCATAGATAGGAAGAAGGTCACCGTTGTGCCATATATGCACAAAGTTGCACATAATATGAAGAAAGTGGCAGACAGGCATGGTGTACCAATTGTTTTTTCCGCGCCAAAAAAGCTCGCCGGCTTATGCCCAAGGGTTTGCAGGAAAGGACAACTGCGAAGCGGCTGCGGTAAAAAGCATGCGGAATCATTCCGGAAATGCGCCACAGGAGTGGTATACCAAATCCCGCTCACGTGCGGACGTTCCTACGTGGGCCAAACTGGGCGCTGCGTAAATGAACGCATAGCGGAGCATGCTGCCTCGATCACGAGGAGAGAAGGAGCGAATTTGTAAGCGCATTGTAGATCTTGTAGGGGGTGTGAGCCCTTATTCAAACAAGCAAAAATACTAGGCAGAAGCAGGGAGAGAGTAGCGCGCGAGCTGCTGGAAGCCTTCCATATCAAGGATGCTGGCGATAACTGCGTCAGTGATACATCTGTTGCCTTATACAGAGCAGAAAGCGAATTTCTGCGCAGTTTATTGACGTGAGGTTGTATGTATTGTGATTCCTCCTCACTGCCCTTCTCCTCTCTTCCCTCTCTCGTGTTGTTTGGGTCATGCATATATATGCAATGACCGATTCAATAAAAACAAGTTGATAGTTTGCGCTCTTTCCGTTTATTCTGCCTCTTATTTCCTGTGTACGTCCGTTGAATGCGCAACGACACCCAACAATTATGCACCAGCTCGCCCAAGAAGAAGTTCTTCTGAAATGCATGGATACGGGGCGCGCTAATTAACCAGAAATGCTTCACCTTACACCGATGCCGTCAATCGGGCACGTCTTTGTTGGACTGAATATGCGACCAGTAACTAAATTCAGATTATATTAATTTCTGTAGCTTATAGTTTCCTCTTGGGTATGGACCAGTCTTGCACTTCAGTAGCCATTCAGGTGTGAACGTGCATATTTAGGTGTGAAGTCATGCCAAACTAAATAGAAACAGCTTGCCGACATAAATGAGAATGGTTTCATTATTACATAAACCTTGCTTTTACAATTCCATAAGTTTATAGAATTATGCCTTTTTCGAAAATATCTTCTGATGAAATTAAAGCATCGTGTAACTTTGTCATGGCGTTATAAAACTGATTTCTGCAAATGAAGCGTGTACATTTAAACATTATGTAGTTTTATTTTTATGTAATCCATACTGCAAACAAATAAAGGTCCAACCAGGAAAGAAATTGTGAGAACAGCACATGTACATGAATCTCTCTATTAAAATTCATAAAGGAAAAGCAAGTGTGCATTAATGCATAAAAATGACCCAACTAAAGTACGGCACAACGCAATAGGGATGCATGGCAGAAATGGTGTGTCTCGGCAGTGCATGCTGTTTTGCAGCCATGCATGGGAAAAAAATATACATCTTAAAAAAGTGTGTTAAAAAGTCTGTGCATTAAATGTGCATGTCAGTACGAGGGAATCTTTAAGTGTTGCATCTTTATTGAATACATTCCAAGGCCTAATTGCCAGCTTATTAAAGTATAAGGAAATATTGCGATATTTATAACATTTGAATGCGAATATTATGTGACACAGAAGGGTCTTGCACTGCTTGTTCTTAAGGAGTCGCAAACAGCAGTTTAGCAGCGCTGCCTCAACTGTTACGTTCGTCTTTCACAAGAGTGTTTGCCTAGTGGATATAAAACAAGAAGAGAACAACAGGAGGAGTGGCACTTCCAGCTACTTTATTCAAGGCGCTAACCCAAGAATATATACAAACAGCAAGCATGCGCAGTCCCTTTCCAACCTCATAGCATCTAGCAATCAATCAATCTCGTCGCTGGTGCGTATAACATAACTGATGTATAGCTGATAACTGACAATTTGTACAGGCAACAAAGCATACAATGATTCTTTTTTACAACTTGCCATTTATATATATTGTTTTAATCTGTCACTTGCTATGGTGGTTGTGCCAGTTTGCAAAGACAGAAAGTAAGCTCACGCTATATTAAGGCGAAAACCTTATATTACTATGTTTCAAGGCTGTGTTGCGCAGTACAAAAAACCAGAGTGTAGGCGAGCATCGAATAGGTGGAGTGCATCTCTCCCTTCACTGTAAAGCTGATTAAGTATATATTGCTGGTGCGGTCAGCTTTGTTGCCTTCGTATTACAACAAAGTTTACCGTGTCTTGCTGAAAAATCTCATGCCACATCATTGTAGGTGAAGGTGCACAAGGCTCTAGTTGCAAGCGAGGAAGAGGAAGACCGAGAGCGCCCAACACTGCAGGACAACCTCAAGCAACTCAAAATGCCATTTGTCACCACTGCTGCTCTAACAAAGCAGCTATGGGTGAAACTGCAGCAGCAGCCCTAGAAGCAGATCAACGGAACTTGGCATTTGCCTTTCACATTCCCTTGGAAAGTTCTAAGCACCTGCATTAAAAATACAGCATAAACCGGTATGGGCTTGTTACAATGATCAAAATTGGTGACAATGGTGCCTGAAGCAGGTGTCCGAAACCGCTATTGCTCATAATGAGAAAAAGTCCATACCCCCATCTCACCTGAAAGAAAACTAGCAATCTTTCAGTAATGTTTATCTCCCTCTCTCCACGCCTGTGCGTATTTGAACCCAGCCCAACAGGAGTAGTAGCACCCAGCCCCGACTCTGGGCCTTATATGTTGTCGGTCGCCGGCTGCGGTTCTATCGACAAGACGAGGAGAATTGGGGGGCGGGGGAGAAAATATAGAAGAGCAAGGAGATGACGACGGCAAGGAAAGAGAGGATGCAGATGACAAATGAGAAGAAAAGGAATTTGAAAAAGAAGACAATGTAAGAATAAGAACAAGAGGGGGGAGGAGAAGCAGGAATAGAAGAAGACCTAAAGACAATAATAAGAGCACATGCAGCAAAGCTTACACTGTCACTGTGATGTGTTCTTTGCGAAGGCCTGAGAGTCTTAAATTGCTGCCCTTACTTGTCCCAGCGGCTCATTAAAGAAATTCTGCTGACATTGTGCAGTGGGGTTTTTCCTCTGAAAATGCATGCCTATCACGTTCGTGATACCCACCATTGGTGATTACCTCTCTATGCAAGTTACTTCAGGTAGTAACACCTTTGCCAGGACAAAGAAATGGAAAAGACATCAAGGCAGTGCAGGCGATTGCCCACCCGAAAAGGTTGTCATGCAACATAAAATAGAAGCATCAATATTCAATCTGAATGTTGTTTTTGTGCCCCTAACAAGCTATCACAGTGTATTCTCTAGACAAAGTGGCTGAAGTGTGCAAGATTCACAGGAACAAGTTCAGCACTTGCCAGTCGCACAGAGCAGCTTGGTTGCAGCAAAAAAGAAAACCTGGCATCCTACGAGCAAAGTGACAATGTAGTTGGAGACATGGTATGTCCTCGAGGTACGGCGAAGGCAGAACTTGAGGAGAGGAATCTGCTAGGCTGTGGCAGCGCGCGCCATGGTCCTTTCATGAAACGGTTTGGCAAGGAGGAAATTGAGCTTTATTTGCATCACGACAGATGAAACTTCCGGCAAGTGGTCATCGTTTACATGTCATTCTGTGGGTGCAATGCATAAAAAGTGCGATACCGTCTCATATATTGCAAATATTATCAGTTTTCTGTCTCCAGCATCAATAAGTAAACTATGTGGCCATTTAGGCTGTAGTTTGTAATCAATAATCACTTCAATATGTGCCATACAGCTCTTGCAATGAGCTGCATGTAGTGACTCCAGTGGAGGTGACACCTGCTGCAGTAAGTGCCTCGCTGGCATGTTGTGAACAGGTGTGGGTAAATGGCCTTGGGAAGAAAAGGCGTGCAAGATGCTGCATATTCTTTGTGATCTGCTGACTTTACAACTCCCACGGGCTTCTCAGACTTTTAAGTGCACTTTTCGTGTTGCAACTAAGGCTTGCGCTCTCTGGGATTTCCACCAGTGCCATTTTAGGATGGGAGAGAAATGTGTTGTGCCAAACTACAACAGTAGAGCATCCAGCAAAGTGAAGCCGATTACTTTCGACGTTCCCAGTGACTCGATGAAAGTGGAGGCATGGGCTTGTACAATACCAAGGAAAGGTCGAGAGCTCATGCCTCATAACTGCGTTTGCTAGGAGTATTTCTCAAACAGTGAAATGGAGACGCAATAAAGGTGCTCTTGGTGGTGACATCTCTCTTGAAAAAACCAAGCGGCCTGTTTTGTTACTAGATGACGTACCGTCACTGTTTCCGCACTGCCTCAGCTACCTGTCTCCTATTCTCAAAAAAAAAAAAAAAGAAAGGAAAAGAGCGAATTGGACCTGGCGTGAAGTGCAGAGAGCATGCAAAGACAGAGACTTTAGTGGTTAATGACACAAATATGCTCGCTCCTTGCCACTTTGAGGAAAATGAGATTGTGCGTCCTCTCGCCTCCCTTTGCCATGAGTCTAGTGCCTTGAAAATTAAGCAAACGGCATATGTGTGGTGGAAAGACAAAGAACGACACTGTACCAATAGTTCTGGTAATGACCAAACCAGTCGAGCCAGAGTTATCGAACAATTATAGCCAGCTGCGCCACCCGGGGAGACCGTCAAAGGAACCGCACTTGCGCCAATTGGTTGAAAGTTTCCGAGCAGCACGCGGAGTTTTTGTGGCGGACTAAGCTACCGGATCTACTGCAAAGTAAGAGGAATTCTTTTTCTACTAAATCGTCGTCGGAAAAGGTAATGATTCTCGGAGACGCGGTTTTGGACGAGAAACACAAGAAAATTCTAGCATTAGGCCCTAAGCACTGTTTTCATCCTAACCTAAAAGAAGTTGACGTTTTAAGCTTACCTCGATCTATAACTAAGGTTATTCCGGAAGTTGAACGGTCTCGTTGTATTTCAGATTGCTTCGCCAGCATCAAGCATTCGAACGATCCCGTTAAGGCCTCTGACCCTATCCGACCGGTGGTAAATTACTGTGTAGAACATAAGCTTCGACCTGTTTTATCCGATAAGGAAGGTTGTTTTGTAATAATGCCGAATAGCACTTTTTCAGATAAAGCCTCAGCAGCTATTGAAAAGAATTTTAGACCTGTGAAACTGAAACCTTCTGTAGTAAAACAACGAGCTGTCGATCTCCTGTTGAAACATAATCTAGATAAGGTAGCTTCCAGTGTTAAAAAGGCTAAATTGCTCACCTTAGAATTATTTTTCTCGGCGAAAACCCATAAGCCAGAAATTCCTTTTCGCTCGATTGTATCAGAGTCAGGGACTTGGCAAGTTTGTGTAGCTAGCTATTTGCAGAAGTGCTTAACATCCTTAAGTTTTCCTGACCCCTTCCGTGTACGTAATTCTCAGGCTCTAGTTCAGTTGTTAACAGAGGAAAATCCTGGCCACTGCACAGCGTGTAGCATGGATGTAGAGGATCTGTATTACTCGTTGCCCATAAAGGTTTATTAAATTGCGTGAAAGAATGTATTCAAGAACAAGGGCAAGAGTCCGGTTTCATAGATAGATGCGGAGTTTCCACAGGTACCTTTCTAGAAATTCTTTCCATGTACTTAACGTCAACGATAGTTGGATACAGAGAAGGCGTGTTTGTGCAAAAATCAGGAATTTGTATAGGTTCAAAGGTCGCCCCTATTCTAAGTGATCTGTACTTGAGCAAGTTTGACTGCCGTTTAAAAGAGGCGTTGGGGGACCGCATCATCAGGGTATTTCGGTATGCGGACGATTACCTGGTACTTTCTAGTAAGAATGATTTTGAATCAGTCGTCACCTATGTAAGCGATCAATTTAAACTTAATGGAGATGGTCTAAGGTTCACGAAAGAACTACCGGAGAGAAACGTAATACAGTTTTTAGATATCTCGTTGTCATTTGAGCAGAATCACGTGTGTTGGCAGTATTCCCCTAGAGCATCTAAGCCGTTGTTAAACTTTGACTCCAAGCATTCCAAAGTAGTAAAAAACGGAATAGCCTTGTCCTGTTTAAAGTCAGCCCTATCAAAGTCGTGCGTGCACCGTTTGACCATTAGCTTTAATGCGCAGGTCGAGCGCCTTTTAGATGCAGGTTACCCTGGACTAGCCATAGCCACAGTAGGAGAACGTCTTAAGAAGTCGATTTCGACCGGAACTAAAGCTGTAGCAGAGAGTAACATTAACAAGAAAAAGGTCGTGAGTATTCCGTAAATCCACGCAGTTTCGCACAGGCTTAAGAAAGTAGGAAGTAAATATGGGGTTAATGTTGTGTTTACGGCTCCCAATAAGTTAGGAAGGGTTTGTGCTGCCGTGCATAGAAGAAATGAGCAGATGGAAGGTAAGAAGCGAACAGATATCAGTCCGGTTAAGCACTTAGCCAAGAACAATTTCACCGACTGTCGCATGGGTGTGGTGTATAAGATTCCTTTTAGCTGCGGACGTTTTTATGTAGGACAAACCGCGCGTTGTATTAATCAAAGATTAATTGAACACAGAAGGTCGCTATCAGGTGGGACGCCGTCCAATCTATCCTTGCACTGCCAGGTCTGTAGCTGCATGCCCGAGTTAGACAAAACCGAGATCCTGTACAGGCATAGGAACGAAGATACGCGTTTATTGGTTGAGGCCTGGCATATTAGTATTAGTGGAAGTGCATGCGTGAGTCAACCGTCGATTATCTTAAACAGAGAGGAGATAGAATGTCTTAGCAGTTGTCTATCGCGTAGAACGGCACGTGTAACAGTATGACAGGTGGCGCTACCATTCCGAGCATGTGCAGATAAGCTGTGTGTCTTCTTTCTTTTTCGCCTCTGTGCTGTGCTTCAGTTGTTAGTCGGCGTTCGTGGTGTTCACTGCTCTTCTTGTGTCCGTGTCCTGCACGCCTCTTCTTTTGATTATGGAACAATTATAAGTTTTTCATTACGGAAAACATATTCTGCAAATAAATAGGTAATTGCTATGTAGGCAACAGCTTTTTTCGTTCGTGTAACAAATAATTTGCAGCCACCAAGGTCGCATACGAAGCACATGAATTACGATGAACCGGCACTGGCTAGCCTTGACAGGTTGAACCGGCAAGCTTCTGCAGAAAGCGTGAAGTGTGTGTTTCTCTCTCTGCGCAAGCCGATTCGCACAACAGAAGGTGTGTTGGCACCATGCCCTACAGCGTGATTTCACTGAGATTCACTGAGCCACCCAAACAAGTACTGTTTCACCTTCTGAAGAAATGCTCTGTGCCTCGAGGCCAATACAGCAGTTTTCTCTATAGCGGTGACCATCACACAAATGCTTCTCAATTCCAACAAGCGCATTTGACTGAGGAAATGCTACGGCAAGAAAACATTCTAAACTTCGAGGGACTCACGAAATGGAACAGGACGGAGAGCAGTTTCTGAACCATCAGACAATGAATGCATGACACAGAAACACAGTGAGCCCCGTTAACACTTCTGCTCGTCGACAGAATCCTTTTATTGAAGTAAAACCAAGCATGATATTTATCTACAAATACAGTCTGTTTGGAAATAGTACTTCTGGCCCTTATTGGCTGTATTTCTGTTTTGCAAACAATTCTGTTCTAGCAGAAAACAGGCATAGCCGGGAAACGGTCTACTACAGCTCTAAGTGCATGGCTACGTTACTAACTTTTTATAAGGCTATACACCAAAAATACATTTCGTGCACGGCGTGGGGCACTGCAAAGTATTTTGCGTCTTTGGGCAGACTCGAAGTAATCCACTACTATTAGGAAAGTAAACGACATCCGTGTCTTCACAATGTAGTGACGCAACATGCAGGCTTCAACACAGGTGACTGCATGTCCTTAGAAATTTTTGATGCTAGTTGTTACACATCCACACCACAGATTCCACCACGGACGATCCGTGATATCGATTTTCACAAAAGAAACTTCCACATCATGCAAGCACACACGCACGCACACACGCACGCACACACACACAAACACACACACACACACACACACACGCACAGCAGAGGCGTCATTCTTCGCGGCTTTCAGGATGCGAGTTTTCGGTTAGATGCGTGTTGCCGCGTTCGGTCACAACACAAACTATATATACATGATTTGCAGATCCATAAATGTGGGCTTTGGTTAGATGCCGGCGTCGTCCGGTTCGCAGGCACTACAGTGTTGTAGGCACATGCGAGCAAGATACAGGAACCATTCGTTGAGAACTTGATGCTGAACACGGAGGATAATGCTTCTCGAACACGACGACTTCGAAGAAGAATACGCGGACCTTTCCTACGCGGCTACATCCATGGCGCAAAGTTTTATTTTTTTTCTTCACGACGCGAAGCAGCCGAAGCAGCTGCTGCGCTGGCGCGACCGCTATTTTCACGTCTTTACTGATATGCGGGAGCCGCTGTTGCGCACACCAAAATAATTTACCCACTTGCAGCCGTTGTGAAATTACAACACATGCATGTTCTTCACCCCTGTAAAACAAAAGTTAATAATATTATAATGCACGGTTATTTCAACACATTTGAAGATAGCCGGTCGATCCTGTCGCGGGGAAAACAGACGCCGCAATCGCAGTCAACTGAAACGAAACCGCCATTAAGCTACTGGAGGGAACTGAGCGATCGGAACGATTTTGGTCGCTGCAATCGCGGCATGTGAAACAGGCTTTAGGCATACCGCACCGGCCGAGTCCGTCTGCACGCGAACGGCGCTCGAAGCCATAGGGATACACGACTCCGACAAATCAAAATTACTGCTCAGTACAGCCTAGACATCGGTTAACCTGAACAGATGATTTTTATTTCTGCGCGGTGCTTGAATATGAAGCGGTGAACATCGAAGCGTCGCCCCTTGAGCAAGCGCGTATATGTCACGGAAAGTTGCTCCCGCGCTCTTCTCTGACTCAGGTGCAATGGCACAAATTTGTCAATCAGTACACTTTAGTGAACAAAGATGTTTCCCACTGCACTGCACCTGCTTTTTGCGAAGCGATCAACAGTTGTGAGCTTTAACGAACTTGCATATGTCAGACACTGGCACCGCCACTGTAGTAAAATATTGCCGTTTGAGCGAAAAAACTGCTCTCTTGAAGTACGCGTTCAGTTCTAGAGCGACATTATAGTCTACATAAAACGCATCTACATTCACGTCGGCTATCCGTAAGAGCAAGAAAAGGCTATCGAGCTCGGCCGATAGTCCCTGCCCGTCAGTCTACTGATATTTTTCAGATGCGAAGCAGCTTATGGTCGAGCCGTTCCGTCCCAGCGCCGTCCACACCCCCACTGCGCAACAGCTGGCCCTATAGCTGGCAAGGAAAGAGAACGCGCCCTACAACGCTGATGCTGGCTATTTCATGGCCGCTCGCGCTTTTATCCAGCGGCCGTGGCTATTCTCTTGATTGATAAAATCGACTGCTTGCGCGTCATGACCGCAAGCAGTCGACTGCTTGCGCGTCATGACGCCCACCCCATGTGTGTGTGTGATAAGGAAGCTCGACGTGGTTGTGGACGACGAGGTCGGACTGGCAGACACGATGGCGTCTAGGCTTAACTAACTAGGGCAGCAAATCACGTTCAGCTCACGCCCCACTAGTGCAGCATTAGCGATCCGGCTGCTCCACTACATCTTTCCCCCTCCCTGGAGACGGAGCCACTCCGGTAGGCTAAGGCGCCGTGAAAACTAGCGGTTCATGGTATTGTTTCAGGCGATCTACGTGGACAGTCTCGTGGCCGCGACGGCGCGTGTCCGAGGTTGGTGTGACTGGCTCGACGACGTAGTTGACGGGAGAAGTTTGCAGCAGGACCCTGTAAGGGCCGTGATACTTCGACGCAATCTTCGGAGTGACACCTGGCGCAGAAGTGGAGGGCACCCACAGCCAAACGAGAGCGCCAGGCGGGAACTGCCGGTGTGGCAGGCCATCGTCGCGGCGACATTTCTGCAATGCTTGTTGTTGGGTGGTGTGGGAGCGAGCTAGTTGGCGACATTCTTCTGCATATCGAGCGGCTTCGGAAACCGGGGTGGCCTCGGATGAGTCGGGACGGTAAGGCAGGATAGTGTCGATCGGCGATGACGGTTCTCGGCCATAAAGTAAGAAGAAAGGGGAAAAGCCGGTAGTCGTTTGAGGCGCCGTATTGTAGGCGTACGTTACATATGGAAGAATGACGTCCCAGTCAATGTGGTTGGAGGCGACATACATCGAAATCATGTCGCCAAGAGTTCTGTTAAAGCGCTCGGTCAGCCCGTTTGTTTGCGGGTGATAGGCGGTGGTGCAGCGGTGAATAATACGGCATTCAGCAAGTAGCTTTCAGACAACATCGGCGAGAAAGACGCGGCCTCGGTCGCTCAGGAGTTCGCGCGGAGCGCCGTGGCGAAGAACGAAGCGGTGGAGAAGGAAAGAGGCAACGTCACGAGATGTCGCCGATGGAAGGGCAGCAGTTTCCGCGTACCGCGTGAGGTGGTCGATGGCTACAATAACCCATCGATTGCCGGCAGCAGTGTATGGCAGGGGTCCGTATAGGTCTATGCCAATCCGGTCAAATGGTCGTGATGGGCACGGCAAAGGCTGCATTGGCGCAGGAAGGCGGCAAGGACCTGGCTTGCGGCGCTGGCACTCTGTGCAAGATCGAATGTACTTTTGCACAAAGGTGTACATGCCGCGCCAATAAAATATGAGGGGAAGTCTGGCGTAAGTTTTGAACAGACCAGCGTGTGCGCACTGAGGATCAGAATGGAAAGCGGCGCATATAGTTGCGCGGAGCTGTCTCGGTATGACCAGCAGCTATTTGCGCCCATCTGGTTCGTAATTGCGGCGATAAAGGATTCCATCCCTGATGGCGAAATGGGAAGCTTGGCGACGTAGAGCTCGGGATAAAGGCAGTTTTCGGCTTGTCCTCTGAGGCCATAGGTACCTGCCAATAACCGGATCGTAAATCAAGAGAGGTGAACTCAGCACCTTGCAAACAGTCCAAGGCATCGTCGATTCGCGGCAATGAGTAAACGTCTTTTCTAGTTATCTTGTTTAAGCGGCGGTAATCTACGCAAAAGCGAATCGAGCCATCTTTCTTTTTGACTAGAACGAATGGCGATGCCATGGACTGTTGGATAGCTGAACTACGCCACGCTTTAGCATGTCACCTACTTGTTCAGCAATGACGCGCCGTTCCCTCGATGATACCCGGTAAGGCCGCTGCCGCAGTGGTGGGTGAGCAGCTGTGTCGATGCGGTGACAGACAGTCGACGTTCGGCCAAGAGTGCTGCTGTGGCTGTCGAAAGCATGACGAAACTTCTCAAGGAGACCGAGGAGTTCCTCTCGTTGCGTTGGGCTTAAGCCGTCGTCGAGGACAGGGCGGAAAACCTCCTAAGGCAATGGTGCAGTTGGAGAACTATGGGAGAGGACGTTCATCTCCACCGAACCATCTGGGGCGTCTAACGTAGCGATGGGTTCGTAAGGCTCCACAGCACCGACGGATTCAACGCGAAGCAATTTAATCGGGAATGGGAATCGGTTAGAAAAGAGAAGGGTTGTCGCACAGTCTTCAAGGGCAAGCAGAGCAGTTGGCAGTGGTACGAGGTGGCGACTGATGAAAGCAGCGGAAGGTGTGAAGAGTACATTGGCGTCGGAAGTAGCGGAACAGCCTATAGGTGCCACGACAGACGAGTGCGGAGATATCTCGACGTCATCTGCGATAATCAACTTGCGTCGACAGAGTGGAACATCGTCAGACATGGCATCGCCAAGTGAAAAGAAGGCGACTTCTGCTTGGAAGCAATCAATAATGGCTTGGTGACGGGAAAGGAAATCCCATCCTAAGATGATGTGCGAACAGTGGGACCATACGACAAACTGGACGGTGTGAAGCTTTCCTTGAATTAAAACTCTTCCGGTACACGCAGCAACCGGCTTGATGTGCTCTGCTGTGGCTGTGCGAAGCAACGGACCAAAGAAGGGCGTTCTCACCTTTCGAACTGAGCGGCACAGTTTTTCAGCAATGACGGATATAGCGGCACCAGCGCGAACACAGAATAAGCGCGACAATAAGCGCGAACACAGAAACACCTTCGAAGACGACATCTATAACATTTGGTGGCGAGCGAAGAGGGCTTGGGCATTTCGACGATGACGCAGTTCTTGCCTCGGGAACTGCGCCACTTAGTTTTCCGGTTCGGTTGAAGATGGACGCCGACACATCCGGGAAAGCGAGCGACGGCGGGGAGAGGGAGATCGGCGGCCTGGTGTTGGTCGAAGGCTTGGCTGGTGTAGTTCTGTTTCACGGTCGGAAGCGTAAGACGACGAATGGTCGTAAACAGAGATGCGTGAATCGTAATGCGGATGTAGTGGACGACGGCGGCAGAAGCGTGCTACGTGTCCGGGTATCCCACACGAGTAGCAAATGGGCTTATTATCTGAGGTGCGCCAGGGGTTCACGACCCGATAGTCTGGAGGTGGTGGCGGCGCTGTTGGAAAATTCGGGGTAGGCACTGGTGCCGGAGCGCGGACCATCGGTGGTCGTGGTCGAGATAGTGCTGCGGAGTATGTTAACGGAGCGGTGACTTGAGGGAGCCGCTCTTGCGGAAGAACCTCGGACACTTGCTCCTGTATAACGTGCCGAATGGTCGGGCTGAGGCACGAAGTTGACTGCGACGGGGTGGAAATGATGGAGCAACTTCTTCTCGCACGAAAGCTTTGATCTGCGAGAGGAGGGTTGGATCTTCAAAACTTGGTACCACGCCGGACAGCGACTCCTGATGTGGAACAGGGCGGCGAGTCACAAGGCGTTGTCGGTGAAGCTCGTCGTAGCTTTGACATAAATGAATGACTTGGGTGACTGTGGAGGGGCTTTTGGAAATCAACATTTGAAAAGCATCGTCATCACTACCCTTCAATATATGCTTGATTCTATCCGCCTCGGTCATGGTTGCATCGACACGTTTACATAAATCGATGACATCTTCCAAGTAGCTGGTAAAATTTTCACCGGGCTGCTGAGATCGGGACTGAAGGCGCTGCTCCGCACGAAGCTTTCTAACCGCAGGGCGTCCGAACACCTCGCTGAACCGTGTTTTGAACGCGCTCCAGGTGGGAACGTCTGTTTCATGGTTTGGGAACCACAAGTGGGCAATCCCGGTCAGATAGAAAGATACGGTGGCCAGTTTCGCGACGTCGTCCCATTTGTTGTGGACACTCACGCGTTCGTATGAGGAGAGCCAGTCATCGACGCCATGGTCATCGGTGCCGCTGAAGATTGGAGGGTCCCGCTGACGGACCGCTCCAGGGCAGACGTTGGTCTGGGGAGAACCTGGTGTTGAGCTGGAATCAGTTCCGGTAGCCATGGTGGGACGGAGAGTCCGGCTGCGCAGTTCCAGGATGACAGAAGACCCAGCACCTTCACCAATTGTGATAAGAAAGCTCGACGTGGTTGTGGACGACGGGGTCGGACTGGCAGACATGATGGCGTCTAGGCTTAACTAACTAGGGCAGCAAATCACGTTCATCTCACGCCCCACTAATGAAGCATTAGCGATCCGGCTTCTCCACTACAATATATATATATATATATATATATATATATATATATATATATATATATATATATATATATATTATGTATATTAGAAACAACTTAATGAGCAAACAGACAATGAAGCCTAGGAAAACATAGGGGAAGTTGATTGTGGTATTGTAATTGTGGAGAAAGTAGAAAGGAATTAAAGTGCGACATCCGAAGGTCGTGGGTTCGGGTCCCACCGAGGGCAGGTTTGTCTTTTCGTGCACTTTAATTCCTTTCTACTTTCTCCACAATTACAATACCACAATCAACTTCCCCTATGTTTTCCTAGGCTTCATTGTCTGTTTGCTCATTAAGTTGTTTCTAACAAATAAAGAACGAGCCCTTGACCCCTTCCCTTTCGTTATATATATATATATATATATATATATATATATATATATATATATATATGTGTGTGTGTGTGTGTGTGTGTGTGTGTGTGTGTGTGTGTGTGTGTGTAGGCTCTGGGTCTTGACCTGTTTTGTAGTGCCGGTGGGAGATTACTCTAGTGCGTAGTTCAACCATGCGGATTCACAGCCTACGCATTGACTAATCGTAATCTGGAACTCGGCACAAACTCCGACGTGGGAGCGCTGGGATGTATTGCAAAGAACACTGACAAAGGGACTTCCTATTATAGATCCCTACGGTATACGATTCTTGCCTGTACAAGGAAATATTGTCCCCTATGTCCTGTTTTTGCTTTTAGGACTTTATAGCACATGGAGGTCATGCACGGATGTAAGGAACGCTGATCATCATGCACGATCTCTCGATGCTCATTTTGTAGAAAACGTCACAAAACTCTGTGAAGTGCTCAGGTACCTAGAAGCTGATGAGGAACAACATCTGAAAGTTCACAAGCATATACAACCAGCCTCATAGACGCCGGCACGTACGTAATATGCGTTATTTTTCTGTTTGTACTGTCATACATTGCAATGAAGAAAAACAGAAAAAAAAAGTTCTGGCATGGCGAAGTGGTAGCGAGCTGCGTTGGCGGCATTATAAGCGTAAGTTAAATACGGCAGAACGAGGTCCCAGTTCGTGTGGTCCGATACGATGTACATGGATAGCATGTCGCCGTGAGTGAGGGTCAACCGTTCGGTTATGATGTTGGTTTGCGGGTGGTAAGCTGTGGCGGTGTAATGGACGCTACGGCAAGCTGTTAGAACAGCGTCCAGAACTTCTGAAAGAAGTGCACTCCATCTGTCCCCCAGAAGTACTTACCCGCGGTGCACCATGACGAAGGATGAAGTTGTTGATGAGAAAGGACGCAACGTCGCTGGCTGTCGCTGTTTTAAGTGCTGCCGCTTCTGCATAGCGCGTGAGGTGGTCGACAGCTACTACAATACAGCGATTTCCAGCTGGTGTGTAGGGAAGAGAACAGCAGAGATCGATGCCGACGCGGTCGAACGGTCGCGACGGACAAGGAATTGGCTGCAATAGACAGAAGAACGAGGAGCAGGAAGCTTGCGGCGTTGGCGCGCTGTGCACGAGCGAATGTACTTTTTTTCCCAGGCCCGCCTCCAGCACGTCCTCGTCTCGATTCACCCTGACCCAAGGGTGGCAAGCGGGCGAGGCCCTAAGCCACTTCCCTAGAAGGGCCTCACGAGGAGGACCAGGGCCACACTCCTGCGACTGCGGACTGGCTGCATCTGGACAGCAGCCCTCCAACACGCCCAGGGCCTCCGCGCCTCTCCAGCCTGCAGCTGCTGCGGGAATCCTGAGGCTCGTCTCGAACACCTCCTTTGTGCCTGTCCCCGACTTGCACAGGAACGTTCCGGGGTCATCACCGCCTACAGGAGCTTCCAGCCACCACACTCCACAACTTGCTGTTCCCGTCTCGCCCCCATCTACCAGTGCTGCAGAGTCCGGTGGAGTTCCTAGATGAGACAGGCATCGCAGCCTACCGCTGAGCCCGGGTTGCCCTCCCGCCCCTCCCCTTTCCGCCGGCTTACTTCGGCCGCTCTGAGCGAGTCTTGCCATCTTTCACTACCTTTCTGTCCTCTTTATTTCCCATTCTCCCCTCCCAAGACGCTGCGCCGTGCTCCCAGTTTGGGCTGCAGAAATAAGCGTCTTTTCCTTGCCATAATCACTACCACCACCATCATGTACTTTTGCACAAGTTTAAACGTGCCGGTTCAATAGAAGCGCGTGCGGAGCCTCGAGTAAGCTTGAACAGGCTAGCAAGGGCACATTGCGGGGCGGAATGGAGAAGCAGTTGGCGGGGGACGACTAACATTTACGGCTGTTGGAATCGTACTTACGCCGGTAGAGAACTCAATCTCGCAACTCGAAGTGAGAAGCTTGGCGGCGGCCAGCATGTGAAGGACTAGTTGTTAGAGTGCCGGAAATGCAATCCATAAGCGCCACAAGCCACGGATCTTGGCGTTGCTCCTGAGCCATATTGACGACCACTTGCGAGGAAAACGCCGACAACACCGACTCGATGGAAGAAATTCAAGCCGTGTCACGTCGTGTAGGCGACCGAGAGAAGGCATCCGCGTCATTGTGTTTACGGCCAGACCGGTAAATGACGCGTATGTCGAAGTCCTGTAAGCGTAGAGCCCATCGTGCAAGGCGCCCAGATGGATCTTTCAAAGTCGATAACCAACAGAGAGCGTGGTGGCCTCTAACGACGTCGAAGGAGCGACCACACAGGTAGGGTCTGAATTTCGCAAGGGCCCAGATGATAGCCAAGCACTTTTTTACGGTGACAGAGTAGTTACATTCCGCTTTTTTTAGCGTTCGGCTTGCGTAAGTGACGACATATTCGTCATGCCCACTTTTTCGTTGGGCTAATACCGCACCAAGTCCTACGCCACTGGCGTTGGTGTGTACTTCCGTGGGGGCAGACGGGTCGTAATGGCGCAGTACGGGAGGCGAACCCTATTGGAAAACCCAGTGGCACTGTCCCAGTGGCACCTGATTATTGGACCAGTGTGCAGCGTCACGACGCTGCGCACTGGCAAACTGGCACACTGCGCACTGGCAAGCGGATACAGCGGCGTTCGTTACTGTCCGATAACGGCCGTTCCGCACGTTTGTAACAGCTGTGATCATGCGAATATCGTTTATGTAGGTATAGCGCACGTACTAATGAAATAAAAAAATTAAAAAAAAACTGAAATAAAATAAGAAAAAATGCAGGAGTCCAACCTACTGCACGCACGCTTCACACTTTGACGCGGGCGCTCTACCACGACGCACCGCTGAAATACGTTGGTATTGCATTTTTTTCTCTGGTAAAGACAACACTATTGTTGTACGTGTTGTCATTTTACTTTTGTAAATGCAGATTCCAATACCTAACTGCGTGGAACAAGCAAACCGAAGGTAGCTTATCACATCGGTGTGCTCTCGTCGGGATATTAACACCCTGCTGGTATGTTTCGCAGCAAAAGAAAAAAAAAAAGAGACAGCCTACCTGAACGGTACATTTCGAACATTGGCACTGGTCCGCCAATAAATGGTTTTATAGACTTATGCGGGGAAACTGTTCCCCTTCTGTACTGCGCGCTAAATATTTCACATATTCAGTAAGTAAAAGGTATACGAAAAGTTCCTCGCTCCTGTTTACGTTCCGCGTAATACAGCCGTGCCGACGATTAGGCTTAGTCCAGTACTTCGTCCGCGATGGTCAATAACGCCTTGTACAAGGAACGAAGAGAATAAATTGCGAGGACCTATTAAACGTTTGAGCGTATTCGCGCTCATGACGCATTATAATGCGGTCATATTCCGCCACTTAACTACACAGGTGAAAAGTTTGATCCATGAAGAGTGAGCGCGTTCTTATAAACTTTGCTCTACGGCGGCTCAGTGCTCCCGGGAGCATTCCGAAAGGGTATCAAAAGGCGCGCGTATCGTTTGCCTACTGGTCACCGTGACACATATAACTGCGATCGCACTTTCTAGGTGTCTGCGTGGGATTGTTAGCGGTAAGCGATGGTGACGGCAGTTTGTGCCGAACTCGCGAAGCTAAGGAGGTTTTTCGCGTAAAAGCTAGCGATTACGGCGGTATTGTAGAATCAGCAAGAATTTCATCGACTTATAGCATCGGACGCTTTGTTGCCTTCTCTGCAAGTACACAGCTACCATATTGTGGCTGGAACCGTAGGAAATGTTCACGAACAAGATGGAGTTCACCGATCTGAACTACCCATCTGATACGACTGAGCGATTTGTGTTGATCGGATGTGCTCTCATAGAGTTCTTTCTGGACGAAAATGAACTAAAGTTGCGGCATTTCTTCACAATGCATCACCGCCCTTCATGATTGTTAGTCCGCCATCAAACTTCTGCCCGCAAACAATAGTGTATAGGCCGCATGATAATTCCCCTATATCTAATCCCAAGCTGTTCACGCGTTCAAGCGTGAAGCGCTGTTGGCAGTCCAGTGCGCTGGCCCAGCGTACAGTGCGCCGCACTGCACGCTGACAGCGTCCAGTGGTTTGCGCTGCACACTGTCGGCGCTGTCGCTGCTCGCTGGGACAGTGTGCAGCGCCATTTCCAGCGGGCTGTGCCCCATTTCAGCGCTACCAAGTGCGCACCAGTGACATTACAGCGCTGCCCAGTGCTAATACAGTGTCGGCCAGTGCCTCACAGTGCTGTACAGCGACTTTACAGTGAAAAACAGCGCCTACAGCGCCTGCCAGTGCAAAAATTACACTGGGAGACACTGTTTTTTCCGATAGGGAAGTGAGCAAACGGCCATTGTTTTAAATGCTTCTTCGCAAGCAGGGGACCATCGCCCCTGAGTAGCTGAGTCAAGGGAGCAATGATGGTCGCGAAACTTGGATAAAACGACGAAAGTAAGAACAAAGCCCGATAAAGCTTCGGAGTTCCTTCAGGGGCGCGGATTTTGGGAACTCGGTGACGGCGCAAAGTTTAGAAGCGTCCGGAAGTATGCCATATTCCGATACCACGTGGCCGAGCATTGTGAGCTTCTTGGCTCCAAAGCGACATTTTTTCAAGTTGATGTGGCGGCCTGCGCCAGTGATGCACTGCAGGATTTCTTCGAGACGGGACAGGTGAGCGGGGAAATCTGGAGCAAATATGACAATGTCATCAAGGTAGTATAAGCATGTCTTCTATTTTAGCCCGCGAAGGTGCTGTCTTCGGACGATCGCCTGGATTCATACGTACTTGCCAGTAGCCTGAGAGTAAGTCGAGGGAAAATACTCGGCACCTTGAACACAATCGAGGGCGTCATCGATACGTGATAAGGGGTAGATGTCCTTAGGAGTTACTATCTTATTCAGACGTCGACAGTCGACGCAAAATCTGATGGAGCCGTCTCTTTTCTTCACCTGAACTATCGGTAACGCCCAGGGACTTTTTTAAGGTTGTGCAACACGACGCTCAAGCATTTCCCTCACTTGATTTTCAATAACACTACATGGGACACAGAGTAGGGCCTATGGCGCAATGGCGCGTCGGTGCCGGTGTCGTGATACACAGTCGTGCGACATAGTGGCTTCTGGTGACAGTCGAACGTGGAGAGGCATTTTCGTAGCAGGCTGAGGAGCTCTGAGCATTGAGTGGGGTACAGGTGGGTGGGGTTCAGGTGGAGATCTGGTAATCGATCAAAGATCCCACGTGCAGTGGGAAACAGGGAAATGCCAAGCACGTATCAGGAACGTAATATCGATCTGCATTGTTTTCTTCCTATACCGATTTTGGTAAATACGAAGTTAACCACTCGGCCACAAGAGCATCAAGACTGTGGCATGCAAACCATGCCGCTCATGACACACATGCCATGATTGTAATGTTACGACCTGTCATTTACGCTCTTCGTGCAGACGTGTTGTGCCATAGCAATTTTGGTACACATCCTGTTAACGAAACGCGTGGCATGCAAATCGTGGCGTTCATGACATGCCTGTCATGATTTCATGTTATGGCCCGTCATTTATATTCGTCATGCAGTTATGTTGCGGCATACCAACTTTCGTATACATCCCACTAACGAAGCGAGTGCCATGTATATCATGCCCTTCATGACATGGATGTCATGATTCTCATGTAATGCTGTGTCATTTATTTTCGTCATGCAGTCATGTTGAGGGAAACGAATTTACATGTACAGCCGCCCATTTCTTTAACCTGAACACGCGAGCGTCGACCGCCGAGCTGTTCAGCGCCACAGAGCGGAGCGCGGCGTTGAAATGAACGAGAATACGCGCATGCGCGCTTTGAGTAGTTCTCGGCAGCTGCCGTCTGCTAGGCTTTTCCGGGAACCAGACACCACGCCCGCTCTTTTTGAGCACCGGTATCGTCATTCTTCCTTTTTTTTTATTCTGAACGCTGCTATTCAGTTGTAATGGAAAGGCCAAGTGGTCGTGCTTCCGATGGAAGAAATATAATTACACCCCCTAACTACGCTGGGGCATCCGCATCAGCACTTTTACACCGGAGTGGTTAAGCTTTTAGTTATTTCATGCGGAGTCGAAGAGATTCATCAGCGGCCGGCGCGCGCTCTGGCTCTCTTCGTCTTCTTCTTCGTAGTTTTAGCAGGGGGATGAAACTTCGCGGTTTTTCTGTCGCGTGACTGCAGCGATCCTAATGTTTGGGGACTGTACTACCTAAGAGCATAAATGAACGTTGTTGTTCCATTTTATATTTATTACCAGGTTACTTATTAACTCCGGTGTTTTTAATACGCAAGTCAACCTAAAAGGTTGCAGTTCGAGATCGCGAAAATACGAGCGCCACTCGGAGTGGAAAACAGGAACTGCGCAGTCGTCCTATCTCTCATGGCGAAAAAGGGGCGTTTCTTGTCGCGCGCCCATGTATGCTACGGCGGCCTACGGTGTCCGAAAGGCCGCGTTTACCACTGTAAAGTTTGTTTCAGCGAAACCCTTGCAAACTTCCGCGAAACCGACGCATGAATGGATTCGCGCCGTCATCACAAATCGTGCTGTGCTGAGTGGTGTCGAAATTATTCACGCCACACCGGTATAAAATTCTTTCGGATCCCGGCGGACGAAAGGTACGATCTGCATGATCCTCGTTTTTGTTTTTCTACACTTGCACGGCATATCAGGATGCGGTTGCAGCAGTAGCCGTGTAATAAAACATTCAAACAAACTCTGCTCTTTGTTCTTGTCTAATATATGTGTACACGTAGACAAAAACAAAGTCTTACTTAGAATAAGTGATGCAAAAATAGGTGGATGGGAAAACCTTCATCACTCAAAAGCAACGATATCCGTTTTGGTCATGTGGCGGGTTGTGCAACAGGAACAAGGTCGCTCGCTCGCCATCTGAATACCTCCACTTCCTCAATTTGCCTTGCTGGTGCATCCCAATTGAATTTGGAGCTAAATCGCTCCCCCCCCCCCCCCCACTCGGATCCTCAGTCCTCATCAAAATGGCGTTCCCCAGTGCCTGTTTGCAATGCGCCGCCATGTTTTAGTACCACCCCCAAACACCAGGTGCTCGTCCGGCGCTGCGAGCGACTATCGCGTTCCATGGATGGTATAGGAAGTTTCACTCCCCTGGTTTTAGTTCATGCTTATTCAAGCCAATTAAGCCTACCCGTTCTAATTAAGCAGTTGATGTCATACACACGCTCGCTAAAATCACGGTAATGATGTCATGGCTAATTAGATCATTGCTAAATATGGTCAAGTGAATTACGAACTTACTGTTAAATTCTTGCTAATTAGCCACATGTTAATTAGAACCATCCTAATTAGGGCCTCCATCTCGGGGACCTTGCTATTTCAGAACTTTTCAATTAAGATCATTGTAATTAAAATTATGCTATTTTGGGAACGTGTAATTAAAAGCTTACTAATAAGCTAGGTGAGCGACACTCTCCGTGGTTAATTCCATCTTGCAACACTAGTGCACGCTGCTTACATTGTTCTCATCGGTTATCGCTTTTTGCTGTCTCTTCGAAATACCGCTGGAAAAAGAATGGAAAGTGCAACAAGATACGACCTTCCTTTGATTTGTTTGCTGAAAGGCGTGGGGTGATAAGCGAGATATTCCGATCAGGCGTCATTGGTATATCGCTCTTCGCGGTTATAACGCCCTTCACCTGCCTTCTCGAGAATGTGCTTTCCGTAGTTTTAGTGATGCCAGCTCGGGTCCCTGAGGAAAAGAGTAGCTACAATACGGATGTCGTTGAGGGCCACATCCCAAAGAAATATCGGGCGTGGTGTCCGGTTCCCGGAAAAGCCTAGCAGACGACAGCTGCCCAGGACTGCTCAAAGCACGCATGCGCGTATTCTCGTTCATTTCAACGCCGCGCTCCGCTCTGTGGCGCTGATCATCTCGGCGGTCGACGCTAGCGTGTTCAGGTTAAAAAATTGGGCGGCTGTACATCCCATTAACGAAACAGCCAGGAGATCACCGAAACTATGGCATGTAAATCATGTCGGTCATTACATGCATATCATGGAGTTGATGTTGTGACCTGTCATTTATGTTCGTCGTGCAGTCATATTGTGCCATACCAATTTTCGTACACATCCCATTAACGAAGCGGCCAGGAGAGCACCAAGACCATGGCATGGAAATCATGTCGCTCATGACATGCATGTCATGTTTCCATGTTACGACCTTTCATTCATGTTTGTCATGCAGTCATTTTGTGCGTTACCTATATTCGTACACATCCCATTAACGAAACGGCAAGGAGGGCACTAAGTCGTAGGCGGCTAGATAGATAGATAGATAGATAGATAGATAGATAGATAGATAGATAGATAGATAGATAGATAGATAGATAGATAGATAGATAGATAGATAGATAGATAGATAGATAGATAGATTCATTCATTTATTATTCACTTATTCAAGTATAAAGGCCCTTTTCAGGGTATTACATAAGGGGGGGACAAAAGCATCAATAACAGCATGGTCATTATACAACGATAAAGGAATGTTTTCAAAATACACCATACATGATTTGAATTACAAAAGCGAAATAAAATACAGTACGACAGGTAGGACAAGTGGTGTAAATGCAGTTACAATTGGATATTACATGAAGTAACAGCGTGAATGTGGCAGATCACGGGTTTAAAAAAACATGATAGTAAGTGTCGAAATTTATTTCAGTCTTGTTCATTTACTATATGTTAGGGCAGCGCGTTCCATAGCTCAATAGCAGCTGGCAAGAAAGATTTGTTGAATGCTTTAGTGGTGTCATGTTAGTGTTGAACACTGAAATTGTTAAGCAGATGGTTTGAGGCGCGGTTGGGACGCTCAAAGTCGCCGAAGTTCGCTAAGAAATGGTTCGCATTTAAAACGCGCGTCACCCGTCCGCTTCGCCGAAGGCTCGGTGCATTCTGGGATCGTGGGATCACGTGATGCCACTTTACACTTCAGAGCGACCGCAACGCCAACATCTCCAGTGGTGGCCCTCACTTCCAATACTGACTCGGCAGGCAAAGCTGGGCCGCCGAAAGGTTGGGGGGGGGGGGGGGGGGTGTTCCTGCTCGCGCGCCTCCCTGTTGCAATGTGTCAATGTGGCCAGTTCAAGTATTACTAAAAGAGGTAAGAACAAGTGTAGGTGACTCTTCTTACAAGAGTCGCGAGCCGTACGGAGTCAACTGACCCCCTCAGAAAAGTTTGACCCTCCTTGGTGGGTTTCTGCGACAGGCCAAGAGAGTCAGAGTGCAGTGACTCTCTTTTGACTCTTATTTTTCTTAGAGTGTACCAAGTGCGCACCAGTGACATTACAGCTCTGCCCAGTGCTAATACAGTGTCGGCCAGTGCCTCACAGTGCTGTACAGCGACTTTACAGTGAAAAACAGCGCCTACAGCGCCTGCCAGTGCAAAAATTACACTGGGAGACACTGTTTTTTCCGATAGGGAAGTGAGCAAACGGCCATTGTTTTAAATGCTTCTTCGCAAGCAGGGGACCATCGCGCCTGAGTAGCTGAGTCAAGGGAGCAATGATGGTCACGAAATTTGGATAAAACGACGAAAGTAAGAACAAAGCCCGATAAAGCTTCGGAGTTCCTTCAGGGGCGCGGATTTTGGGAACTCGGTGACGGCGCAAAGTTTAGAAGCGTCCGGAAGTATGCCATATTCCGATACCACGTGGCCGAGTATTGTGAGCTTCTTGGCTCCAAAGAGACATTTTTTCAGGTTGATGTGGCGGCCTGCGCCAGTGATGCACTGCAGGATTTCTTCGAGACGGGACAGGTGAGCGGGGAAATCTGGAGCAAATATGACAATGTCATCAAGGTAGTATAAGCATGTCTTCTATTTTAGCCCGCGAAGATGCTGTCTTCGGACAATCGCCTGGATTCATACGTACTTGCCAGTAGCCTGAGAGTAAGTCGAGGGAAAATACTCGGCACCTTGAACACAATCGAGGGCGTCATCGATACGTGGTAAGGGGTAGATGTCCTTAGGAGTTACTATCTTATTCAGACGTCGATAGTCGACGCAAAATCTGATGGAGCCGCTCTTTTCTTCACCTGAACTATCGGTAACGCCCAGGGACTTTTTTAAGGTTGTGCAACACGACGCTCAAGCATTTCGCTCAATTGATTTTCAATAACACTACATGGGACACAGAGTAGGGCCTATGGCGCAATGGCGCGTCGGTGCCGGTGTCGTGATACACAGTCGTTGTGCGACATAGTGGCTTCTGGTGACAGTCGAACGTGGAGAGGCATTTTCGTAGCAGGCTGAGGAGCTCTGAGCATTGAGTGGGGTTCAGGTGGAGATCTGGTAATCGATCAAAGATCCCACGTGCAGTGGGAATCAGGGAAATGCCAAGCACGTATCAGGAACGTAATATCGATCTGCATTGTTTTCTTCCTATACCGATTTTGGTAAATACGAAGTTAACCACTCGGCCACAAGAGCATCAAGACTGTGGCATGCAAACCATGCCGCTCATGACACACATGCCATGATTGTAATGTTACGACCTGTCATTTACGCTCTTCGTGCAGTTACGTCCAGTAATAACGTTACTGTTACTGTTACGTCCAGTAATAACGTTACAATTACTGTTACGTCCAGTAATAACGACGGACGAGTTGATGCAGTGTTGACGCGCAGGCACTGGCTTGCCAGCTGGGCTCTTCGATCGTGCCTCAGCCCGCCTCATGCCGCAATGTGCAGGCAAAGAAACTCGGACTTATAGGTTGTGCATCGAAAGAGCTATTTGCACCCGAAAGAATAAATCATACGCATGTATGTACGTGGAGTATCGCGCACGGACCGCTCGGACACGGCGATAATCGACACTCGCTGACAACGCCCGCCCCGTGTAAGTCTCTCGTTTTCATGCTGAGACAGTTTCCCAGCTTAACGGCCGGCCACCGTTCCACATTCTAATGTTCATTCGCCTAGGTAACGAGACGTTTCCTTGGATGGCCATGATCAACCAGTTCTGATCGTAAAGAGGAAAGCTGCTGCCATCTATCGTTGCTAATTTCCCCCGCATAGCCTTCGAGATTCGCATGCCTCTGCGCCATTTCGGAGGCTATGTTTTTAGTGTGTTTTACCGTGTATTTATGTATTTACCGGTTACTATCGCCAAGGGTTGCCAGCAACTTTACTAGCTGGCAATATGAGCATTGAACGATGGCGTCAATTACGGGGGACCTCCCCCCACCCCCCTCCCATGCACGGGCCCTATGGGGAGCTTTTCCTCCAGAGGCAGTATAGTAACTATATGTGCTAGTGTAAACAAGGCATTTGCTTCGCTCGGGTTCACGCGTACTTTCATAGCGACTACGGAAGCGACACCTTGTATCAAGTTTCGACATGTGCGCTATCGATCCATGACCTCCGTGATCCGGCGCGGTCTTGCTCCGGCAGTGGCATTCGCCGCGCTCCCAAGGAATATAGCGCTGTGGTGTGTCAAGTGTGTCTCCGTGGTGTCCGTGTCCTGCGTGCGCTACCATCAAACTCAAGATGCTCTACCAACAAGCCCACATTGCCACCCTCATCGAAAAAATTATATTGCGTCTCGCACTCCCGACTGCCACGAGTGGACGCCGTTAGCCGATGCAGGCAGCGCTAAATCTGAGCGAACAGCACATTGGCTCATTTGCTCGTCTTGGGATCAGACCCAAAGAAAGGAAGAGTGCTCATATCTTGCTGAACTTGAAGTCATGGCGCAAAAGGTTAGACAGGACCGAAGAAGACACGTAAGACACAGACAAGCGCACACTCGCAACTAAATTTTATTCCTCCGAACGCTTAGTTAAGTACCCTCAAGCATGCGCAACACCACCGAGGCAAAATAACAATCTCAGAACACACTGCCTGATCAAAACCTATCAACTAAAAACCGATACTCATTCTGATACAGAGTTACAGAAGGAACGCTGACACACATATCGCCAGCATTCTGTATGTACATAGCCTCAGCCAATTCCCGTGCCACCTTATCCTTGCTCTTCCGCAAAATGCACGTGTTGTGCAGCAGTGGTTTACATGTACAAGCCCTGCAATGATATGGCAAATGAGATCCGGTACCATTCCCTATCGACAGGGCGTGCTCTGCCAGCCGATCATTAATACACCGTCCAGTCTGGCCGATATACACCCTACCGCAACTCAACGGAATTTCATAAACAACACCAATTGAACATTTCTTAATATAATGCGTTTTCTTCGTGTGTTTCTTCCCACACTCAGGACTCTTAACAGAAGACACTCGAGCACAAATACGAGACAGTTTTTTCGGGACCGAAAACACTACCGGTACGTTATATCTAGCAGCCACATTTTTCAACGAATGAGATACCTTATGTACGTAGGGAATGACGACAGGACGTTTATCCACATTATTACCTGGCGCAGCACCACTAACATCACGCCGAGCTTTTTTCACTAAAGCCTCGCAAACAGAACCTAAAAGGACTGACGGGAAACCCGCAGAAACAAGTCTAGAGACTTGCAGTTCAAAGCTTTCTTTAACTGCATATGAGCAGGACCTGTCTAAAGCCATCTGCAAGCTAGAAGTTGCTATCGCTCTCTTGACATTCTTCGAATGGGCGGAATGAAATGGCAAAAATTCTTTCTGAACACGAGGGTGATACATCCAACAGATATGGTCTTCGTTAATCGTGAGAAGAATATCTAAAAATTGAAGTTTATCACCAGTAGGGAGCTCATGAGTAAACCTGAGCCCTAGTCCTAGCGCCTTAAAGGTGTCTAAGACTTCAGCCACACAGTCAGAATAAGCGCAACTTGGTTGTTTTGTCAAAACAATTAAAAAATCATCAACATAACGAAACACCTTCAAAACCTTGTCACATTGCAGAGCGGTTCCTAGGTGTCGGTCCATGCTAGAAAGGAAAATGTTGCACAGCACTGGAGCTACACACGATCCTATACAGATGCCTTTCTTCTGCAAAAACAGTTGATCATGATATGAAATAAACGTTGCTTCAAGGTAAAATTCCAACAGTGCTAAAAAACTTTCAACTGGGACAGCGGCGTTGTTCATAAAAGGTATCTCCCCATTTTTATCAATGCACGCCCGAACAGCCTCAAATAGTTCTGCATGGGGTACCGAATAAAACAACTCTTCCACGTCGATCGAGAAGAAAAAACCAGCGGAGCGGTTATCTTCAAAAAACTTAATAACTACGTCTGAATTCTTAACCATGAAGGGATCGTCAAAATCAAGACCGTCCAGCTGGTTTAACAAATATCGACTGACCAACACTTGCCATGTACTGTTCTCGCTGACAGTAGCCCTAAACGGCATGCCAGGTTTGTGAGTTTTCACGTTAAAAAACACCGAAAGCTTGTCTCCTTTGCACTTACTAATGTTCTTTGCCAACTTGGAAAAGCCATGGTCGTTACACAAGGAAACAGCCCGAACCTTTACCTTGGCCGCACACACCTGCACACGTCTGAAGTTCTTTTCCACAGCTTCCGCCGCCTTGAGGTCGAAATGTCCTTTTGTCATAAGCACAAAGCCCCCCTCCTTATCCGCCACGGCTAGGCGCAAGTCATTTTTTCTCAAATAAGACACAACAGTGTCCATAGGATCACGTTTACGCCGACGTTCCTTCGAAACCGTCCTCTTCAGGATATCCGCACCGTCCAGGATACACCTTTCTCGGTCTTCTGACTCTGCCCTGCTGGCCAAACGTCTGTTCAAGACAGTAGCTCGTGGGCGGGAATGGTCGGTTGCACACTGTACTTTGGTCCATTCTTTAGCACCGCAGACACTTCAGCCGGAACCTGGGCGTCATCCAAGACCTGGAAGCCACCAGCCAGAAACGGTTTTTTCTTGCGTCTTGGTAACAGGAGCAGACACCGCTGCCACTGATATTCAGTAGTTTGAGCAGCCAATCTCTTGAACATCAGGAACTCCTTGTGTGCACTCTCGCCTGAATCTTCGCAGAAGCAGCGAAGATGCAGCCAGTCATACAGCAGCCGGACCTGTCGCCATACTTCAGCACGCACAATTTTCGACACGCGCTTGGCATGTCCCAAGGAAGGTTTCACAAAACCAAACAGGTTCTCCACTTCACCTGGTATAAATCCATTCTTCAAGCAATATGAGATGATCCTTGCTCTGCACGTAGTGGTAGCGATGAGGGATACAATAACAGAAGCATTCGGAAGAGGAGTAGAACCAAACAGGAAAGGGCCCGTTGTACTAGAAATATAGCTTAATAACGTTTGCTGTCGAGCTTGCAGATGGCTTTAGACAGGTCCTGCTCACATGCAGTTAAAGAAAGCTTTGAACTGCAAGTCTCTAGACTTGTTTCTGCGGGTTTCCCGTCAGTCCTTTTAGGTTCTGTTTGCGAGGCTTTAGTGAAAAAAGCTCGGCGTGATGTTAGTGGTGCTGCGCCAGGTAATAATGTGGATAAACGTCCTGTCGTCATTCCCTACGTACATAAGGTATCTCATTCGTTGAAAAATGTGGCTGCTAGATATAACGTACCGGTAGTGTTTTCGGCCCCGAAAAAACTGTCTCGTATTTGTGCTCGAGTGTCTTCTGTTAAGAGTCCTGAGTGTGGGAAGAAACACACGAAGAAAACGCATTATATTAAGAAATGTTCAATTGGTGTTGTTTATGAAATTCCGTTGAGTTGCGGTAGGGTGTATATCGGCCAGACTGGACGGTGTATTAATGATCGGCTGGCAGAGCACGCCCTGTCGATAGGGAATGGTACCGGATCTCATTTGCCATATCATTGCAAGGCTTGTACATGTAAACCACTGCTGAACAACACATGCATTTTGCGGAAGAGCAAGGATAAGGTGGCACGGGAATTGGCTGAGGCTATGTACATACAGAATGCTGGCGATATGTGTGTCAGCGTTCCTTCTGTAACTCTGTATCAGAATGAGTATCGGTTTTAGTTGATAGGTTTTGATCAGGCAGTGTGTTCTGAGATTGTTATTTTGCCTCGGTGGTGTTGCGCATGCTTGAGGGTACTTAACTAAGCGTTCGGAGGAATAAAATTTAGTTGCGAGTGTGCGCTTGTCTGTGTCTTACGTGTCTTCTTCGGTCCTGTCTAACCTTTTGCGCCATGACTTCAAGTTCAGCTATGCACCAACTAGCCCGACAGCAAACGTTATTAAGTCATATCTTGCAAATCTGTTGAAAGGATTTTTCTTTTCTATTAAGTTTCTTTCGTCACAGTTTTCGAAAGAAGGCATGGAAAGGGCCCAGTGTTTTGAACATAGGTCGTTGTAAGGGTGTGTGTTCTATTCGAGGTAGTGCGGCGCACTTTTAATCTTGTTCGCTTCTGCACTGCGTAAATTATATTGACTTGGGAGGGTGCGGTGGGGTCCTTTTTTTTTTACTCGAGGGTTGTGCAGATGAAAACAGGGCTAATTAGGGTCGGTGAATTCTACAGAGCTTTTGCCATGACACATCCCCTAGTTATACAATCGCGCACGTACGAACTTAAGGTGTACAAGCATGACTACTTATTCTGGTAACAGAAAGCAGTTTTAACGCTAAAACCATTGGGCGCCGTCACCCTCATCGCTTCCGTATGGCGCTGTGCAATCGATAAGGCCAGAACATCTCGATAGCCACTCGTAGCTATTACTATGTTACTGTACTTAACATTCGCGTTATCATTTTAAGTTTATGCAAGACATTTGTGAGAAGCACATGTTTCCAGAAGCTTGGCACAACGAAGTAGTCGCTGTTGTTGTCATTGGCGAAATCAGAGGGGTGGTCCGGATATTCAGACCCATTCTTAATTCTTGAATGTATAGCAGAGGACGTATCTCAGAAACATATGGCCCATCTTTATAGCTGGCCTTCTTATCGAAACAGTCCTGCATCTGCCCATACCTCTCTTAATTGATGCAGGAACGAGCCAATCGGTTACGAACAAATTGTCGTCAATGGAAAAATTTTGTGTAGAAATTGAGAACACCGACCATGTGGTTCGATGTCATATTTCGAGGTAGAAATTATTCCAAGGGAGCTTTTTATGTTTACTTAGAAATTTTCATTGCGACTCATGAAATAAGCTGCTGACTGCAACGGAAATGGGACAGTGTGGCTGTTGGAATTACGTCATCGAGCTCACGCATGAGTCCAACTCGATGGACTCATTCACACGTGCAGGACCACGATCCGCGAGTGTCAACTCTGGACAAGTAGAATTTCGGCCAGTTTGAGCATAATTATTATTTTCAATATATAATCAGCTTTGCATTGCTGAAATCACTGCTACGGTGGCAGAGCATCAAGGGCATACGCAGGCGGCATGCATTTATAGGAAAGAAGCACGCATTTATGGAATAGCGCGACCGCCATGTTGCGCACAGCAGAAGCCTTTTAGCAGGCACTGCAAAATAATTTTGGGGCGCTCGAGATCATTCCACTTGGGCGATTGCTGCCGGTTCCCGATACCGGCATACCTGGTTGCGAAACTGCTTCCATTTCTAAAACAGGCTATCTACTGCAAATGTTTAACGTGCCTACATATCCCACTAATTTCGAAGTACAAATCGTTTCCAGCATTTGAGTACATTTTACGGATAGATTCCAATTCAAGGCACTCGGTTTCAAATTTACATAAAGTGTACATATTGAGAATTAAAGGGGTCCTGAACCACCCTCCGGGCTTGGTGGAAAAACATATTCTACGGCTTGCCTACGCCGTGATGAACATCTCAGCCAAATGCTGTAGTCATCCGCGAAGCGTAGCGTTCACAAGCGGAGCACAAAGCTTCCACTTTCTCAGGAGCCCTAAACTCAAAAAGCGGCTTCTCCTCACGCTCCTTGTATATGCTCTATTTCGTCATTGAGCATTTACAAGGAGCGTCGCTGCTATTGGCCGATGGCAGACACGCCCGCCGCGCCTGTGTGCGGGCCCTTCGCAGCGCGCGTTTTTTAAAACCGTAAGCGCGTGCGTGCCGTGCGCTCGCTTTTCCTTGCGTTGTGAGCCCCTATATACGCAAAATAGTTGCTGGAAATATGTAAAAATATATTTGTTAATTCGCAAGTCTCACAGATGCCATCGGAAGGCGTCCGTAAACTACCTCGGTGTGGGCGCGAACGGTGCGGTGCAAAAGTCCCCATAAATATAGTTTTCCAAGAAGGCAACAAATGCATGCCAGCAGCCTGTAATAAATCACAAAGTATTCCCAAACTTTAATAAACAATTCATCAGTGATTGTAAATGGATTTATTCCCTATGGTACTCCAATGCACCACCTTCTATTACTCATACTGAGTAACATGGCTGCAGTCGAACCCAAAATATTTCTTTTATAAGGTTGATTAAAGGACTACGTCTGATTAGGGTATATTTGGGTGGATTAGAGCTCACTAATGCGCATTAGGGTTGATTAAGACAGATTGAGGTGCATTAAGGTGGACTATGGCATACAGAGTGGATTACGCTAGACTTAGATTAGGGCGAATTAAGGATTACACCAGATACAAAAGGTAAATTAGTGTGGATTAAAATCATTACGTATGTAATGTTTGGCTTAATTTGGCGTAACTTAATAGTCGGTGCTTATTGAGACTTGACTTAACCTTAACTTAATCAGTTAGCACCTAATTAGAGTTACACTAATTAGCTTCGGTCTAATTAACTGAAACCTAATCAAACATGACTTAATAAGCTGGGCTTCAATTAGTCATGATATAATTATGCTTGACTTACTTAGCCCTATCTTAATTATACATGACCTAATTAGTTTAGGACCTAGTTACGCTGTGCTTTGATATATTACCTTAATTAGGTATCGCTTGGTGAGTATTAGCTTAATTAGGCTTGATTTAATCAGTGTTAGCCTAATTACCCTGAAATATTTAGTCACAGCTTAATGAGGCTTTACCATTACGTCTTAGCATAATTTACCTTGGATTAATAAGTGCTAGCTTAGGTATGACTTAACTAGTAATTACCGAGCTATGCGTGGTTTAATTAGTACTAGTTAATTAAACGTGGTCCAATTAGGAGCTTGATTAGGCTAAACTTGATCATATCAGCTAAATTAGGATTCGCATAATTAGCCCATCCCAATTAGACTTGGTATAATTAGTAAAGGGGCCTAATTAACGGCAAATAGTTAGTATCCGCTTAATTAGGGGTCACTTACTTGTCATAGCTCAATTAAGCTTGAATTAGTTCAGTTTGGCTTGGTTTGACTTAGTTGGATCAGTCCTGTCTGAACTAGGCTTCAATTATTATTCCTAATTAGGCTCCTATGAATTAGACTTAACCTTACCTAACGAGTTTTAGGAATCTTAATTAGGCTCCATTGAATTAGACTTAGCCTTACCTAACTAGTCCTACGAAGCTTTGTCTTTACTACAGCGTGGCATTGTTACGCTAGCCTTACATAGCTTAGTGGAGTTTTCTGCAAATTTCCCAGTTTCACCAATAGCTCACAGTTTCACTGTTAAAATTGACTATTGTATTCACACATTAAATTCGTCCATCCTCTTGCGCATATCAACGCACCTTATTCACATTAATCTGTCGGCAGGGGTTGGTGTTGTGAAGGTCTTGCTTTCGAGTCATAGTAGTCACACGTTCGAGCCCGACAGGATGATTAACCCGTCTACAATCACTAATCAACAATTAACTAACTTGGGGTTACGCATGACAAGGTGGAGCAGCGTTGATAGTTGCGCTGTTTGTCCTGACGCCGTCTTATGCGCAATATCGACGACAAGCAGCGCACTGACAAAGTAAGCACGCACACCTGCGAGCCTAAACGTGTGTGACGAACGAAAACAGCTTCGAAGGATCGCAAAAAAAATGCGGTGATCGCGGGGGCACGCGACAGAGCCCAGGCGCGGAGCGAGCAGGCGGCCACAAGCGCGCTGCGGACACAGTTCCCGGTAGTCGCGCGCATTTCGTCGGCCACTCTGACACGTCGCTGAAGTCTGGTGACGTAACGCGGTGGGCGGGGCACCTCCTTCGACACCACCCTAAGGAGCTCTGTAGGGAGGTTTTCCGCTCGCAATATCTTCGCTCCTAAGAAACCGTTTTGAAAAATTCTTTCGGCTGCGAACTTCTGAGAGGCCTTCAATACACACCCAGCCGTTTTCAAAACCAAGCCCGAGTGGTGGTTCAGGACCCCTCTAAAAATAAATGCTTTTGGCAGGAAATATGCTCAAGCGAGCATTTTGCCCATCCATACACCTTGTGGTATCATTTCTAAATCAATAGGTCAGGCTACGGCGAATTGAACCGTTCATCAAGGCAGCGGCAGCAAGGCCATCGCCTTCGAGCGCCACGGTGCAGAAGAGGAGCCGGCCACGCCCATCTCCGAACTTAGTTCCGTGGAAAAGCCGGAGAGAAACTTGCCTCGCGCGTAATCGCGGACGCCGTGATTAATCCGAGCAGGCTGGCGGGAGTAATGGGACGAGCGTGCGCTGCGCGCGGTGTGGAACTCAGCACAGCAGCCGCCAGAAGGCGCAACGGCGCAGTTCCGCAGGCCCTGTCGTAGTCTACAAAATTTCGCACTCGATTGCACGTTTCTTTCCTCCTCCTTCGCGCTAATCTCGTGCAAGTAGGGAGGCAAGCAGCACTAGGGCCGCTCGAGTGCGGCTTGACGCAAACGGACATTTAAATCTTTTCCACACCTATACCTGCAGGCTCGGCGCCGCGTGTGTCTTCAGTGTAGCGCCAATCAACAAGCCCAAACTAGCGCTCTCTTCAACAGCGACTCTTGCGGTTGCGACTCCATGCCACAGTTGCCTAGCCCCGCGGCCATTTTATTTTCTCTGGCACATTTTGGGCAAAGTCGGCTCGGCGCCCCTCCCAACTGGCACCTGGGGCGCTGTGCCCCACACGACCCCATCCCCCTTTAGTACGCCACTGGTACCCGTGATCCCTTGGTATCACTCCGGAGTCCCAGACTGTGTGAACAGCGCGGAAGAGAAACAATGGCAAGGGATCGACGCGCGGGAGCGCTGATTTCTACTAAAGGTTATGGGAACACACATGAAAAAAGAAAACACAATAAAGCACACGTCATCACAGCTCATTCCAGCGAAGACAGGGAGTGAGCACAAGCGAAGGAAAAAGAAAGAAGAAATGCCGAATGTACGTGAAGGAACAGCGAACAAAGCGGAGTTAATATTGTCACGGGGATAAGAATAACCAGAGGAGTGTAGAAATTATATTTACACAATATATACAAGGAAAGAGCAGCAGACAAGATGGCAGAGCATCAGCACGAGCGCTGCTCTGATCGTCGTCTTCATCTTCTTGGTGCATTCCTCTAGGCTCGGCAGGATGCGCCGCTAATTGCGCGGAATAGCGCGTAACAATATCTAGGTTACGTGTGTTGAAGAGTTCAGGTGATCCAATTCTTTGTTAGTTAAACCTAAAGAGATTTTTGTGCAATATTATTGTGCAAAAGGCAATCTGTATACGCGGACGAATATCTCTTCTTCTTAAATTGCGAAGGCGGCAGTAAACTGCATTCAATCATTTCAGGTTTACAACAGGCCTTTGATAATGCAAGTCAAGAACCTCTTCGTTCACCAAAGCTATCGGAAAGTGCCACGGCATTGAGATTGTGGATTGACACCTCGCCACGGTGGTCTATAGTGGATGTGGTACTCGGCTGCTGATCCGAAGGTCGCGGGATCGAATCCCGGCCGCGGCTGCTACATTTCCATGGAGGCCCGTCTGCAGTGCGACGTCAGTGCACGCTAAGGAGCCCCACACGGTCAAAATTTTTGGACCTTTCCGCTACGGCGCCTCTCACAACCAAGCCGTGGCTTTGGGATGTACAACCCCAGAAATCAATCAGTTTGTGGATTTTCAACTTCTCTTCAAGAAAAACAACATTCCTTTGATGCGTAATCCCAGATAAACATTTGTCACCTTATGACATTGCGCAATCTGCACCTATAAAGGGAAGTATTGCCACGGCCTGTTTACACGGTCGTTCGAAAAATCTTGTAGCCATGCAAATGCAAACTAGATTTGACTTGCGGGCTCACCGCCTCCAAGATTCAACGTCCCTTCTGCACAAGGTGAAAGGCCCCGGAAAAAATGACACTATGGTGCAAGACCGCAGACCCACGATAGTGATCCAGAAATAGTATTTTGCATATTTTGAGAAAAAAGAAATCCCATAACTACACAGAACGCGTAACGCAATGTTGCTGCAAGCTAGATTTTGTTGCGAGCTCTGTCAATCTTTCCTTTCAGTTTTACTTCACCTCTGCTTCTCTCCCCACCTTCTATTCCTTCTCTCTGCTTCTCTCCCCCACCCTCTCTTCCTCTTCCATTGCCTGCTTTCATGTTCTTCTTGATCATCATCCGCTTTTTCTTTGCTGTCGTTGTCACGGTCATCTTGTAGGCCGACTTCTTCGCCGTCGCCTTTTCCCTCTTTCATGAAGCACAGCTGGCGACTGGCAACCCCAAAGGCACTGGCAACCTGAAAGGCCCAGAATGCTGAGCCGTATGTGAGAGCCAGGGATGGATGCCCCTCTCTATCCCGCCATATGTGGGAGCCACGCCCATCGCCAGGCTCAAGTCGTGTTGCGCACTAGCGATGCGCGCAGACCACTCGCTTGCTTTAAAAGCAACAGTGGATGCGCTGCCGCGACAGTCGGCGGTGGATTGGGGCCAGCTGTGTGCGCGTGCTGTGCGCGAAGTCGGCGATGGGCTGCGGTCTGCCCTGCCGGGGCAAGGGCGGGTGCCCACGACTTTTGTCTATTCCTTCATAGTGTTCTGAGTTAGCTCTAATAAACGCTCTTCTTGAAGCTATCGGCGGCGGGCTCCTCTTTGGCGGCAAGACGGCCCGAACACATGTGAGAGCCGAATATCGGGAAACAAACCTTTCTTGGAAAGTAGGGCTTCGTGTCGCCAGTTTTGTCCTCGTTCTTCATCTAACAAACATGTTTTATGTGTTTGTATTCTACTTTTTACAAATTCTGCTTTGTTAGCGCAGTCCCTTATTCTTTCGGTTGTTTTGTTCTTACTTTTACGGGCCAAGCTGTTTAGGAATGACGATGGTACGTCTTTGGTCACCAGGAAACTCCCCTTATCGCCCAGCACACGGGCGTAGGACACACACACACGCACACACACATCACTTTGTGTGTGTGTGTTTGTGTGTGTGCTACATCCGTGTGTCAAATTCGCGCTACAACAAATGTGTGAACATGATGTGCCAACAAGCCCAAATCTCCACTGGTCGTCTAACAACAGCCGCGCCGATGCCACCGCAAGAGCTCGCATGACGTAGTTGAAAACGATGTGCGGTACACTGGGTGAAAAATCTTTTCTCCATACGCACTGTTCTAGGTTCTTTAGCTTGAAGGCTCTTGTGAGCATGTTTGTTTTATCTTTGAAGATCAGAAACTTAACGACATGACGAACACGGTTATGCTTACATTCGCAACATGTGGGCACGTTCAACTTCATCTGTTCGCGTACTTTCTGCGAGAAATTCTTTCACAAGCACTTCAGTTTCTTGTCAAATTTCCGGGGAAGCCTTGCCTTTGAAAATCAAATTATTGCGGGGCATGCGGTTATTATTGCCATCAATGCCAATGTTAAACTGTTGTGCTTGTTTGGACTCTATAGTGTTTCGCTTCTCTTCGGAAATTTTAGCTAGTACCATAGCAGCAACTCATTTACGAACATCAATCGTTGTGCCTGATTTTTCTTCAAGTTTGGAAAGCATCCCAACCATCGCTTTAATATCCTTGTCATAAAGAGGCACACCGACAGATCCGTGACATGAGGCAGAGATGCTCACTTTTGCAACAAAGAAATTCACATATTTTACATTGCTTTCTATAATCTTTCACACTTACGTCACACTTGAAGTCTTGAATGGGGCCTGTATAGTGCGGTAAAATTCCGACGTGCATGGAAGTACCCATCTGGAAGAAAATTATCGACTCTTCATTTCAAAACCAACATGAAAGGCTTAAAGGTACACAAATCTGAAGAAGTTGGTAGGGATTTATTATATAAGTAAGTTTCATGCAAAACACGGACAGAGGAGAAGAGGTGTGGACGACACGAACGCCGACTATCAACTGAACGGCGCTGAGGGGAAAAAAAGGAGACGACGCACAACTTATCTGCGCATCGTCAGATATGGCAGCGCCAACTTTCAAGCGATTACACGTGCCGGTCAATGCAAGAGACAACTGTTAATATACATCCCGTGTCATTTGAAGCTAATCGACGGCGGACTCACGCACGCGCTTCCACTATTATTGATATGTTGGCCTCAATCATTATTGACGCCTTGCTTCATTCTCATGACTGTATAGGATCGTGCATTCGTATAAGTTCGGCATGCTGTTAGAGTAGCGGCAGTGCGACGATAGATTAGTGATAAATGACGAGTGATAAACGACGATAGAAATGAAGTGACGATAGATTATGTGATAAATTATTCTCTGAATAATATAAGTTCGAGATTATTATTTCTCCAGGTATAATACAACGGAAGAAAGTATACATACATATAATTTATAAATGTATATAATACTCTGCTTGCCCTACGTAGAATCGTTGTCTTATACCACACCCATGCGACAGACGGTAAAGTTATTGTCGGAAGTGTGCTTTATCCAACAAATGTCTTCGCTTTCTTCCTTGCAGCTGCCCATTTTTTCTGTGCACAGCAGCGCATATCCTAAGCAAGTTATTGGGAGCCATAAAAACAACTTTAACCCCTTGTCTACGTCCCACTGCCTCAAGCCTGTGCGAAATGGAATGGGCATACGGAATACTCTCCACTCTTCTCGTGTTATTACTGTTGCCTGCTATCGCATGATTTCGGCACAAAACCGACTCCTATAGGCGTTCATCTACAGTGGCTACAGCTGAGCTAGGCAACATGCTTTTAAAAGGCGCTTCGACTACGCAATAAAGTGAAAAGAACAGGCGTGCAAAACACGGACACAACGCGAAGAAGTGGACAAGACAAACGGCGTTCGAGTTGTCAACTTGTTCCCCCTCTGTCCATGTTTTGTATGCTTGTTCTCTGCACTATCGACCCTTACCAACACACTCAGCTTACTGTCCTTTTGAGCACCATAAAGTTTGCGTTCATTTCGTGCAAAAAAACATGTATCTAGGGACCAGACATGAACATCCCGTTTCTTACTACTTTAGAACGTTCGGGGAGAAAGTTTAACAAAGGCTTAGGTGCTCGATGGAAGTATTCATGATTGAAAGACGAAGACGTAAGAAAACACAGAGTGCACAGGACGAGCGCTGTCTCGCAACTGAAAGATTTATTTCGAAAAACCAAAACGGGAAATAAACAGCAAGGCATAACAGACATGCGCATAAGAAGGACAGTAAAGTACATTATTGAGCAACAACAGGTGGACATTCTTAAGAACATATTCAAAACATGTCACTTGACGCTGCATGTGCCAAGCAGATAAGCATACTCCTTGTATGTCAAATAAATCGACGGTTGGCTCACGCATGCGTCCCCCATTCTTCTAATATGAAAGGCCTCGATAACTTCACGGGTCATTTTGCTACTATGCCTAGAAAGGATTTTTGCATCTACGAAGACCGAGAGCAGCCACAAGTGTCACAATGTGATACCAGATGGGAATCGTTAGGCTTCTTAGAAGACCGAATATGTTCCTTTAAACGAACGTTGATACACCTGCCGCTTTGTCCCACGTACACTCTAAGCCAAAATGGACGAAAATGGGGTATGCTGTTCGTCCTTTCGGGGACTAAGTGGGCTGCCACAGATTTTGAACCAATTTTGGAGTAACTGCAAGACTAACAGCAGCGGTTCAAGTTTTTCGTCCCCTGCAGTTACCACTCGATGGCTTAACGGTTGCCCTCGGTGGACCATTCTAGGCAGACGAACTGTTGGACCAGTTCAGACCAAACGCAAAAAAGAAAAATGGAGGCTTCCGATTGCGATCACATTTTCACTCGATCTATCAGCATTTATATCACACATGCATACTTTATCAGCATTTAATATCGCATATACAGGTTCCAATGCATTCAAAGGAACATCACACACACGTAGACACTCAAGCTTACACGCAAGCATATCAAAGTAATGCACCACATAGACCACTCAAAGCGCACACCGACGGTCGGGTATATATACTCACATATTGGGCGCGAGGGCCACCACTGGAGACGCTGGCGCTGCGGTCGTTCTGACGTGAAAAGTTGGATCACGTGACCCCACGATCCCACCTCGCGCTGAGCCTCCGCCGAAGCGGACGGTTCACACGCGTTTTCAACAGCCATTCGCCAGCGCTTTTATCCAGAAACATCATTGCTTCGCGTTTATTTTACGTTCGCCGACAGCTATAGGGACCACAAAAGCTGAAAAGTGCGTTCGGAGTTATTGGAAGCGTCGTATTTGCTAACAGACGACGTCTGCAAAATGAGCCCAGCCAATATCACTTGTTCCCCTTTTACACTGCAGACGACGACGTGGCCAGCTTCAAACATAGATTCTCTGAGCACACATGGTAGCGCAAAAAACCGAAACCAAAGACTTTCTGCATAGATTCTCCTTCTATCAGCAGCCGCAGGGTGTCACACGGCCTATCGCTCAAGGTGTAGATGCCGGGCACTCATAGTTCCACTGAAGCGTTTAGACCACAATAAGTTACACCTTGCAGCGTACTAGTGCAAAGGGACTCCGGAACGTTTTTCGGAGTGTGTGTGTGTGTGTGTGGGAAGGGGGGGGGGGGCATTTATTGTCGTTTTTGCATGTTGCGTTAATTATTTATTTTTTCTCAGTATTTGTCGATTCTAATTTATTTAAATTGCGTATTATATAATATTATTTACCATAGTATCAACGAAATCAATTATTGTTTTAATTAATTTTATCCGTTTTAAATTTTACATATTTGCATCATCGCTTATTTCACATTGGTATACACTTCAAAATGTTTGGAACTTTCGGCAGTACTGAAAACTTGCGGCACACCGCGCAACCCACGTGGTTGTGTGGTCCAGTGTTTTGGAAAGCACTGGACCACACAACCACCAGCTTAATTGATTGACTGATTTGTGCGGTTTAACGTACGTCCCAAAACCAGCTTTGATTATGAGAGACGCCGTGGCGGAAAGCTCCGGAAATTTCTACCACCTGGTTTTTTTTTTTAACTACCATCACCTTGAAAATTCTTGTCAAAAAATTTTTGATTTCAGCGTAAACGGTCGGAAAGTGTGGGGGGCCCTGCCCCCTCTAGAAAAATGGTAGGGATGCGACCGCCCCCCTCCCCCGGTTCCGGAGTCTGCTAGTGCATTCAAATGAGTAAACTACTACGTCATCTTACGCTGTATTTTCGATCGCTATTGGCCCCTTTGTACAAAACATGGACGGGAGTCATTCGCCGAAAAATGCAGCCATGAACTGGCTCGATCGCGTTCGAAAATCGCCGTGTGACGACCGTCTTGAATACGCGGGAAAAATAAGCAACAGAAAGAGAAGCAACGGACGACTGTGCCCCAGACAGAAGTGTCCTTGGGGTCATACTGTCGAGAATTTAAAATGTGATCATGCCACGACGTCCTAAGGTGAACCCCCTGTCCGAAAATAACAAGGTTTAATGAGGCGCGCATAGGCGTATGTCGTGTGTACACCTTAAATTATGTGAGAAAGGTCGCGATTGAATGCAGCTCTATGCCTGCTGCTTTCCGCAAAATGAAGGAACCACTCGCATCGCGCTGCATAGGGGTATGCGTGTTCAGCATCAACACAAATTTGCTAATTACATTTCTTCGAGTCAACGGCGGTCCCTTTGTTGATGCAAACATACAATTAATGAATTGCACGAGAAACACGTCGCACGCCTTTCTTGCGGCCAAAAGCTATGTGTATTTGCCGCAACCGCGCGCTAAAACCATCTTGATGCTCACTTTTCATTCATTTTCATTCATCAAAATGCTATCTCACCTAAAAAAAAACAGCGGACTCCGCACGCGCAGTATCCTCGCCGGTGACCATAGACGACAAGAGCAGTCGACGCGGTGTCTAAATTGCATTGTAATGAAGCTATATTCTTTTTCCGGAAGAGTTAATTACCTTGTTGAACAATCAATAACGTAGCCACAACAGTATTTTACAGGTATCGTCTAGCTGAAATAAACGGCAACAACAATAAAAATACGACGCGCAAAGCAGCTCCGCGCTGAGCAAGGCAGTGCTGTCGGAGCAATCCAACTTTGCGCGTCACTCCGGTTGTTCCGCGTGGCGGCGCCACGGTATGTCCTCGCTCCCAATATTGCCCCACATGTAGTGCCGGTGGCAAGTTGCTGTTCAGCGCAGTTACAAAATATATATTCACAGAAGAGCCGTGCGGTTAGCGTCGGCTCTTAGATAACCCATCACCGTACAGATCTGTTAATCTAAACCCGCCATATCGTGAGCGCGTTTTTAATTAACGAATTCCAATCAGTAGCTAGCACCTCGTCGATTGAAGCGAACGAGCGTTCGCAATGCCGTGCGCGAGCTCATAAAACACCCCTGAGCACGCACAAACACAGTAACGGCAAGCATTCTCCCGCGGCGGCGAAGAAACGCGAGGCACAGTTGCCCCGCCGGTGTACCTGCTTGCCGAAGTCGTCCGTAGGCCTTTTCCGTAGAGCACGGCTGTAGAACAAACGATCACCGGCGCTCACAAAATACCCAGTCCTGTGCTATTTCTACGGTCGTTATTCCACACACAACTAGTAGTAGTATATGATGTTTATTGGCGCAAGGGCCATGTGGTGGCCAAAGAGCGCCAGGACATGATAACAGATGTGAGCAATGGTTATGTTAAGTGGCTGTATAGAGGCCTAAAATTCCACGCAGTAAAGGGGGGTAAAATATACAAGTATTAAAATCATGAAAGTGACGTGAAATATGTCCATAGAATACAATGGCAACTGGTCGTGATAATAAAAGTATGGGAATATGATGTAAGCACGAATGCCTCGGCAAAGGCCCTTGAGCCCAAGGGCCACGAGGTAAGTGCTTCCTCAGTCGTCGCTACCGCAGCGGCAACCTCTGTTCAGAGGTCGTGCTACGGTTTTCCTGGGTAGGTTACTTGAAGTCCGTGTACATCTTTTAAAAACGCGAATAGTGATTGATAATTAAAAACCGGTTCCTTACCGATGAACATCGATGGATGTAGTGGTATTTGGTGTCGGTGGTATAATGGGAAGTGGTTCCTTCTAAGAGTGTCTAGTTCCTTGCACTCAATTAGTACATGAAGCACAGTGAGTGCTTCACCACACTTCTCACACATAGGTGGGTCACCGCCAGATATAAGGTGGCCATGTGTGCTATAAGTATGTCCTATTCTCAGCCTGGTGAGTGCAACTTCTTTGTGACGCGACTTCGACACTGGCGGCCAATAACCAAGATACGGCTTGATAACGTGCAGTTTATTTTTTGTGCGCGTATCCCATGTTCTCTGCCAAAAGGCCCTGAGCTTTCTTATAAGGAACGGCTTCAGGTCTAGTGCAGGGATAGCTGTGGTATTTGGACGGTGTTCGTGGGCGGATGCAGCTAGCTGGTCCGCCAACACGTTCCCTTGAATCTCGCGGTGTCCTGGCACCCAGCACACGACGACATGTTGTTTGTGTGTATAGGCCGTGCATAAGACGGAATACAGGGAGACAAGGACAGGGTTCTTATGCTTTTTAAGACTTTTCAGAGCTTTTACGACACTTAGGGAATCTGTGTATACCACTGCACTTTGTAGTTTTATTTGTTTTATATGTTCAACAGCCACAAATATTGCGTATGCTTCTGCTGTAAAGATGCTTGTACTCGGGTGTAGAACGCCAGTATTTGAGAAGGATGGACCAACCGCTGCGTAGGTCACAGAAGTGTTAGACTTTGAGGCATCTGTAAAGAATTCTGGACAGCTGTATTTGTGCTGCAGCTCGCGGAAGTATGTCTGGATATGCACAGTAGGCGCGTGTTTTGTAATTTCCACAAAGGATATATCGCAGTCTACAAGCTGCCACTTCCAAGGTGGGAGATGTGCAGCGGGGGCCATTAGACAATGTTCGAGAAGTGGCACGCCTGTTTCCTCAGCTAAGCTCCTCACACGAAGCGAGTAAGGCTGTCTCACCGAAGGACGGTTGCAAAAGAGGGCAGAACTAGACAAATCATTAATTGTGAGATATGAGGGGTGTTCCTTGTCTGCATTTACTTTCAGATAATATAAAAAGGACATGTAAGATCTCTGCAGTTGGAGCGACCACTCGTTAGCTTCAACATAGAGGCTTTCTACGGGGCTAGTGCGAAAGGCCCCCGTACAAAGGCGAATACCTAGATGGTGCACAGGGTCAAGCATCTTCAAGGTGCTTGGTGTCGCGGATTGGTAGACTATGGCTCCGTAGTCCATGCGTGTGCGTACGAGACTTTTATAGAGATTTAATAGGCATTTCCTGTCACTGCCCCATGTTGTACGTGACAGGACCTTCAAGATATTAATTGTTGTCATACACTTGTTCCTGAGATATTTGATGTGTGATACAAAGGTTAGTTTCGCGTCTAAGATCACGCCTAAAAATTTATGCTCTGTTTGTACGGATAAACGCTGACCCTGTAAGTAAATGCCGGGGTCAGGGTGCAAGCCTCTCTTCCTCGAGAAAAGGACACATGTACGTTTTTGAGGATTAAGCCTGAAGCCATTATCATCAGCCCATTTGGCTATTTTGTTTAGGCCAAGCTGAACCTGTCGCTCGCACGTCGCCAGGTTGCATGATTTAAACCCTATCTGTACATCATCAACATATGCACAATAAAACATATTGCGTGGGACGTGCAAACGCAGGGAATTCATTTTAACAATGAAAAGCGTACAACTGAGGACACCGCCTTGTGGCACTCCTGTTTCCTGAACAAATGTTCGTGACAGCACGTCTCCCACTCGTACACGAAATGTGCGATCCGACAAATAACTCTCTATTATATCGAACATTCTGCCTCGTACACCTAAATTCGACAGATCTCTCAATATTCCGTACCGCCAAGTTGTATCGTACGCCTTTTCCAAGTCGAGAAACACAGAGAGGAAGAATTGCTTGTGTATGAAAGCTTCACGGATTTGGGCTTCAATGCGTACGAGATGATCAATGGTGGACCGACCCTCTCGAAAACCACACTGGCGTGGGTCAAGCAATTTGTTTGATTCGAGGAAATGTATTAGCCGGCAGTTTATCATCTTTTCGAAAAGTTTACACAAGCAACTCGTTAGGGCAATAGGCCTGTAACTGGTGACAGAGGATGGGTCCTTGCCCTGTTTCGGAACAGGGATGACAATAGCCTCTTTCCAGGAAGTAGGAATCTTACAGGAAAACCATATGGCATTGTACAAGGAAAGCAGCGTTTGTTGTGTTTCCTGGGATAAGTGTTTCAGCATGTCATATAAAATACTATCAGAGCCTGGAGCAGATTTGTTGCAGCAGTTCAATGCTGCCCGTAGTTCTGCTAGGCGGAATGGTTCATTGTATGCCTCGTTCTTTGTCGATATTCCTTCTAGTCTTTGTCGCTCTAATCTCGTTTTGTACCTTTGGAAGCTTTCTGAATAATGTGCGGAGCTAGATACAGCTTCGAAATATGCTCCCAGAGAGTCAGCTTGGTCTTTCAGGCTTTCCCCCTGGGTGTCTACTAAGGGCACCGAATACATTGGTTGACCTCTTATCTTATTCACGCTCTTCCAGACCTTAGCCTCATCTCTATAGGAGTTCACACCCGATATGAACCTCTGCCAGCTGTCCCTTCTAGCCTGCCGGCGCGTTCTCCGGCCTTGCGATTTGATCAGTTTGAAATTTATCAAATTTTCAGCTGTAGGGGAATTTCGCAGAAGTCCCCAAGCTTTATTCTGTTTCTTTCGAGCTTTGCGGCACTCGTCGTTCCACCAGGGAACACGACGTTTGCCTGTCCCCCTGGTTGTTTGTGACATACACTTAGAAGCAGCGTCAATGATAAAAGCAGTAAAATACTCGACAGCAGCGTCAATACTAAAACAACCCAAATCTGCCCACGATATGTTAGTGATGTTGTAGAACTCCTCCCAGTTGGCACTGTCAAGCTTCCACCGAGGAGGCTGAGGTGGAGATTCATTTTGTTTTTGTGTTTCTAGAATTATTGGGAAGTGATCGCTCCCATAAGGGTTTTTAACCACTTCCCAGTTAAAATAGAGTAAAATAGATGGAGAGATGATGCTAAGATCAATGGAGGAATATGTGTTGTTTGCAAGGCTAAGAAACGTGGGCTCCTTCTTGTTTAGAAGGCATGTTCCTGTGGAAAAGATAAAATCCTCAATGAGCCGACCTCGCGTGTCAGTACGGGAGTCGCCCCAGAGGCTGCTGTGAGCATTGAAGTCACCGAGGACAAGGTATGGCTCCGGCAACTCATCTATAAATGACTGGAATTCATGTTTTTGTAACTGGTAATGTGGGGGTATGTATAGTGAACAGATAGTAATAAGTTTGTTTGCAATAATAGCTCGAACGGCTACTGCCTCCAGTGCCGTTCGGAGTGGAAAGTGCTGGCATGCTACATTTCTATCAAGTATGATAGCAACACCGCCAGATGATGCAAGAGCATCTTGGCGGTCTTTGCGAAAAACGACATACTGACGGAGGAAATTAGTGTGTTTCGGATTCAAGTGTGTCTCCTGTACACACAGCACCTTCGGACAATACTTATTAAGGAGTTCTTGTATATCGTCGAGGTTATGTAAGAGTCCTCTAACATTCCATTGTAATAATTTATCCATGTTTAAAGTGTGCGTGTGCTGTGTGTATCATAAGAGGAAAGTGGCTTATTTTACAGAGCCTTTGTCAGGCCCTGTAATAGGCGTTTTGTCTTTTTTGGAGCGGTCGGGGGGATCTCGCCGCTCCTTCGGCGCAGCCTGCGCCGGTGGACCAGTGGTGTCCATCGCCTCCTGAGAGGCGCTAGACGGTCGTGTACGTGGAGTAGGCTTCGTCCCGGAGGACGGAGCCTTCGACCCCACCAGGCCAGAGGTCGAGAGAACCTCTTTAGTTGCTGGGATGCCCTGGCTGCCGCCAGAGCTTGCAGCGGCGGCTGGTGTGGCCATGTTGACAGCAGGTAGGGCAGCCTTAGCTGTTCCTACCGTGGGGGCGAGCGGCGGCCGCGCCAGCACGCTACGCGTAGCCTGGGCGGCAGCCTGATGCCGTGGCGGTGCAGCCCCCTGTTGCACCACCTCAGCAAATGGTTTTCGTGGAAAGTACGGAGAGACACGATGCCTTGCTTCGCGGAAACTGATGTTGTGTTTGACTTTAAGAGTGATAATTTCTTTTTCTTTTTTCCATGCTGTGCAGGATCTAGAATATGCCGGGTGGTCTCCATCGCAGTTTGCGCAGTGGAACTCGGCCTTGCAGTCATTGTCTGTGGAGTGTCCCGTGGCACCACACCGTGCACAGGTAAGCTGCCCACGGCAACTCTGCGAACCATGACCGAATCTTTGGCACTTGAAGCAGCGCCGCGGATTCGGAATATAGGGTCTCACGGGAAGTTTGAGATAGCCCGTTACTATTTCTTCTGGCAGTGTGCAAGAACCGAACGTGAGTATGATGTGCTTGGTTAGAATTTCTTTGTTTTCTCTCCGGATTTTGATACGCTCTACCTGTATGACGTTCTCATCTTTCCAGCCCTCCAAGAGGTCACTATCGCTAAGATCCATCAGATCGTCGTCCGAGACGACACCTTTTACGGTGTTCATGGTGCGGTGTTCAGTCACAGTGATCGGCTTGTCGCCAAACGCTACAAGGTTGGTCAGTTTCTGGTATTGCAGCTTGTCTTTTACCTCAACTAGAAGGTCCCCACTTGCCATCTTGGTAGCTTTATAGCCACTTCCAATGGTCTCAGTGAGGCACCTCGACACAAGGAATGGTGAAATATTTCGTGCTTTCTTGTCTGTGCTTTCACAGTGCATCACATGATACTTTGGAAATGAGTCCTGTTTCTTTGAAAGAAAATGAATCGTTGCATCGTTGCGCCCCCTTTTATGGGGGCGATCAGCTAAGAAAGGGTTAGATGTGCCCATGAAACAGTTGTGTGTTCGGTAATAATGCCAGCCACCCACCACCGAGCCCAACAAGGGGACAGGGCAGAGGTTGTAGCGAAGCAAGCCCTGCCGTGCCAGCTGTACATCATTACTATAACCTGATATGGTGCACCCGAGTTTGGACAACCACACAAGGTTAACCCTCGCCGCCAGGAAAACCGGAAGTAAACAGAAGGGAGTAGAGGACAGGACAGATGAAAAGTGAGAGAGAAAGACGAAGATGAGGGGAGTGAGAGATAGGAAAAGGCGACTGCCGATTTCCCCTGGATGGGTCAGCCCAGGGGTGCCGTCTACGTGAAGCCAGGGCCAAAGGGGTGTGTTGCCTCTTCCGGGGGGCCTTAAAGGTCCAATCACCCGGCGTCGGCTCAACCCCCAGGATCCCCTTTTCCCCGGACACGGCTCAGCCACGCACGGCTAGGCGTGGGAGAGGGTCGAAACCCCCCCGTTGGCTCGGGTCCGTGGTGTCGCCACACACCAAACGCCTGCTCACGCAGACGCCCCTGCGGGTTCCACACACAACTGAAGAACAAGTCTCATCGTCACTGTCGCGGCTGAGATGTGATGTACTTACCCTACTCACAACGAACGAGACGGCTCGCAGTCACGATATGCAGCGTAGTCGCAGCGCGCCGGCGGCAGCACGTTGGTTCGGTCAGCCACGTATCAGCGCTCGCCTTCGCGATAGCTGCTTCACAGTGGTCGTCGCACGAGGCGAAATACACAATTTTAATTACACTTTATTCTACGATACAGACAGTATTTCCCGGAAAACAAAAAGTACTTTTTTCTTTTCCTTGCGCCGGCGATAGCTCACGACGGCCGCCGACGGGCTCGATGCCGACGGCATGCGAAGTTTCTTTTCGCGTACAAATTGCAGCCATTTACTCTTCGGGCACTCGGCAAGCAACCGCTGACGATCAAAACAACTTACTTTTGTTAGCGATGTAAATATCCGTTGTAATTCGGCGCGTTCAAGCAATGTATCCACAGCGTGTAGGCTTGGAAGCTCGCACTGGCACACACACACTACGCCAGCAAACTCGCCGTAACACTACGCGAGCCTCCGCAGGCCTGAGACGGCAGCCGAGCGAGTGGTGTCCTCCAGTTGTTGAGGAATGCATGTTTGCTTGCTTTTGTATTTTGTTGCTCTTTTGACAACTCACGTGCTTGAGCCTCTGACAGGAAGGGGGGCCTAAAGAATGGTGCAGCGGGGCAGAAGCATGCGAACGACGATCGGCAGACGGACTCGGGGGAGCAGACGAGAAGCGTCTAAATTTTCCCTGAACCACTCAAACTACATGGCGCGGCCAGGCAGCGCGGACGCAGACGAACGAGCGCAGACCAACGGGTGCTTTTAGACCCCCCATTGGTACTTTTCGTGGCGGGCGTTTGCGCACGACACGCACCGGTCGAACGGTTCATCCTTTCGGATGAACCGTTCGACCGGTGGTCTAAATGTATGCAGTTAGTCCACTTTTTCCCAATTCTGGTTTAGAGTGTACGATTTTCCGCAAGTAAGCGGTATTTGGTACACAACCCTCCGCCCACAAGGAACACAGGTGGACTTCACATGTTTAACTTCACATCCGTCAGTTTTCTCTTCACTACCCTCCATTTTCTTCCTAACAAGAGGGCAGATCCTGGAGAGCTTCTGTGGAGCAGAAAACACCGTCTTAATGCCATATCTCTTGCCAACGTTGCTCAGGCCGTGGGAAAGTTTATGGACATAAGGCAAAACCGATACCTTATCGTACTTTTTCTTCTCACCACTGGTGTCGGGACGATTTTAATTTATTACCCATTTCAACAGCCTTTCACTGCAGTTAGCCAGAATGGACCCTGGGAAACCTGCATTTATTAGCCGCTGGATCTGTGAACAGAAACTTCTCTCCAAACCATGCGTAAAAGACTTAGTAATAGCAGACGTCAGGGCAGAGAATGCAATTCCGTTTTTTACAACTTTCGAGCGCCTTGAAGAAAACGGCAGGAGCGGTTTTTTCTGATCTAGGAAGGTAACACCAACAAACATGGCCAACTTCAAAAGAAAGGCACAAGTCTGAGAATTGCAACTTGTTGTCGTTAATCAACTCAAGTGTAAACTTAAGCCCTAGTCCACACTCACGAAAGACCTTCAAGACATCAGTCGCCTTTCTACTATAGTTGTCACATGAGAAAAACACAAGGTAGTCGTCAACATAACGAAAGACATAACACGCCAATTCCTTTAGGTTATCTTGTAGTTTTCTGTTGACGCGGCTCAAATAAAGATCACTTAATACCGGTGCCACCCGCGAGCCTATGCAGACACCCGCTTTTTGTACATACATCTTATCGTCCCATTTCACAGAGGTGTTATTTAGGTAGTACAGCAACAGCTCTAGAAACGATTCCAGAGGCATCCCACAGCACTGCGTAAACTTAAACTCATCGTTATATTGCGTGACCGCTTCTTTGACACTACACATTAGTTCGGCTTGCTCAAGGGAATAAAATAAGTCTTCAACATCTATACTAATTGCCTTAGCATTCCCTGGGTTGTCATCCGATAAAAGTTTAACTATTTCTTCAGAATGTCTTACTAAGTACGGATCATTGAGGCATAAAGTTGAGAGCGTACTTTGCAGAAAAGACGACACCTTGTCCTGCCAAGTTCCTTTCTCCGAAATTATCGCTCGAAAAGGCAGTGAAAGGCTGCAGTGAAAGGCTGTTGAAATGGGTAATAAATCAAAATCGTCCCGACACCAGTGGTGAGAAGAAAAAGTACGATAAGGTATCGGTTTTGCCTTATGTCCATAAACTTTCCCACGGCCTGAGCAACGTTGGCAAGAGATATGTCATTAAGACGGTGTTTTCTGCTCCACAGAAGCTCTCCAGGATCTGCCCTCTTGTTAGGAAAAAAATGGAGGGTAGTGAAGAGAAAACTGACGGCATGTGAAGTTAAACATGTGAAGTCCACCTGTGTTCCTTGCGGGCGGAGGGTTGTGTACCAAATACCGCTTACTTGCGGAAAATCGTACGTGGGACAAAGCGGCAGGTGTATCAACGTTCGTTTAAAGGAACATATTCGGTCTTTTAAGAAGCCTAACGCATCCCATCTGGTATCATATTGTGACACTTGTGGCTGCTCTCCGGTCTTCGTAGATGCAAAAATCCTTTCTAGGCATAGTAGCAAAATGACCCGTGAAGTTATCGAGGCCTTTCATATTAGAAGAATGGGGGACGCATGCGTGAGCCAACCGTCGATTTATTTGACATACAAGGAGTATGCTTATCTGCTTGGCACATGCAGCGTCAAGTGACATGTTTTGAATATGTTCTTAAGAATGTCCACGTGTTGTTGCTCATCAGTGTACTTTACTGTCCTTCTTATGCGCATGTCTGTTATGCCTTGCTGTTTATTTCCCGTTTTGGTTTTTCGAAATAAATCTTTCAGTTGCGAGACAGCGCTCGTCCTGGGCACTCTGTGTTTTCTTACGTCTTCTTGTTTAGCGCTGCGTCAATCATGCATACTTTCCAACTAGCCCAGCTTTCTATTCTAATGGAAGTATTGCCCACAAACGTGATATCTCTGAAACGCTAAAGAGATGTCTAGGAAATGTATTACGTTACCTTAAGACAATTGTTTGGTATATCTTAAACCATCTTCGCTACGCAAAATTGTCTGCTTAGAATTGTCCGTTTGCAAGTAATAATCCGCGCAGCGAAATAGTATAACGACATGGTCACCTAAGGCCTCCTTTAAGCTGTTATCAAGCTTTATCATGTAAAGATCACTAAGAAGAGGGGCAACCTTCGAGCCTATACAACTCCACAATTTCTATAGAAACCGCGTTTTCTGTACACAACAAACGTCGACTTGAAGTACGAATCCAGGTGTACAGTCACCAGGATTCGCTTCTGTAAAAAAAAATGTGGTTGATTCCTCTGTAATAGGAATATGTGTAACACGAAAGTGAAACCTGTCTCCGCGAAGTTGTGGAGTATGCATAAGCGGCAATCTGGCGAATCGAGGGGATGGCTTGGGTACTGCGAACATGCGAGTACGTTAAATCTAGACATCAGCGCACAGCTCGACACGCCGCAGGGATGCTCGAAAGTTTTGCACGCAATTTTCGAGCGACTCACATTCCTCTGGAAACGCTAAATTGCGCGCGCCAGAGCCCTGCAGAAGCCTGCATAAACGAGGATCGTCGGCAAACGGTGACAAATGTCAGCGGGTCGCTTTGTGAAAACACAGCCCACTGCAGCGAAAGGCCAATCATTTGCTTGTCTACGGCCGTCTTTGCGATCCTAGTGTAGTACGCGACGCAACTCAACACATCTGGCCCCGCAAGGACAATTTTGTAGCGGCCGCGTTCGTCCTCTGCCCCTGGAAAGCACCGTCACGACGCTGCCACGGTCCTAACCTCGGCGGTCGAGACGGTCGAGACGCGTACACTACCGAAGCGCTGACTGCCGGCACGAATCGGCATTACCATCTGCTTCGCTCTATCTGTCGTTCCTAGATGGCGGTACCACCGCAGCGAACCTAAGCGAACCAAGAGTGCAGTTTAAGGGAGGCGATGTTTATTTAAGAGTCATTTTGCATGTTAAACGCCATAGTTCACTGTACTAGACAGCTTTGATTTAACCGGACGACAATTAAGTGCACCTTCTAAAGCGCTATGGTGAACATAAAACGCCGATCTGTTCCAAATTTTAGCCATGTTGCGGTGGTGTATCGGTAGAACATCCAGCACCTATCGTGAAACCCCCTTTGAAGTTGGGTTCCAGTCCGCCTGGTGGGAATGAGCTAGACCAAAGAGGTGTTACAACAGAAACGGCGCAACTGCACTTCAAGGGTACTCCGAGTGAGGGGATGGTCCGTTGAGCCGAGCCAACGAGCCAGCGTGTTAAAGGGGCCCTAAAGGTGAACATTTGACAGAGATCTGTCTGGTTGGGACGAACTTAAAGGTGAATTCAGATTGCGGCGCGTCGTACGTGGCATAGACGAAGAACTTTCCAGAGAGGCTAGGACAGCACAGGAACGATGTCCGCAAGTTCGATAGACAAAGGAGTGCATTAGCTGAACACAGCGAGGTGCACGACCACCGCATCGACTTTGACAACTCCCGCGTACTTTACTTGGAAACCAGTTTTCGCAAGCGGCTTTTTGTGGAATCATGGCACATTCCGGCGAAACCTGGTAACGTGAACCGGTCTGCAGGTGCAATGCCAAGTGTCTATTTCAGCGGTCTCCGGCACCTGGTTGAACACTAGCATGACCCCCCTCGGTTTGAAGAACCGGAAAAAGAGAAAGTGAGAAAGGAAGGAAGAAAGAAGAAGAAAAAAGGAAGGAAACAAGAAGAAAGGAGGCCTTATAAGCACTACTGCTGTCTGGTGCCCTCCAGTTACCCCTGAAAAACGGTCCGAGTAGGACCCGAAAGGTCGGGTTTTCTTGTAATCTTTAGGAGTAAATTTTGCTTTTGATGATTATAATTTGGTTGACAGAAACGAACTGCGCGAAATAAACACGGACAAGGAAGACAGACGCACAAGCGCAGACTAGCAACTGAAGATTTATTGAAGAAAAACCACATATATATAAAGAACAGGATAAAATCACGTGGACCGATTAGAGATTAGCGGTTAAATAATCAATCTCCAGTTGGTGGAACAGAACCGAAGGCCTAGCGACGTACATATTGCCATACTTGTGAATGTAAAACGCCTCAACAACCTCTCGCGCTTTCCTATCTTTATGCCGGGAGAGCACTTTCGTTTGGCGCAACAGCGGATGACATTTGCAATCTCTGCAATGTAAGCATAAATTAGATGAAGGGTGGGCCTTCAATGAAGCCCTGTGATCCATCAAATGGTTGTTGAGACATCTGCCGGTTTGTCCGATATAACACTTTCCGCAAGACAAGGGAATTAGATACGCAGCACCCTTCCCACATTCAGCCAAACCGTCCCGATCTCGGTGGTTGACATCACATACACTCCACTTTTTTTCTTTACCTTCAGCCTTCCTATCTACAATTCCGCAAACACGACCCAACTTGTTCCTTGATGCAAGACGGCGAGGTGGGCTAGTTGGTGAACATACATCTTTAAAGCAAAAGCTTTTTTAAGCGCACATGAAACGAGGACAAAATAGCGAAGAATAGTGACAGGACAGCGCTTAACTCACAACTGAATTTTTATTGAACAGCAGAACATTTAAAAGCACAAGATAACATGTTGCACATGCGCAGTGGAACAAGAGGCCCAACTGCCTTCAGAGCCATGACAACGAAAACAGCATAGTAAACTAACATATTAGAAAAAGGGGCCGTGATTGTGTTAGCCAGCCTTCCATCCTGTTACATGATAAAGAGTTCGAATTTCTAGATAAGTGAAGATTGTTAGTTTACTATGCTGTTTTCGTTGTCATGGCTCTGAAGGCAGTTGGGCCCCTTGTTCCACTGCGCATGTGCAACATGTTATCTTGTGCTTTTAAATGTTATGCTGTTCAATAAAAATTCAGTTGTGAGTTAAGCGCTGTCCTGTCACTATTCTTCGCTATTTTGTCCTCGTTTGATGTGCCCTTAAAAAAGCTTTTGCTTTAAAGATGGTTGTTCCTTGATGAAAAAACCACCTTAACACCAAATCGATTTCCAACCGTTTTCATACGGTGGGAAAACCCATGTAGATACGGAATGCTTATGATGGGCTTATCTTTATCCCTGGCCACCTTGTTAGCAACGTCCTTGCTCTCCTGCTTGAACTTAATCAATAACCTTTCGCTGAGCGAAGCCAGATTCACTTCCGGAAAGTTTGATAACCTGAGCCTGTTAAGCTGGTTATTGAAAGCCTCGGACATTTGATGTGGACACGATTTGCGCAGAGCAGATTCTAGGCACGATATGGCGATACCATTTTTCAGCTTGGAGTGACAAGATCTAAAATCCAGAATGGGCTTGACCGACCTAGGCGAATACGACCAACTAGTGTGCCCCTGCCCAATCTTGATTTTCAAATCCAAAGACTGAATACAATTTTCTTTTGGGACTTCAAAGGTATAATTCAAACCCCGCCCCTTTTGCTTGAACATCTTAAGCACATTCACCCTAGAAGTTACGCAACTATTCTTCTCCACAAAAACAAGATAATCGTCTACATAATGCAAAGTCTTAAGAGCCACGGATCCCAAGTCCACTTCCAGGTCACAATCAATCCTACTCAGGTATACCTCGCTCAGTATAGGTGCAACCCTGGAACCGATACAAACACCCGATTTCTGCCTATACACTCCACCTTTGCAATCAATCAAAGTCGACCTCAAGTACACCGACAATAGTTCCAGGAACGCCGCTACAGGTATACCACTATCGTTCGGGAACCTTAGTTCATCGTTGTCCTCTTGTATACAGTCCTTCACACTTTTCATCAGGGTGTCATGCTCCAACGAGTAGAAAAGATCTTCCACATCTATACTGAACACAGACATGGGTCCTGGTGTCCTCGTCCTCAAGAACTCGATAACATCGTCTGAGTTCCTCACACGGAAGGGATCTCGGATGCGCAGAGTAGACAGGTGCTTCTGCAAGAAGCCTGATACCAGGTACTGCCAAGTTCCTCACTCAGACACTATTACCCTGAAAGGATTGCCTTCCTTATGCGTTTTCACAATAAAGAAAAGGCTTAGTGAGCTTCCTTTCTCACCTCGTACTGCTGTACACAACTTGTCGAGGTTCAGCTTTTCCAATAGGGCGATAGCTTTCTTCCTCACGTCCCTTGGGTTTTCTGTCACCTTTTTCAGGTTCTTCGCCACAGCAATCATCCCCTTCTCAGTGTAGGTGCTCTCATGAAGGACCACGAAGCCCCCTTCTTTGTCGGCGACCAAGCACCTAATGCTACTGGACGTCAAGAAGTCAACCAGGGAACGGACCTTGCTCCTTCCTCCGCGCCTTTCCTTGAGCTCATTCACAACGCCAGCTCCTTCAGCGACACACCTTCCCCTTTCTTCTTCAAGAACCCTTTCCGTGACTGAACGTGCCACTGCCAGAATATCCGGAGGCCCAAGAGTTGGCTCGAAGCAGAATTTCGGACCCAATCCCAAAGTCTTCAGGTGGGCTGCCGGCAAGACGGTATCTTCGAGGGATAGGACTTTAGTAGACGGCCCTTGAGCTTTCTTCTTCTTTTTAGGAAGCGTGGGCCGCACAGTGTTCCAAAGGAACTCAGTAATCCAGATCCTCGTAGCACACCATTCTCGGTAAGTAGGCGTCTTGCGGCTACCAGCCACAACACTCCATTGGGTCCTAAGACACTCGTCATAAAGCCTCGCTTGTCTCCACCACTCAGACGCTAGTATCTTGCAGATGCGTTTGGCATGCCCAGGCGACGGTTCACACCACCCGCACAACCTCAGGCCATCTTCGGGGCAAGCCTCTGCCCTAACGTACCACGATGCGGTTCTAGCTCGGCACACGCACAGAGCGTAAAGTGCCACCAAAACAGCAGGGTTAGATGAGGGAAGGTTAAAACAAGCAAAAGAGCCCAAACAACTAGTAATATAATTTAGAAGGATTGAATGCTGGGCGAGTTGGTAATCCATGACAGAAACGAACTGCGCGAAATAAACACGGACAAGGAAGACAGACGCACAAGCGCAGACTAGCAACTGAAGATTTATTGAAGAAAAACCACATATATATAAAGAACAGGATAAAATCACGTGGGCCGATTAGAGATTATAGATCCTTTCAGGGTAATAGTGTCTGAGCGAGGAACTTGGCAGTACCTGGTATCAGGCTTCTTGCAGAAGCACCTGTCTGCTCTGCGCATCCGAGATCCCTTCCGTGTGAGGAACTCAGACGATGTTATCGATCTTCGTAAGAAGCGCAAAACAACACACAGGGACAACTAGAAGGAAAGACACACCACAAGCGCTTGACGTTCAACTTTTCTTGCAGAAACAGGGCAACACTCTTCTGCCATGATCCCTTTTCTGAAATAATCACTCGGAATGGCATGCCTTCCTTGTGCGTTTTCGCCCTTCTAGTTGTCCCTGTGTGTTGTTTTGCGCTTCTTACGAAGATGGATCTATACCAACTAGCCTGATTCACTTGTTTATTATGATGTTATCGAGTTCTTGTGGACGAGGACACCAGGACCCATGTCTGTGTTCAGTATAGATGTGGAAGATCTTTTCTACTCGTTGGAGCATGACACCCTGAAGAAAAGTGTGAAGGACTGTATACAAGAGGACAATGATGAACTAAGGTTCCGGAACGATAGTGGTATACCTGTAGCGGCGTTCCTGGAACTATTGTCGGTGTACTTGAGGTCGACTTTGATTGATTGGAAAGGTGGAGTGTATAGGCAGAAATCGGGTGTTTGTATCGGTTCCAGGGTTGCGCCTATATTGAGCGAGGTATACCTGAGCAGGATTGATTGTGACCTGGAAGTGGACTTGGGATCCGTGGCTCTTAAGACTTTGCGTTATGTAGACGATTATCTTGTTTTTGTGGAGAAGAATAGTTGCGTAACTTCTAGGGTGAATGTGCTTAAGATGTTCAAGCAAAAGGGGCGGGGTTTGAATTATACCTTTGAAGTCCCAAAAGAAAATTGTATTCAGTTTTTGGATTTGAAAATCAAGATTGGGCAGGGGCACACTTGTTGGTCGTATTCGCCTAGGTCGGTCAAGCCCATTCTGGATTTTAGATCTTGTCACTCCAAGCTGGTAAAAAATGGTATCGCCATATCGTGCCTAGAATCTGCTGTGCGCAAATCGTGTCCCCATCAAATATCGGAGGCTTTCAATAACCAGCTTAACAGGCTCAGGTTATCAAACTTTCCGGAAGTGAATCTGGCTTCCCTCAGCGAAAGGTTATTGATTAAGTTCAAGCAGGAGAGCAAGGACGTTGCTAACAAGGTGGCCAGAGATAAAGATAAGCCCATCATAAGCATTCCGTATCTACATGGGTTTTCCCACCGTATGAAAAAGGTTGGAAATCGATTTGGTGTTAAGGTGGTTTTTTCATCAAGGAACAAGTTGGGTCGTATTTGCGGAATAGTAGATAGGAAGGCTGAAGGTAAAGAAAAAAAGTGGAGTGTATGTGATGTCAACCACCGAGATCGGGACGGTTTGGCTGAATGTGGGAAGGGTGCTGCGTATCTAATTCCCTTGTCTTGCGGAAAGTGTTATATCGGACAAACCGGCAGATGTCTGAACAACCGTTTGATGGATCACAGGGCTTCATTGAAGCCCCACCCTTCATCTAATTTATGCTTACGTTGCAGAGATTGCAAATGTCATCCGCTGTTGCGCCAAACGAAAGTGCTCTCCCGGCATAAAGATAGGAAAGCGCGAGAGGTTGTTGAGGCGTTTTACATTCACAAGTATGGCAATATGTACGTCGCTAGGCCTTCGGTTCTGTTGCACCATCTGGAGATTGATTATTTAACCGCCAATCTCTAATCGGTCCACGTGATTTTATCCTGTTCTTTATATATATATGTGGTTTTTCTTCAATAAATCTTCAGTTGCTAGTCTGCGCTTGTGCGTCTGTCTTCCTTGTCCGTGTTTATTTCGCGCAGTTCGTTTCTGTCATGTATTACCAACTCGCCCAGCGTTCAATCCTTCTGATTTGGTTGGTGTTCCCCCTTTTTTCACCTTTAAAGGGGCCCTGCGACACTTTTTCAACTGCCGTCTGCAGTACTGCAGTGTGTGTAGGATCGTATGCTGAGATGAACGAAAAAAGAATTATGCAAATCGGTGGTCTAGAACTGGAGTTATTAGCCCTCGAAGTTCAAAACTCGAGCAGACAGCATGAAACCAACATTGCCTTTCGTATTTCGCTCTCCCGCTGACGTCAATGGAGGCGTCCAATAGCAACGCGCGTCTTATAGAGCGTGTGGTAGCTCAGCGCATTGTTTCGCCGCGCCTGCAATAAATGGCGTGACGCGCAGTCCAAATACGGCGGCACGCGTCGAACTCGGGCTGCGTTCCAATTCGGGAGAGCATCGTAGACAGCCTACCTTGACAGCTTCAAGGACAGCTTCGCGTGCTTGCCGTCCGAGTAATGGAACGCGCCCAGATGACGTGTGCATGACGAGACGCCATCTCGCGTCGACAAAAGAAAGCTGAAAAAAACGCTCCCAATTTTCGTTGATTTTGCTTATTTCGTGTTCGAATCTACAAAAAACTCAATGCAGCTCACGTAAATTGCGTAAGAAAGCGCCTATTTGCGAGCAGACGACCGTTCCGGCGAGGTTTGTGGATATTCAAGCAATCCTCGCAGCCGAAATCTTGTTTGGACAGCAAAGTAGCCTGCATCGTTTTTGTCTTCGTGTGCCGTCTTCGCGAAGCTGTCTATTTTGCTGTCTACGTGAGAAATGGAATGAGACTTAAGATGGCCGCTGTTACGTAGCCGTCTATTTAGCCGTCTACCGTGACTATTGGAACACACCCTCGCTATATATATGTTCTTAGTGGACGTGCCATATGGACGCGCAAACCATTGCACAGCGCGCCTAGTGTCGTTTTGCAAGTAATGTCAGATACTTGCTTTCTTTCTTACGAAGCATAAAAACTATTTTAGTATATTTTGGTACTGAAAAGCGTGACCAAGCAGACACCACACGTGCGTGACAAGCACCTTGGAGCGTCAAGCCAATCAAAACGCCCAGCCTGGCCCCGCCAATGTCGTCACTCCATGTCACTTCCTGTAACAAAACTATCCGTTGTGTGTCGCCTCAGTTCAAACGGGAGGCGATTTTGGGTGGTTTGTTCGCTGAAATAAAATTATAGCCACTTTGCTTTCGGCGTTTCTACTCTCTCTGCGACATCGCCGCGTACAACAGTTCTAGAATGAGTGATAAAAACGGCCTGCTCAATTTGTGTCGCAGGGCCCCTTTAAAGCTTGCTCGCCGCACATGGGGATTGTGCATCGGTGTATGTGCGGTAGGCGTAAGCCCTTCTCTCTTCCTTCGGAAAGTGCGCCCCTCCTCGCCGTTGACGAACCGGCAGGGAGCCAGTATATCTGCTGAACTCAGAACGTGCGCCGACATGCGTCTATTGTGAAGGACCTTCACGAAAGGAATATGGGACAGAGAGGACGCGCCGCAATGTAGTGGGCAGTCGTCTTCGCCCTAGTACGTTGCTGTACGCACATTTGTACTGCGCATCGGGGCGTCCATCGGGCAGGACTTTGGAACGCGCCTGGAATGGTGAGGCGAAGATACAGTGATTCACTTCACATCCCCCGGATGGCAGCACCGTCTCAGTACTCGGGAACATTCGACGGCTTAACCGACACTGGGATCCTAGAGTGCTCACTAGCAAGAACTGCTGAAACTTGTGCGTTCGTGTCCAAGACCGAATGTAAAATCGCATGTGCCTTTTCGGCTACTGACCCTTCAGGAACGGCGGCGATTCTTTGCTCTGCATGGAGAATTAGCGCAATGTTCGTAATTAGAGTTTCTCCCGAACTTTCAAGTTTCTTTATAGCGTTTGCGAGGAACATGAAGTTGGCGCACAAGTAGGCGAGATCTCCTTGGAGGATCTCCACAGAGAGGATAGCTTGAGCCTTTCTCACTGCAGCACTCTCGTCACCTGTAAAGCACGACCTTGATGTCCGAAAAGTAGCCGTTGTAATACTCAACAGCTTCTAGCCATCTTCCCCAACGTGAGACGATGCCCCACCACGGTGGCATAGTGGTTATGGCACTCGGCTGCTGATCCGAAGCTCGCGGGATCGAATCCCGGCCGCGGCGGCTGCATTTCGATGGAGGCGAAATATCGAGTCCCGTGCGCTGTGCGATGCGAGTGCACGTTAAAGAACCCCAGGTGGTCGAAATTTCTGGAGACGTGCACTTCGGCGTCGCTCATAATCAAAGCTGCTTTTAGGACGTTAAACACCACAAAGCAATCAGTCAACGTGTGGTGGAAGGGGTACGTTCGGCAACTTCTCTTTAAACGAGCGCACGCGAGATGGTGTCTTCAGGAACACGGCCTCAGCTGAAGCAATGAGCTCTTTGACGTCAACGAAGTGCTTCCCCAGTCGTCATAAACACGTTGGAGCGCATGAGCTAGGAATGTGACATGCACCATCTGCCGGTAGAAGGTCTTCAGAAGATGAGCTACCTTGTGCATGAAGGCTGCGGCCTCTGTGTAGAGCAATAGAACATTGGTGTCATTGACTCCCGCAGGTACAGAACCTTCAGGGGTTCGTTTACAAAGTATGCTATGGACTCCTCGTTTCTTCTCTGCAAAGGCTTCAAAAACACAAGGAAAGCCCTTGTTTTCTCGTGTGCTGTAAGCTTTTCAGCTAGAAAGTGAGCGGCAAAGCGCCCCTTGACGTCTGTTCTTACGCCTGCGGAATCCAAATGTAGGAGTCGCTAAGCTCTTCTCTGATTCTTATCTTCATGCAAAGGCCAGAGGTGGTTCTTCCGCAACGTAGACTGAAAAGGCCCGTTGTGGTTGCCATATTTATGTAGGAATTGTTTCAGCATAGAATTTTCAATGCAAACCCAATGAATATTTGCAGCTTCTAAGACGTCGCGCAAATGGACGTTGAGAGCGTTCGCCCTGTCGCCCTTGAAGGCTGTTGTCAAAAATTACTGTTTGGATGTTGAGCACTTGTCGCACTTAACCTTTGCCAGGTCACCTTCCGTCTTAACATGCTGTTCCAGGTGGCACTTGTTCTCGCAAGGAATCTGCGCAAATGCGTTAGGATTTCTTAAATACGAAGCGTATAATTCACAGCATCTATAAATAAGCTAAAATACTGAGCATACTGACATCTTAGTACAATAAATAGGACAAGCATCAATAAACCTTCCCACTTCCACAATAAAGTGCTCGAACCTCCCTGCCGCGTCCTATTTGATGCTAAAGCTGGACTTGATCAGAGGGCTGCCACGAGCCTCACACGACCACAACGTACTTGAAGCATAAGGAGAAGCTCAGCTTCCACGGACGTGATATCAATTTGACTGAGCACGTGCATAGTGTGCGACGGCAATCCGCTAAATTCCATGGTGCAAATATTAAAGCACCACGGCAGTGGATAATGTACCAGAATTCAATCGGGTGCTAACTTGGCGTGGAGTACTTCGGTAATTTTCGCTTGCCTACACATGTTATTTAGCCGCGCAGCTACCACGTGGACCTCGTTGTAACAAATGTTTAGAGTACAGCATAAAACATGCTCCGTACAACAGCCTTATCTTTTCAAAACGTTATCTTTCACTATCAACCAATCATTTGGTCGTTCGATCAACAAGTGTCTTAATCTCCTTAAAGCTGGGTGCAGCTCTACACGAACACAGACAAAGAAGAATACACACAGGACTAGCGCTGACTCACAACTAAATTTTTATTAGGAAACACACATGAATACATAAGCAGTGGACACACTTGGAAAAAAAGGTGTTTAAGATGGCGTACGATTTACTGATAAGAAGGGAGGTTTAAAGCATCAGGCATACTATTTATTCGTCGCCGTTCCGGTAGGCGCTGGCTGCAAGTACTCGTGAGCACGTGCTCGCTCTCCGAAGGAGGCGCTTCTTCTTCGATCCGAGACTGTGCTGAGGTTAATTCAACACATTTCCGGCCGCCAAATCACTCGTTCAGCTCGAGCGAATAAAGTTTTTGTATTGGTCAGGTGGTAATAACTCCTTGCTGTTGTTCAATCTTGCAAGATCGGACATGGCCGTCAACACCCTTGTGGACTTCAAGAACCCTTGGGAGTTTCCACATTTGTCGGGGTAATTTCTCGGCCTGGACTATGACGATATCTCCTGCGTTTATTTCGCTGGTGGGTCTCGCATGCGAAAAGTGCGCTGATCGAAGTTGTAGCATATATCCTTTCATCCACCTCTTCCAGAAGTTCTCAGTTACTCGTTTCCTGTAGGCGTGTCGTCGGACAGCTTCTGTGCGGGATAAGTCCACTGACGCGTCGTTCCTGCCGTGTGGTAGCGTCATTAGTCTCTGTCCTATGAAGAGGTCTGCTGGTGTTAATGCGCCAGGTTCTCCGCAGTCCGACTCAACGTAGGTGAGAGGCCTCGAGTTCACGACCGCTTCAACTTCCGTAAGCACAGTCGTCAGCTCATCAAAGTTGAGTAGAGCTTTGCCGAGAATATTTTTCAGTAGAAGTTTGATCGTCCTGCCTAGACGCTCCCACCAGCCGCCCCACTATGGTGCGATGGGAATAAACTTCCAAGTGATACTCTTCTGGCTCAAGTATGCCGTTACGTCCTCTTGGGAAAGCAACTTGAAGAGCTCCTGTAGGTCTTTTGACGTCTTCTTAAATGTTCTTGCGTTGTCGGAATAAATCACGCGATGTTATACCCCTTCGTGCTATAAAGCGTCGTAAACACATGACGAAGGCTTCTGAGGTCATGCTGGAAACCAGCTCCAGGTGCACTGCTCGTGATATAGCACAAGCAAAGAGTGCTGTATAACATTTTGTTTCCGGATTGAGTCACAACAAATAGTGGTCCTGCGAAGGCAACTCCAGCGACTTCGAATGGGTTCGTCGGCCTTACACAATGACATGCTATAGGCGCAGTTGGAGCGTCGCCAGGGCCAATTCTGAAACGTTTGCACGTATAGCAGTCGTGTATGACTTTCTTCACTAATGTTCGTTCTCAGCAGATCCAATAGTGCTCTCTCAACTGTGCCCGTGTCCCTCACGCTTCCATGTAGTATTTCGCAGTATGCTCGCATTGTCAGTAACGTAGAAAAGTGATGATCGTGCGGGAGAATGACTGGGTGTTTTACCTCCTCGGATGCGTCAAGATGTAAAAGGCGCCCGCCCACCCAGAGGATGTCGTCGGTATCCAAGAACGGGTTGAGGTCTTTGACGCGAGAGGTTGCCTTTTCGGATGTATCTGTTGAAATCGAACTTATATCTTCGCTGAAGGCTTGTTGCTGTGCATGTCTGATCCAATATTCTTCTGCTTCAGTGACCTCTTCGACTACTAGAAAATCAGTGGGCGCTCTGTTTTTGACCCGGCAGTGTTTGATGAACCTGAATATCCATGCCGTGACCCTGAGCAGCTTTTCGATTCTGCTGTAGCTGTCAATGTCCAGAATCGATGTCGACGTAGTCACACTGGAGATCGCAGCGTGAATGGCAGTCATTTCACAGATTATCCTATCGTCGGTGCTGATAGGTTCTGGGGGTTGTTGTGGCCATTTATCTTCTGACTCGCCTAGCCAGTCTGGTCCATGCAGCCACGTACGGTTATACAATAACTTATCTATTGCCACTGCACGGGTCAGTAGGGCAGCAGGATTCGCTTGTCCTGGACAATACTTCCACATAGAATGAACGATTTTTTCCCTGATCTCTTTCACTCTGTTCGACACAAATTGCTTCCACTTCGTTGCGTCGCCTGTTATCCACGACAACATAATTGTGGAATCCGACTACATTGTACAGTTGATATCAAAGCTAGTGAGGGCACTTGCGACGTACTTCAGTAGCCTTGCTCCGATCAAGGCTCCTAGAAGCCCCAGCTGTGGCAGTGTCGTTGGCTTGATAGGTGCCGCACGTGCTTTTGCAATCAACAACTTGGGCCTCGCTGAGCAGTTCGATACGATGTAGAGCGCTGCGCCGTATGCCGAAAAGCTTGCGTCGCAAAATACGTGAGCCTGTAGCAGTCTGGGACATTTGTTTCCGCTGCAAAGATAACGTGGTATGGAAATATTCTGCAACACTGGTAATTGGCGCGACCATTCATCCAATTCATCTTGCAGATCCTGAGGTAACTGCTCTTCCCAGCCTATTCCACGTGTCCGCCATTTCTGGAAGAAGGTCTTGATGGCAATGGTGAACGGCGCAACAAATCTCCTTGGGTTGAATATCCGTGAAGCAGCATGAAGAACGAACCACTTCGTGTCACCCTTTTCTTCCATAAATTCGAGAAGTTCCTGAAAAAAAGTAAAAGCATTCGTGTGCAGATTCCATGTGATTCCAAGTACTTTCACGCTTGTCTCGTGATGTACAGCCAGTTCTTTTTCTGCCAACTGTTTCTCATACCCCAATGCGTTAATCAATCTATCTGAGTTGGTTGTCCCCTCCTTAGCGACATTCCTGCGTACTGCATAATCTCCTTGGCTTCGCGGCAGATTTGATGTGCGTCATCATCTGAACCTGCTCCAACCACTAAATAATCTACGTAGAATGACTCGCTGAGAAGTTTCGCGGTACTGGCTTTGCCTGAAGGCATATTCTTTAGGTGGTGGAGTATAGTTGCCGTCAGTATGAAGGGGCTACATGTTGCTCCGAATGCCACTCGCGCCATACTCCACTCTTGACTCTCCTCTTCAGAGGAACGCAGTGCTTTTTTTTCTCTCCAAACCAGAGGAATCGAAATGCATTTCTATCCTTCTCTGCGATTGAGATTTGAAGAAATGCTTTCTCAATGTCGGCTAGCAGAGCTATACGGTGCATTCTGAACCGTACTAGTACCTTCACCAGATCCTGGTACAGGTTTTCACCCTTTTCCAGACATTTATGTAATGAGAAGCACCCTTTCGCATACAAAGAAGCATCGAAAACTATTCTGACTTTTGTGGTTAGTGGGGGCTCTCGGATCACTTCCCTGTGCGGCAGTAATAAACCTTTGTCGGATCCAGGGGTGGCCCTTCAAGAATCTCCGCATGTCTAGCCCGCAGGTACATGGTGTTGTCATGCGTCTCTAAAAGTGGGGAGATAAGTTTCCAAAGTCTTGTTGTTGCGACTTGCTTGTTGTCCGAGAGTTCAACTTCTTCCTTCGAGGGCAATATCACTGCGTATCGTCCGTGCCTAAGAGTGATGGTTTCTTCGAATTTCATCAATACTGGACTGAGCCTGGCCTCATTGTGAACGGCGTCTGATATTCTCACAGCTCTCGAGTTCCCAAAACGATCGGAGGACTTCGTCGCTCTCTTCTATGCCCGTCTTCAGTACGCAGATCCGCGAAGCTGCTATACCTGATGTCATGCAGTTGGTGTTACCTTGAAAAATCCGCCCTAGCTTCAAGTTTATAGCAATCAGTGTCTCATTGCTCTCGCATCGAGTGACTTCGCCCGTCATCACAGTCCACGTTTGGTCGGAATCGATGAGAACACTTATGCCGGCTCCCCCACCAACGGATTCGTATAGTCCGTGATCAGCGATATCTCTTCTAGACTATTCGCGACGAACGGTGAGCTGGTTGTACTTGCCTCGATATCTTGGCATATATGTGGAATTTCTATCGCTTGCAAGGCAACTTTCATATCCGAGAACTGGCTCCGCAGACAGTACTGTACAACACACCGCTTCTGTGCTGCTCGAGTCGACTTGTTTGCAAGCGTATTGAGCGCAATGATGCTACAGCCCACACACTGCAATTTCAGCTGTCGTGATAGCCATTCTGTGAAGAATGTGCGCGGACTCCCTCCGTCTATGACACCTCTGATATATCAGCTGGTGACGTCTGTTACTGCCCAAGCTCGGAACGTCTGCAGGAGGACGCTCGTCGATGAATCCACGATGGTACGCCGATCTTTCCCTAGAGATGCGCACACAGTCGTGTTTGGGCTTGGATTCCTTGTTGGTATTCTGGCACTTGTTCTGCTAGTTCCCGTGTCGTGTGGTACACTTTGTGCGAATTACACACACTCGTCGCATGGCGTCCTTGGCAGGTAGAGCACTTAACTACAATCACACGCCCTGTGACCTTTTGTCGTGCATCGAAAACACCTCATGTCTTTTGATAAAATTTGCTTCTTTTGCGATAGTGGGAGATCAAGTTCGCAATCTTCCGTGGAATGTTGACCCGATTTACAAAACACAGTTTTCCGGTACTATCGTAGTGTTCTTGTGGAGAACTCAAGACGTGGGTTTCGAGCCCCGAAAATGGCGAGATAGGTTTGGCGCAATCTCTCTTCCTGGATTCGCAAACTGGCTTTTCTCTAACCTCTCCGACTCGATGGACAGGAAATTTAATAGGGGTTCCTGCTCCGTGATAAGCGCTGCATTACTGCTATCACTTGTCGCCCGAATGGCGCAAGGCGGTGGTACTGCACAACTATATCGTGTGGTAAAGCCCGCGGCAACAGGTCACACAGCATTGTGGAAAAGGACGCCTTGCTCACTCCCAGGGTCTTCAGTCTGCGGATGTAATGACGATCCGGTCGTGCAGCTTCAGAGGAGCTGTCGGGTCACTTAAACGGACCGAAAGCAAAGTACGAAGCCTGGAGAAGTGCTCCTGTTCGAGTCTCGTTCTATCGCCGCAGCCTTTCCTCAGTATATCAATGGCGTCCTTGTAGCAAGCTTCTGTTGTAAGCAGTCTCACAATAGCTGAGGCTGCGTCGCCTCTTAGGAAGAATCTTAGGTAGTAAAACTTGTCCGTCGCTGTGAGGCTTCCGTTGCGGTGAATCATCTGGTCGAATTGTTCCCAGAAGTCATTCCACCGACACAAATCACCAGCAAATGGGGCGATGGTAAGCTTGAGTAGCTTGGCTCCAGAGACTCCCGCTTTACCAGTTGCCGATGAAGTCCGAACCTCCGGCGTTGATAACGTGACCACGGCCTGGCTTGCTATGCAGCTCACTCATAACGCTGGTAGCATTGTCATCGTGTTCTACAACAGTGTTTTGTGCTTCCCCACACTCATCAACAGCTATGTGGCTTTCTAGCTCGTCATTGATCTTGTTCAGCTCATCGTTATTCACCTTGAGACGTCCGTAAATGGTATTGAGCTGATCTACGGTGGCTGCTTCATCGCTGAGAAGAGCTCTTGCCTCGTTGATAAGCCTGGTGTTCATAGATCGTCTCGACGTCCGCTTCGATCGCAGCCTCTCCATGATGGTCAGTTCACTCGTAGCCATCCGTGGTCTCCGGTAGTAGATCCCGGGTTTCGGCACGAAATAAACATTTGGCATTCAGTGAATATTTTGAAAGTGTTTCGAGAAAGTGGATGTGATCTAAAGGTAACTGTAGAAATGATGGAAGAAGGAGCTCTCGATTTCCTAGTTCTGAAGTTGGCATTTTCGCCAACACATGTACGTTGGCGTTATCATCCACGCTCACACAAGCCTTTGCTTAATTTCTGTTTAAATCATACGAAATAATAAAGCAAGGTATTGTTCTTTCTTTCATTCGCTCAGCCTTGTAGAAGACATGCTTAGACGGGATTCATATCACTTTTCATGAACAAGTTATAAGATTAACGAAAGCAGGCTTTCCAGCACACGTCATTGCCCAAGCTTGTGAAAAGATGCACAGACATTTGAAGACGAAGGTCAGCCAGGCAGAAGGTGATGTGACCAGACCAAAAAGGTTCACTGTTATACCGTACACTGACAGAATGTCTCATGGACTAGCAAATGTGGCCAGACGGTACGATGCTGACGTGGTTTTTTGGCTTCCCCACAAGCTTGCTGATTTGGGCGCAAAAGTTCACAAAAGTATGGAAAAAAAGCCAACCGTCCTGCCCCAGCTACCTGTGGCTCTGGTCATACTTTTGGCTACACAGATTGCGAAGAGGATGTCGTGTACCAGATACCGTTATCCTGTGGCAAAACGTACGTTGTCCAAACTGATAGATGCGTGAATGTCCGTTTTAGGGAACACGAGCGGGCTGTTGATAAGACAAAGGCGTGTTCCCTTACTGACCATTGCCAGGAATGCGGTTGCTTCCCTTTATTTTGTGACACGATGATACTATCATGCATTAAACAGAAGTTAAGAAGAGGAATTATTGAAGCATTGCACATTAGAAGAAAGGGCAAAATGTGTGTCAGCCAGCCATCTACCGTTCTCAGTGACGCAGAATATTTGTACTTGAGTAGCACTTGTAAGAATTGATGTCAATGCCTATGTGTCTTATCGTGTTTGTACCTTTTTTGACAAGTGTGTCCACTGGTAATATATTCATGTGTGTTTCCTAATCAACGGCGCACTCAGGGACAGTAGATAGAATTGTGACTCGCTACCGCAAGGTCTCCAACACATTTCGCCCCATAACCTCAATGCCATTGAATGTTTAGAACTTTATAAAGAAAGCTAGCGTGCAAAATAATCACCTTTTGAACAAAATCACACAGAAAGGAGCGCTGTCTCCACTTTTCGAAACAATACAGCCGCCCCCTTTGTTAACGCAAGGGAAAATATAAACGAAAGGCAACAGCGAATCCCGGCCATGACGGCTAGATGCCAACCAACACGGCGCGACGGACCACTTCACAATTCCGGAATCACATGAAACGCTCTCAGCATCTAGAAAACACCTCGGCTCACCGTTTTCCCGCACGGTTCGCAGAACACAGAAAGGAGCGCTGTCTCCACTTTTCAAAAAATATAGCCGCCCCCTCTGTTAGCGCAAGGGAGAATATAAACGAAAGGGAACAATAGCGAATCCGGGCCATGACGGCTAGATGCCAACCAACACGGCGCGACGGACCACTTCACAATTCCGCAACGAAATGAAACGCTCACGACGGCACGTGAAAAACACCTCGGCTCACCCTTTTCCCGCGATGGAGGCGAAATGTTGAGGCTCGCGTGCTGTGCAATGTCAGTGCTCGTTAAAGAACCCCAGGTGGTCGAAATTTCCGGAGACCTCCACTACGATCTCTCATAACCAGAGCTGGTTTTGGGACGTTAAACCCCACAAATCCATCCACCCTTTTCCTCGCACGGTTCGTAGAACACGGTCCCTTCGTTTATTCTGTAGCGTGGTGAGTCAAGCCACTGTCGAATCAACAGACTCTTGGGTCTTTACCGCATGGCTGAGAAGGGCGGACCGCTAAAAGACCAGAAGACAGCGATGGCAGGGTTCTAGGCAGCCAACATGCAAGTGCTGTTTAAACATGTAGGCTCCCTACCGGGTCGAATCGCCTAGAGTCAATTTCTCCCCTGGCGGTGAGTACCTTAAACAGTAAATTGCAAACAAAACAAAAGCTGCGTGCGCATCACATCTTTCTTCTTTTGTTCTTCACTCTCCTTTCCCCTGACGTTTTTCCGCCGTTTCGCATTCGCCAACCGTTCGCGCCATATACGCCGCCGCGTTCCATTTCAGTGCTGCTAGCGGTTTTTTCCGGGAGTTCATTGAACTAGAGGACTAGGTTGAACATCATAGAGTTCCGAACAGTCAATGTTGCTCGGTAACATGAATAACAGTCTCAAGCTGAACTCCAAAACGAAGTTTGAGGCTGAATAGTGTTCATATAGGCGCTGATTTGGAATGTAGGCATTTATGCGCATTTACGCAGAAATGCGAAAATAGGCATTTATAGGCACCATAAAAACACCATAAACGCCCTTATTAACCTTTAAAGCACACTCATAATCGAAGCGGGGCAATGGGAGCGCGAGGAACAAAATAGGCATTTGCCTAAAATGGTCTCTACAGTAATTGCGATAGTCAGGCAAGTGAGCATGTAATCAAATCAAATCAAATCAGATTTATTTCGTCCACAAGTCCGCGTGCTGTGGTACACGAGGGATCGAGAAAAAGTTAATCTATTCACTAGAAAAGCCTCGAGCCCCATTTTACATGGCATAGAGCCTCACGCCAGCGCAGTGGGCCAGCAACTGACCACGTTACCGGAAACACTGTAAGACCGAGCCAGTGAGGATGACTATCAGTGGCAGTTCCAACATCGACAAAAAATAATGCATGACTTCTGAAAGTGATGAAAACACACGGAAACACGAATATTTGCTGCGACTTGCATCAGCTCATCTCTTTCCCACGAATCGCTTAATAACTTTAAAAATCGTCGACGTCGCAATCGTCGACATTCCAAGCACGCCCAAGTTGTTCTGGCTACTAGCCCAAGTTGAAGAAGTGTACCCAGGCGCCGAAGGATTGGTGCGCACCTGTTCTGTTCGTTTGCAATGTGGCAAAGCCTTCAAGAGGCCAGCCATCATCTAGAACTAGATGCCGCCACTTTTGAGGCCCCGGAGGATGTCGGAAATTATCAGAAGAGGAAGAACAGATCAAGGGCGGCTTCTTCTACATCTGGCGCCAAGACGTGCGTGAACGTCTATCATCATCGTATGCAGATGCTCTGTTCCAATTCTGGACAGCACCGTAGACAGCCTGCCGTGACAGCTTCAAACACAGCTTCGCGTCCTTGTCATCCGAGTAATGTAACGCGCCAGGATGACGTCTACGCGACCGAGGCACCATCTCGCGTCCACAAAAGAAAGCTGAAGAAAGCACTCACAATTTTCGTTCATTTTGCTTATTTCGTGTTCCAGTCTGCGAAAAACTCAATGTAGCTCACATTATAAGCGCGTAAGGAAGCGCCTACTTGCGGGCAGACGACCACTCCGGCGAAGTCTGGATATTCAATCAATCCTTTCAGCCGCTATCTTGTTTGCACAGCAAAGTAGCCTGCATCGTTTTTGTATTCGCATGTCGTCTTCGCGACGCTGTCTATTTTGCCGTCTACGTTCTACGTGAGAAATGGAATGGGACTTAAGATGGCCGCTGCTACGTAGCTGTCTATTTAGCCGTCTACCTGCCGTGAGTATTCGAACACACCCAGAGTCATGTCCCGTTGTCACCATTAAAGGGATTCGAAAGTGGTTTAGGTGCCTCCATGTTTCTTACGACGTTATTGACCAAAATCGGCTTTCCACAATAGAAGGTTCTTCAAGCCACGCCACCCTAGGAGGCGGCCCTGCTCGGCTGCTTGGACCTTCAGGCCCAGCAGGCCTTGGTCCAGAGAGTCAGGGCAGCGGCATGAACTAATGGGGTACCGAATATGGACTTCACCTAGTAAACGAGAACGGAAATCTGGGCGACTTCGTGATAATTCATATTGACCAGCTTACAGCGCAAACGGGGAAGAAGACGAAGGAAAGACAAGGTGACAACACGAGCGCTGACTCTCAACTAAAGTTTATTCCAAGAAACGACACAAATAAATACACATGTTAACCAAGTTTCAACGGAGCGATTGCGCGTGTACAGCAGAGTCATCCAAGTGACGTAAAACTCCCATCACACGTGGAGCACCCATGTGCGTCCAAGAAAGCATACACAGAAGCAGGTAGAGTGAACACAAACTTTCAAATGAACCTATTCCCGCGTCATTCATGATGGCAGGCTGCACTCCAGAAATTTTATTTCCTTTTCGCTAAGGGCAACAGACGGATGACTAATGCACCTTTCGCCTTCTCTGATAATGAAGAGAGCCTCCATTACCTCTCTCGTAGTCTGATGACCATGCCGGAACAAACAATCTGTCTCCCTCGCCATCGGCTCACAACCGCAATCTTTGCAATGTGATGGCAGGTGCAAACCGCCTGCAGCCCTCAACGATGACAAATGTTCACTCAATCTAATATTTACACATCGGCCGGTTTGACCAATATATACACGCCCGCATGACAACGGCTGCCTGTAAACAACACGTGATTTGCATTTTACGTATCTGTCTTTTTGCTTTTTTGAACATTGCACGCAATCTTTACCAACACCTGAAAGCTTTTTATGCAGACGGGAGCAGACAGTAGCAAGTTTGTTAGGGGCCGATAATGCCACGCGCACCCCATATCTACTTCCTACATTCTTCAGGCAGTGCGAAAACTTATGCACATAAGGTACAACCACCGGTAGTTTATCATTGCGCACATGTTCTGTCGTCTTTTTTGCCTTATTGGAACCCCTAACCCACCTGATCAACTTATGGCATGCTCTCAAAATTTCCACTTCTGGGTATCCGGCTGTCTGCAACTTTTCAATCTGGCTCAGGAAACTTTCCTTCAGGGAGTGGGTGCACGTCTTCTGGATCACGGCGCGAAATGCTGCGTATACGACGCTGGATTTCACAGTCTTAGAATGACCAGACGTAAAATTAAAGTGAGCTGCAAGTCACCATAACTCTCATCGGCCCTTTAGTACAAACGCGCGCGATCTCACGTCGATGATGTACTGGGCAGAATTCACGGTTTACCGATGAACCTCCGCAGCTTCGCCCACTCATCATCATTCACCCCGTGGATATGCTGTGATTTTTTCTCTGGGCTGATACTGCCAGCATACATGTCCCGCAGAGAGCGTCAAATTAATATTGAAACGGGCACAGGAATACGCTTCTAACGGTAGTGTATTCTAGAACGGAGTGATTAGCCGGTGCAGCCCCAATGGCGGACCGTCAGCCTGCGCCCCACTCCTGTGTCTTCTTTGTTCCCCTCGGGATCGTCGTCTTCGTCCGTGTTCTTGCACCGTGACATCACCCCCGGCGGCAAAAGCGCCGACCCGGCGCCAGCTAGACCGCGGCCACGTGGTAAGGCTTGAGACGACTGACGTGGACGACATCAGACGACGCGGACGACGAGGAGCATCGGCAGGAGCTATTTCATAGGTCACATCACTGAGTTGTCGGACAACGCGATATGGGCCGGAGTAGCGGGAGAGCAGCTTTTCCGAGAGGCCGACGTGCCTTGAAGGAGTCCAGAGGAGGACGAGGTCATCTGCGGAGAACTGGACATCACGGTGGTGGCTGTCATATAGAGATTTCTGTCGTGATTGGGACTCAGAAAGACGGTGATGAGCAATTTGACGTGCTTTAGCTGCAGCAGTCATGGCGTCGCGAGCATATTCAGACGGGGACTGGAGATCGTGAGATCATTACCTTTCGACACTGGAGATTGTGTCGAAAGGTAATGTCGGTTCACGGCCATAGAGAAGATAAAACGGAGAGTAGAGAGCGGTGTCGTGACGTGACGAGTTGTAGGCGAACGTCACAAAAGGAAGGGCTACGTCCCAGTCACGATGATCGGAGGAGACATACATCGATAGCATATCAATAAGTGTGCGGTTCAGGCGTTCTGTGAGCCCGTTTGTTTGAGGATGGTATGCCGTCGTTAGCTTGTGTTGGGTGGCACAAGACCGAAGTAGGTCCTCAATAACTCGGGATAGGAAGTAACGGCCCCTGTCCGTGAGAAGCTGTCGAGGAGCTCCGTGGTGTAAGATAACATCCCGCAGCAGAAAGTCGGCAACGTCGGTGGCGCAACTGGTCTGGATGGCTCGTGTTACAGCAAAGCGGGTAGCATAATCCGTTGCGACGGCGACCCACTTATTTCCATTTATGGATGTTGGAAAAGGGCCCAACAGGTCAAGACCGACACGATAAAATGGTTCCGTGGGTATCTCTATTGGCTGGAGTAGTCCAGCTGGAGGCAAAGCGGGCTTTTTGCGACGTTGGCAAGGTTCGCAAGCCGCAACATAACGTCGTACAGAACGGTAGAGTCCTGGCCAGAAAAATCGTCGCCGGACACGGTCGTACGTCCTGGAAACACCAAGGTGGCCGGCGGTGGGTACGTCATGTAGCTGTGCGAGTACAGTTGACCGCAAATGCGTGGGAACGACTAAGAGCAGCTCGTTCCCTTCAGGTCGCATATTTCGGCGGTATAAGATGCCATCCAGAATGAGGTACATACGCAGCGAAGGGTCTGACGGATATGCATGGAGGCGGCTGATGAGGTCGAGTAAGTTGGGGTCACGTTCTTGCTCTTGTGCGATGTTGTGGAAGGCCGAGAGCGTGAAGATTCCAGCAGGCGCATCATCGGAGCCTGGGCAGTCGACAGGGTGCCGAGACAAGCAATCGGCATCCTGGTGTAGTCGGCCGGACTTGTGCACCACTGTGTAGGTGTAGTCTTGCAGACGTAGGGCCCAGCGACCTAGACGACCTGTGGGATCTTTGAGTGTTGAGAGCCAACAAAGGGCGTGATGATCCGTTGTAACGATGAAAGGTCGGCCGTACAAGTATGGGCGGAATTTCCCGACTGCCCATACAAGTGCGAGGCACTCGCGCTCCGTGATTGAATAATTGCGCTCAGCGGCGGAAAGCAGGCGACTGGCGTACGCAATAACTCTGTCGTAGCCCCGTTGACGCTGGGCTAAAACAGCGCCAATTCCATAGCCACTAGCATCTGTACGGACTTCTGTTGGTGCAGATGGGTCAAAATGAACGAGAATCGGCGGTGTGGTGAGCAGTGTGATAAGGCTTGAGAAAGCAGCAGCTTGATCAGGGCCCCATGCAAAGGGCGCGCCTTTCTTGAGAAGGTCGGTCAAAGGTCGAGCAATGTTCGCAAAGTTCCTTACGAACCGACGGAAGTAGGAGCATAAGCCTACAAAACTGCGGAGGTCTTTAGCGCATGTGGGCACAGGAAAATCGAGGACAGCACGAACTTTTGCGGGGTCCGGGCGGACGGCAGACGAATCGACAAGATGACCGAGGATAGTAATTTGGCGGCGACCAAAGTGGCACTTTGAAGAATTTAACTGTAAGCCTGCAGCGCGGAACACCGAAAGAATAGAGGAAAGACGTTCAAGATGGGTTTCGAAGGTCGGAGAAAACACGATGACATCGTCTAAGTAACAGAGGCAGATGGACCATTTAAAGCTGTGCAAGAGCGTGTCCATCATACGCTCGAAGGTGGCGGGAGCGTTGCACAAGCCGAAAGGCATGACCCGGAACTGGTAAAGGCCATCTGGCGTAACAAAGGCGGTCTTCTCGCGGTCCATGTCGTCGACAAAGATTTGCCAGTAACCGGAGCGGAGATCTATTGATGAAAAATACGTCGCACCGTGGAGACAATCCAACGCGTCGTCGATGCGCGGCAGAGGATATACATCTTTTTTTGTAATCTTGTTCAGGTGTCGATAGTCCACGCAGAATCTCCAGGTGTTGTCTTTCTTTTTTACCAAAACGACAGGAGAAGCCCACGGACTGGATGATGGTTCAATGATGCCTTTGTTGAGCATCTTATCAACCTCCTCCTGGATGACTCGGCGCTCGGCGTGTGACACCCGATAAGGCCGTCTGTGAATGGGCGCGGCATCGCCGGTATGTATGCGATGCTGCACCAGCGAGGTTTGGCCAAAGGGCCGACCGCCTATGTCAAAAATATCGGAGTACTGGGTCAGCAGATGCCGGAGCTCGTTGGCTTGTGAAGGTGAAAGGTCTAGGGCGATCATTTTCGTGATGTCGTCGTGCGCTGGAGCTGGCGTGGCCGCAGGCGAATCGCGGGTGGCCGAAGAACTGGTCGAAGGCTGATGCGGCGAGAGGGACAAAAGCTGGTATTCGTGTGACGGCGACAGAGTGGCGAGGGATATGCCTCTACGTAGTACCTGAGGGCAGAGTGTAAAATTCAGCAGCGGCATATAAGCTTTTTGGTCCGATATGGTCACTACCGTGTGAGGGAAAGACACGCCATACGAGAGTAAGGTGCTGACGTCCGGAGTGACCACATAGTCGCCATCCGGCACACTGAAATTGGGCACAACACTGATACACGTGAGTGCCTGCGGCGGTACACGAAGAAAGTCAGCAGAACAGAGATGAATCTGCGCCGAGTCGGGAGGTTCAGGAGCATCAGGCAAATCAAGCTAGACCACACCAGCTGAACAGTCAATCACAGCTGAGTGAGCCGATAAAAAATCAAGGCCGAGGATCACGTCGTGAGGGCAATGGTCAAGGACGTGGAACAACACAGATGTGTGACGACCCTCAACGCTTACACGAGCGGCACACATTCCCAGCACAGCTGGTGTCCCTCCGTCAGCGACTTGTACAATGCTGGACTCGGCAGGTGTGAGAACTTTCTTCAGCCGCTTCCGAAGGTCAGCGCTCATGACTGAGATGTGTGCACCGGTGTCGATCAGGGTAGTTACTGGTAGGGCATCAATTTCCACGGCGATTTGGTTCTGGTGGGTCGGCAAAGTAATCAGAGGATTTGCAGGTCGGGGGTCCAATGCAGCGTCACCTCCGGGAGCTGCATTTCTCAGTTTTCCTGAGAAGATCGTCCGGAAGGACGCGGCGACGAAGGACGACGGGGCAGAGGCGAGCGGGATCGACGATCGTTTGGCGACGGTGAACGGCTCGAGCGTCTGAATGATGCAGGAGGGCTGCGGTACGAGTCGCCATAGGACTGGTCACGGTACATAGAGTCGCAGTACGTCGAATCATTCGGCGCGGCACTGAACGGTGGACGTCGGCTGTCATTTCGGCGATAGAAAAACGTAGATCGTGAGAACGTGGACTGGCGGTGAGGGCAATAGCGAGAAATGTGACCCACGCCGCTACAGTGGAAGCATATGGGCCTGTCGTCATGTGTTCGCCACTGGGCTGGATCTCGGTATCGTCGAAACGTCGGTGATGGCCGACGAAGCGAATCGGCAGGGGTGACTGGAGGCCTGGTAATGCAGCACACCGGCTGAATGCCGGCGTTCGCGAGTTCCTCGCGGACAACTGCCTTGATGAGAGAGACTGTCGCTTCTGCATTCTCTGATGGGCGTACGAGAGATGGTGCCGCAGCCTCGATTTCCCGTCGCACGATGCGCACAACGCTATCCGGGGTGCTCGGTTGAAGGGCTTGATGAGCGTCTTCGCACGAAGACGTGGCAGCGGTGTTTGGAAGCCGCGTGAACTGTTGGGTTATGCGACGGCTCTTGGCGTGTTCGAAACGGCGGCACTCATTGATAATTTCGTCCACGGTCGCTCGACCGGGTCTCTAAAGACGAGCAGGTTGAACGCATCATCGGCGATGCCCTTAAGGATATGGCCTACTTTGTCAATCTCGGTCATGGTGGAGTCGACGAGGCGGCAAAGAGCTAGAACGTCGAGGATGTAAGCGACGTACGACTCTGTGGCTGTTTGGGCCCGACAGGACAGGTCTTTCACGGCAGCGGACTTGCTACCGGCGGGCGGGCCAAAGAGATCGCGCAATTTCTGCTTACATACATCCCAACTGGTCAATTCTTCTTCGTGTGTGTCAAACCAAATGCGTGCTGGCCCCTGGAGATAGAAGAGAAGATTTGCGAGCATCACCGTGGGGTCCCATCGGTTGTGCGCTGCAACCCGTTCGTAGAGGCCAAGCCACTTTTCCACGTTCTCGTTGGACTTGCCCGAAAAAGTTCCAGGGTCACGGGGGTGAGATTGCAGTGAAAATGTGAGCGGCGGACATACTGCTCACGTTCCGTTCACACAGGTTGGACCGCTGCAGAAGCATTTTTCCATATAGTGACGGCCTCTGCCAGGAACTCCGCGACTGTCTTAGGAGGGCTCTGCACGAGGCCAGCGAAGAGCTGCTCCTTGACTCTGCGCATAAAATGACGCAACTTTCTGTCCTCTGTCATTCTTGGATCAGCTGGTCTGAGGAGGCGTGTCATGTCTTTGACGTATGTAGTGACCATTTCGTTTGGCAACTTCACGCGGGCTTGGCTTGCTCGTTCCACTCGTTCGTGCCAATCAGCACTAATGTCAGTCTCCAGGATGCTGCGGCCAAAATTCGCAACACGACGTCAGCTGATCCTCGCGGTTTTGAAACCAGATACGCGCTCCGCCTGCAAGTAAAAGTAGTTTTGTCGGATCTTTCCATTGATTCAAGGCGTCCATGCACTGGAAGGTCGACCAACTAGTCTTCGACGTCTTCGAAAAGTGTGCTGCGGAACGTTTTCGGGACTCGTGGGCTTTCATGTGCGTAGCGGTTTCATGCCGTGTTCTCCATACCGCTTGGGGTGGTTTGAACAGAAGTGCTTGCCATACCTGTTCAAATGGTAGGAAGAGTACCGTCGGCTTAAGGAGGCAGCAGTGACGCGAACTCTAGGAATTTATCGTCAGATCTAGAGTATATTAGCGTTATTGGGGGATTCGGCGTCTAATCTAGGGATTTTTTTGAGGCCCTGGAAATGCCTGCTGTGAGCAAATACAATAGTTTGTTCTGCTTTCTAGTTCTCACTTAAAAGAGCATCAGTGTCCCCGGGGGAGGGGGGGAAGGAGGTGCGAGAGAGGGCGAAGGCAGTGATAACCGGCGTAATCGTCTGCCGCCCACTCAGATGAAAAACGAAACTTCCTCTTTGTGAGTGTTCAGCAGGGGCGCATGTGCAATGTTGGGTGCAGTGTGAATTAGAATTGCTTTTTAAAAGCGCCATTTTGATTGTTAGTGCCTGCAAAAACATGCTTGTTCACGCATGCCAGGTTCCTTCACCGTACAGTGTTGAAATCGTAAAGCAACTATTGCTCACACAACACGGACCACACAGAAAGAGTACACAGGACTAGCGCAGACTATCAGCTGACCTTTATTCATTGAGGAAAAACATATATATAGTCATGACACGCACCTCACAATCACTGCACATGAGCACAACGGCATTTTGTAATCTATTACATAAAAAATAAAAACTTCAACAAAAACAGTGTGCTATCACATCTTATTCATCATGTCAATTTCTTTGTCATTTAGTGCTATTCAAGGATGACTGACACATGTGTCTTGAAGTCTAGATATATGCCAAGCTTCCACAATCTCTCTTGTTGTCTGATTAGGATGAACATACAGAATATCAGTCTGACTACACAATGGACTACATGGATTCGATGAACATCGCGCACAATGTAAAGCCAAATGTGTCAGCTGCCTTCCCTTCAAATTCGCCAAGTGCTCTTTTAACCTAACGTTCACGCATCGACCAGTTTGCCCTACGTAACACTTGCCACATTTAAACGGGATCTTATACACTACATTTCTTTTGCACTTAATAACTTGGTGATCAGAACGCTTGGAACATTCATTACTGACACTAATAAATTTCTGTGTGGTCCGTGTTGCGTGCGCAATAGTTGCTTTACGATGTCAAACCAACTAGCCCGCCTGTCCGTTATAAAGTGTTGAAAAGTTGTGAGCTGGGCTTTCACGCACATTCCAACCTATGCATTATATAGCTGTGCCTGTCTTTGCGCAGTTGGCCAAAATGTTACCGTTCTCCTCCTTGTCAAGTGGTAACTTCTAGACCAGAACACCTTATGCAAGGTGGACCGCAGATAGTGAAAGGGTATGACCAAAAATACTTGGCCACATGGGAAACTGATGATAGCACAGAGCATTGCCGTGAACAAAGGGCCACTGTACGGGAAGTTGATGCAAAGGCAGCCATACCACCTAGCAGTAACACGAGACACCTGCCTTTCTATTGCAGGTCATACAACGCTCGTCGTCTTCCAGAAATCAACCGCCACCACGGAAAAGATCACGAATTTCTGACGGCTCTCCGAAGAGCGCACCGAATGTAGGCCTTTTATGTATAATTGCTCCATGGAAAATGTGGGAAACAGAGTGCCATATTGCTGCTAATGAGCTGATTTCTTCTACCAACAAACTTAAGAACGAGTGGGCCGAACGGAAAATTGCGTTTAGACTTTTTTACGTGTAAAGTAGCAGTATTAACGACATGAAAATTACAATCTACAGATTGTTTTGTACAGTTTAGGGATTTATTGAGGGTAAAAGCGGTATAGTGTAAAAGCGGTGATCTAGGTTGTCATCACTGGGAGGCAGTCTCCTGATTCTGCGGCTGGGTGGGTGCCCGGGAGTGCTGATTGGTACCGGGCTTCCAGTGCGGCTTCCTGGAGGGGTCTGCTACATGGTATCCGTGATGGATTTCCAGCACTTCCTCCAGTTTGTCACGAGCCTTCAGTGGTGCTCAAGGTTTTTACTGATTCGGACTAGCTTCGGCAAAAGCCGTTCGTCGGGTCCGGCCGTCAAGCGGAGAAGAACCGCGCGGCCTTCTTCGGCTAGCGCAAGTCTTGTCCTCGGCCCACTACGCGCAGGTGGCAATATGTACCAAAATAGTTATAGCGAAACAACAATGCCAATTCACTTTACGTTCCTGATGCATGCTTCGCACTTCCTTCATTCCCACTGCAAGTGCAACCTGCCATTTTCTTCTTTTTTTATTATGCCTAAGAGCGAGGATAGCTGGAGTTTCTGCCTCCTGTGAGACAGATTGCGGCACCCGATATAAATCAGTGCACTCCCATGCTCAGACCTATGAGGAGCCTCGGAAGTGACCCGCGGCTTTCTTTGTTTTTGGGTTCACGCCTACCAATGTGCTGTTGTTACAAATTTCACCATATAGTGGGCAAAATAAAGGCGTAGTTGAAGAAACGTCATTCGACCATTAAAAAAAGCACATATGTCTGCCGTTTTTCTTAGTTCGCCGAGCTGATTGATCTTTGCGGGACTTGCCGGCTAGGCTTCTTGCGGTCATAGCCGAGGTTGATCATCGGTGCGTTCGTCAGAAATGATAAGGCTCAGATATTCCGGTGAGCTCGGTGTACAGAGCTTTCCCCCGTTTAAGCTTCTAATCCATGAATGCCGCTGCTCATTGTCAAGAGGAAAACGATACAACTTTAAAAGTGCCGAGCCGCGAACTCTCCGCGTCTAGTCGAACACAGTTTCCTAATCGTGTAGTTGTTAACACAACGATCAAAACTGCCCACTTCTGGCGACGTTATATGTCGTCTGGCATCACGATAAAACGAAAGAATACGCCAAGTTAGCCCACAACACGCACAAATTGTTCGTCAGCTTCACACACCCAAGCACGAGCACGTGCGCTCCAAACCGCGTGGCACACAACAGGAGAGGAGGAAGGCGCAGGCGCGCGGGTTGTCAGAGCACTCCTCTTCGCCACGTGAAAACGGTCTACACAATGCACCTGTCAGATTCCTCCGCGCTTCTTACATCGTAAACTATCTCTGTATGCGCTATGCGTCGCTTTTTTGGGTTGCGATAATCTAGAGCGGGACTTGAAGGATCAACAGCTTTCTTGCATCGAAGCATCCTACGGTGGCTTTATTCGCATTTCACCATGGTCATTTCGCTCACGACTGCTCATCGCTAAACATATCAAGAGCTGTATGTTGCATAGTTTCCTACTAAAATGCTAGAGGGAAAACTGTGTCTATGGGAGGTTCAAACAAGGCGGTTGAGCCAGCATGGGAACGATGGGTATGGAATGGATTTGCCTAGTCTTCGTTGTTCTAGCTTCGTATCCCTTTCCGACTTCAAAAAATAGGTCGTTTACGGCAAAATATTGCACTAAAACGGAAGATTTTGGAATAAATATGCGCCTGCGCAGGTACTAGTAGCTTTTGCGCGGTTACAAAAATACGGAATGCTCTGAAATTCACCAATATTGTGCGATATGGCAAAGTGCCTCCTCTGCTTGTGCCCAGATTTAGCAGCATTTATGTAAGTTTAAGTTCGGGATGTTGTATTCGTACTTGAAATAGATATCTTTGCTCTTGTAAGCAACGTGCTGACATTTTCAAGTGTGTAAAAGGTAGATGTGTCTTCTAAATATAACAAACGGGCTTTCGCTCGCTTCTTTTAGTGCAGGGCAAGTGCTCCACTGTATTTTTACAAACTATATGCATGTGTCAAGCCCTTGCGCGAGGCCACAGCAGGAGCGCAGTATCACCCATCACTTGGTGGTTGGTTTCGTGAAAAAAACGTGGTGTAAACAACCGTGCCGTTAAACTTCAGTGGAAACTGCGCCTGAGCATTGAGCTGACTTTCCGAGCGTCGTCCGCAGGTGCGTCTCCCTATCGTCCACTGGGCGTCTGCCACGCACGATAACTGTGCGCCTGCTTGGCGCCTTCGGTCGGTGTTGAATTAATCAGACAGCGTAATTCAAATGCCGTAGTACAAGGAATACGAACAGCCTTTTCACAAAGGATGTCCGCCGTGAAAGCGACCTAGCTTACAGATTCTATCGCATCTGATACAAAAGAAAAAAATTACAGCATATCCACGGAGTGAATGTTTATGAGTGGGCGAAGCTCGGGAGGTTCATCGTAGATCGTGCCGAGTTCCGGATCAATTTAGTTAACGCGCACGCTACTCATCCTTATGGTTCCATTATGCACAAGTGAAATCTCCCACCGGCACTTCAACTTCATTGCAAGTCAAGATCCAGTGCATATATATATATATATATATATATATATATATATATATATATATATATATATATATATATATATATATATATATGGGTGGCCGGTGAACGGTTCTCCAACGCGAGCAGTCGGTATTTCTCAATCAGGAAATTCGCTAGGAGACGCTGCCTGCGCCAACGTTCTCTCTCGCGGGTGAGGGCGCGTTCTCCTTCTTTGCGAGCTGGCAGAGCGTTCATTTAAGAAAGAGCGTTTCCATAGTCAACGCGCGCCTTTCGCTCTCTCTCTCTTTCTGTCTCACTCTCTCTCACAAGACAGCAGATGGAAGAGTGAGAGAGAGAGGCACGCCGGTTACGCCTAACGCCTGACGCAGGACAATGTTAGACTACGAGGAGCTTCGCCCCTAAAAACAGCAAAACCGCATCGATAAGGTACGCGAGAGTCAGCTCAAATATTTCTAAAGTTAGGTATGGTACTGCTGCGAAATAATATGTGTATCCATCCGTCAACAAACACAACGAAACGCTGCATGGCACCTCATCATCGCAAACGACTTCGGTACATGCGGCACTCTGATGGTCTCTAGCAGTAAAGCGAGTAAAGCGTACACTACAGCCGCTGCCTTCGCGACGTAATGAAAAAGTGTTGTAACGTCACTCACGTCACTGAAGTTAAAAAACAGGAATAAATAAATCCACCAAAACATTTGAAGCCGCTCTCACGAAGACTAGACAAATCCATGTCATACCCATCATTCCTATGGCAGTTTCGTGACAGCAGCGCGTTTTCGCTGTAGTATTAGGGGAGAAGCTCCTCTTAGTCTAACCTTGTCAGGCGTCAGTCGTCAGGCGTAACCCGCGTGCCGGGAGGCACGCGCTCGCCCTCGGCGCGTGCCTGTCACTCTCTCTCTCCCGGCTCGTGCCTTCCGGCGCGTGCCTCTGCTGTCTTGTGAGAGAGAGAGAGAGAGACAGAGAGAGAGCGAAAGGCGCACGTTGGCTATGGAAACGCTCTTTCTTAGAGGAACGCTACCAGCTCGCAAAGAAGGAGAACGTGCCCTCACACGCGAGAGAAAACGTTGGCGCAGGCAGCGTCTCCTAGCGAGTTTCTTGATTGAGAGATACCGACTGCTCGCGTTGGAGAAGCGTTCACCGGCAACCCATGTATATATATATATATATATATATATATATATATATATATTCAAAAGAAGAGATTCGCACGATTAACAGAAAGAATATAAGTTTACTGACGTTGCGGCCGGTGGACCGGCCTTCATCAGAGTAAAAAGCTGTTGCAGAGCACCCTCCTTTTAAAGGTACAGGAAGGGGAGAGGGTGCGGGTACAAAGGCGTATTCTGTACACGGAATGGCTATGAAGTCTTCCTGGACAGAACACGTGGCCGGCTGCGGCGAGTCACGAGGCGACCCCGTAGCCTCTCAATTAACAGCAAGGCGGCACACTTGCGACCCCGAGAGATTCTACTACCTGTATGTAACGGAACTATAAAGCCACTCTACATTGCAAAAATGGCAATCACCACAGCAGAAATGACAGAAAAAGGATTAAAAAATTTAAAATAAAATAAAATAAAAGAATAAAAATATAAAAACAACGAAAAGCCCCCCCAAGGAACTGATTTATTGACAAACGGCAGAAATATCTTGTAATGAAAAAAATATATTAACCATGAAGGAAGAAAAATGGAAATAAAATGACAGATATATATATCAAAAAAGCTTAAGTGTGAAAGAACGCATTGTAGTTGTTTGAAATGGCTTCCTCATAATGACAATGCCCTAGACACTCGGGAAACATGTGAGTTTACCCGTGTTTTCATTAATGCCCGAGGTAGCGGCTTTGAACTTATAAATGAGGTAGGACTCACGAACCTCGCGGTCGTGGTGCGTCCGAAAGCCCGATTCCAGTATCATTGCCTTCAGGTCGCTAAATGAATGGCCGGGAAGGTGCACGTGCTTAAACAGGGGCAGATTCGAGGAATTTTTGGCGTGTGACTTGTGATTATTAAATCGTATTCGGAAAGGTGTTTCTGTCTGACCAATACATTGTTGATTACATTTAGTGCACTCAAGCAGGTAAACGACATTAGCCGTGTCACAAGTGAAGTTTCCTTTAATTTGTACAAAAAGTCGGACGCGGTGCTTGTTGCTTTTTTTGTAGTTCTAATGTATGGGCAGATCTGGCAACGTGGCTTACTGCACGGCCTGCATCCAGTGCCACGACGTGGATTTAAAGTTGATTTGGTTAATCAACTTATTAGGTTGGCCTAATATTCGACACTACCGACACTACCGAGTAATAGGCATTGGACCCCACCACCCCAGCAAGACAAATGCCTGGACTTGTATATAAAGGCCGTACAACATGATATTCTTGAGATCTACAAGCAACAAAGATCCTACCGTCACAATATTTCTCCGGAGGAAAAGAGGGCACTTGATAATCTGAGTAGCAAACAGGATGTAGTAATAAAACCAGCTGACAAAGGGGGTGCAATAGTCATAATGGATAAACAGGACTACGTGAAAGAAGCGACCCGCCAATTGTCTGACTCCTCATTTTATCAACAACTAACTGGTGACCCTACGGACAATTTTAAGAAAGAAATAAAAAACACAGTAGCATCACTTGTGCAAGATAAGAAAATAGAAGGCAAAATTTGAAACTCCCTCATTCCTCTCAGCCCAGTAGCTGGTAAATTCTATCTTCTACCTAAGATTCATAAAATCAACAACCCAGGCCGGCCTATTGTCTCTGGGGTGGGCACCGTCACTGAAGCCATTTCGCTATAAGTAGATAACCTCATTCGGCACATCCCACCTACTTATCCATCTTACATAAAAGACACTAACAATTTTCTTTCTGACATTATGGATCTTACAGTGCCTGCTAATTGTCTACTTGTAACCCTTGACGTCTCCTCTCTATACACTAATATTCCCCATGGTGATGGAATCAGAGCGGTTTTAAAAGCTTATGAAGTGTCGCAGATCGATAAATATGTTGACTGTTATACCCTCTGCACACTTCTGAAGTTGATTCTGGAGTTCAACAACTTTGAGTTCGATGGCACTCACTACGTGCAAGTGAGCGGAACGTCAATGGGAACGAGAATTGGCCCTAATTATGCCAATATCTTTATGGCAATACTCGAAGAAGAATTTCTGAGCTCTAGCAACTTAAAGGGGGTGCAATAGTCATAATAGTCATAATAGTACTATAAACGTTACATAGATGATATCTTTTTAATTTGGCATCACGGAGAAAACGATCTATTACAATTCATCACCGACTTCAATTCTGCTCATCCGACTATTTCTTTTTCTCATCAATACTCTAGGCAGAGCATAAACTTCTTGGATGTGACCGTGTCGCTTTCGAATAACAAGTTGGTTTGCAACCTTTATAGGAAACCAACGGATACTAATCAATACTTACATTTTCATAGTAGTCATGTCCGGCACTGCAAGACAGGCATCCCGTACAGTCAAGCACATCGATTTAAACGCATATGTTCAAAAAAAGAAGATTTCGATCATAACTGTGCACAAATGAAAAAGGTCCTCCTCAAACAGAAATACCCGGAAAAAATAATTGGCGATGCTATAACTCGCGCCGACATGCTTGACCGCGCTGAAATTCTCAAAAATCAGTCATCAAGCAGGGAACACAAGACCAACTTAATACTTACTTACTCTGCATCGCTGCCACAGGTGTCAGCTATTCTTAAAAAACATCATAATATTCTTAATCAAAGTGATCGCCTCAAACGCATATTCGTGGAACCGCCTCGTGTCGTGTACAGACGAAACACAAATTTACGCGACATCTTAACCAAATCAACTTTAAATCCACGTCGTGGCACTGGATGCAGGCCGTGCAGTAAGCCACGTTGCCAGGTCTGCCCATACATTAGAACTACAAGAAAAGCAACAAGCACCGCGTCCGACTTTTTTGTACAAATTAAAGGAAACTTCACTTGTGACACGGCTAATGTCGTTTACCTGCTTGAGTGCACTAAATGTAATCAACAATGTATTGGTCAGACAGAAACACCTTTCCGAATACGATTTAATAATCACAAGTCACACGCCAAAAATTCCTTGAATCTGCCCCTGTTTAAGCACGTGCACCTTCCCGGCCATTCATTTAGCGACCTGAAGGCAATGATACTGGAATCGGGCTTTCGGACGCACCACGACCGCGAGGTTCGTGAGTCCTACCTCATTTATAAGTTCAAAGCCGCTACCTCGGGCATTAATGAAAACACGGGTAAACTCACATGTTTCCCGAGTGTCTAGGGCATTGTCATTATGAGGAAGCCATTTCAAACAACTACAATGCGTTCTTTCACACTTAAGCTTTTTTGATATATATATCTGTCATTTTATTTCCATTTTTCTTCCTTCATGGTTAATATATTTTTTTCATTACAAGATATTTCTGCCGTTTGTCAATAAATCAGTTCCTTGGGGGGGCTTTTCGTTGTTTTTTTATTTTTATTCTTTTATTTTATTTTATTTTAAGATTTTTAATCCTTTTTCTGTCATTTCTGCTGTGGTGATTGCCATTTTTGCAATGTAGAGTGGCTTTATAGTTCCGTTACATACAGGTAGTAGAATCTCTCGGGGTCGCAAGTGTGCCGCCTTGCTGTTAATTGAGAGGCTACGGGGTCGCCTCGTGACTCGCCGCAGCCGGCCACGTGTTCTGTCCAGGAAGACTTCATAGCCATTCCGTGTACAGAATACGCCTTTGTACCCGCACCCTCTCCCCTTCCTGTACCTTTAAAAGGAGGGTGCTCTGCAACAGCTTTTTACTCTGATGAAGGCCGGTCCACCGGCCGCAACGTCAGTAAACTTATATTCTTTTTGTTAATCGTGTGAATCTCTTCTTTTGAAAATATTTATTCGGGCTCACGGATATCTTCTTTCTGAACTATATATATATATATATATATATATATATATATATATATATATATATATATATATATATATTGTGACAATGCAGTCACCACGGGGTATTTATTAGGCCTGGATGATGCGGCGAACCGGCCGAGCCCAAAGCATAGAAGAGATGCGAGGTGACAACCCACAATCGATGAAGAAGAAACCCATGTGATGATGATTATGTACAGATGACGAAGAGTAGCGCATTAAGTGCCCACACTAATTTCCCCGGCGCGAGAGCGGCCAGCCTGGCCGCAGCTTAAAGGGACGGAGGCCGTCTTGCGAAAGGCTTCATGCGGGAAACATGAACGATCTCTGTAGAACGGCAGCGACGGTCAGTTGGAGCAACAACGGGTGTCACACGATAGTTTACAGGAGACGTCTGGGCCAACACGGTGTAGGGGCCGATGAAACGAAATTGAAACTTGTCGCACAATCCAGGAATGCGGATTGGTGTCCTGAGGAGCACTTCGTCGCCTGGGCGGAAAAATACCATGCGACGACTGGCGTCATAGCAATTCTTACGATCCTGTTGACTCGCTTCGGTGTTGATGCGGGCGAGCTGGCGAGAACGCTGGAGACGGGAGATGTATTCCTCACAGGAGGACGAAGGGGCTTTGATGGGCCCAGCGAAGAAAGATGCGTCAAGGAAGAATGAGGGCGAGCGGCCGTAGACAAGATAGAAGGGCGAGTAACCGGTTGTGCGTTGGACGGCGGTGTTGTACGCGAAAGTCACGAACGGTAAAAGGGCGTCCCAATTCTTGTGGTCCGGTCGTATGTACATGCTTATCATGTCGGAAAGCGTTCGATGAAATCGTTCGGTTAAGCCATTGGTCTGCGGATGGTAGCTGGATGTTGTCTTGTGTGTGGTTCCAGATTCTCTGAGGACTTCCTCTACGAGTTGCGACAGGAATGCTTTTCCGCGGTCGCTCAGGATGACGCGAGGACCACCGTGGCGCAGAATTATGGCGTGGAGTATAAATTCAGCGACCTCGGATGCGGAGGCGGAACTCACGCACGCTGTTTCGGCATAGCGTGTCAAGTGGTCGACGGCTGTGACAATCCATCGTTGACCATTGACGGTGACCGGAAGAGGACCGTACAGATCAACACCGACGACTTCGAATGGTTGAGAGGGGCAAGGTAGTGGCTGAAGCTGTCCGCTCGGAGCAGATGTAGGGAACTTTCGATGTTGGCAGAGTGTGCAGGAAGCGACATACCGCGCCACACTATTAGATAAGCCAGGCCAGTAGAACTGAGCTTTGATGCGGTCGTACGTTTTCTGCACACCAAGGTGACCAGCAGTCATGTCGTCGTGAGCGGCTCTCAGAATGTGGGCCCGAAGAGAGCGAGGCAGAACAGGGACCCAGCGTTGACCGTCTGGGTGGTAGACATGGCGGTATAGAACGCTGTCATCGAGCTTAAACTTTTCCAACTGTCGACGAAGGCGGGCGTTAGGAGGAAGGGAAGCTCCTTGAAGACGATCTATGATGCGTCGACAATAAGCGTCCGAAAGTTGATAAGAACTAAATGGCTGGTGGTTGTCCGGGGGCACGGGATCTAGCGACGCTAAGGACGAAGGACACGAGGTCGGAGTATTCGAGGGCGTGTCACGGAAGTGATCCGAATGGGCACTGTATGGTGTAGTAGGCAGCGGACAGCGAGAGAGCGCGTCTGCGTCCATATGTTTTCTGCCGCTTTTATACACAATCGTGAAGTCGTATTCTTGCAGGCGAAGAATCCAACGACCGAGGCGTCCGGACAAGTTCTTGAGCGTCGAGAGCCAGCACAAAGCATGATGGTCCGTGACGATTGTAAAATGGCGGCCGTGAAGGTAAGGTCTGAACTTCTGGAGTGACCAAACGACAGCTAGGCATTCCTGTTCAGTGATAGTATAATTTTTCTCGGCATTCGTCAGTACGCGGCTTGCGTATGCGACGACCCTTTCAGGTGAAGACTCGTCGCGCTGTAAGATAATACCACCAATGCCGTGACCGCTTGCGTCTGTATGCAAGAGTGTAGGTGCGGCTTCGTCGAAGTGTCGAAGTACTGGTTCAGACGTAAGTGCGCGCTTAAGATGTGTGAACGCCGATTCACATTCTGGAGACCAGGAGAAGGGTACACGAGCAGCAAGTAACTTGTGCAAAGGTGCAGCGATGGAGGCGAAGTCTCGGATGAATCTCCGAAAATAAGATGCGAGACCCAAGAAACTTCGCAAATCTTTGGCCTTTTCAGGACGAGGGAAATGCACAACTGCCGAAACCTTCTCAGGATCAGGACGAATTCCATCCTTGCTCACAACGTGGCCCAACACCTTGATGCTCTTGCTGGCAAAACGGCACTTTTTGGTGTTCAGCTGGAGGCCGGCGTTGGCGAGACACGTAAGAACTTCGTCCAGACGTTGCAAGTGCTGCAAGAACGTTGATGAAAAAATAACAATATCGTCCAAATAGCACAAGCAAGTCTTCCATTTCAGCCCACGGAGAACGGTATCGATCATGCGTTCGAAAGTTGCGGGAGCATTACAGAGGCCGAATGGCATGACGTTGAATTCGTAGAGGCCATCTGGCGTAGAAAAGGCCGTTTTTTCTTTATCATCCTCGTGCATGGGTATCTGCCAGTAACGCGACCGTAAATCAAGACTTGAGAAGTACTCGGCACCCTGCAGGGAATCCAAGGCATCATCAATTCGTGGCATCGGGTACACATCCTTGCGCGTTATCTTGTTGAGTGCGCGGTAATCCACGCAAAAGCGCACAGAGCCGTCTTTTTTCCGTACAAGAACAACAGGAGATGACCAAGGACTGGTAGATGGACGTATTATATTTCGTTGTAACATGTCGGCGACGTTCTCTTCGATGACTTTTCGCTCTGCAAGCGATACGCGATACGGTCGGCGACGCACGATGGATCCGCTGTCTGTCTCTATCCGATGCGTGGTGATGGGAGTCTGCCCCAATGAAGCCGAGTGCACGTCAAACAACGACTTATGTTTTTGCAGTAGAGCTAGTAACTGCTCTGACTCTGAAGGCGTCAGGTCTGAGCTAATGGCAGCGGAAAGAGCAGAGGGAGGGGCGGAAGTTGCAACAGAAGGAGCTGCAGATGAAGCTGTCTCGAGGGAAACGACGGAGAGAGAATCGGATCCACTGGTGCAAGCGCCTTTAGTAGCGCCTTTAGGAATAAGCACCTTTTTTGATGTCGGATTGGTCACGCTGAGATGTGCTGAGCCATTGGCAAACCGAACTAGGCCCGTGGCGAAAACAATGCCTCTTGCTAGCCAGCGTGCAGATGGAAGAGCGAGCACGTCACCTGTGTCAATGACATCAGACGTGATGGCTACAATCCGCTGAAGGCCAGGAGGTATCTCGATGTCGGCTTCCGCAAGCAAGCGAAGAGGTGCGTCATTTTCAGAGTCCTGCGCATAAAGCGAATTGGTGGTTTCGTCCATATGAAGAACACGTTCCCGGCAGCAGATGTAAGCAGATGCTGCAGAAAGAAAATCCCAGCCTAATATGAGCTTCTGCGCGCACGAACGTAGCACTGCGAATTGTATGTGATGCAGGATGCCATCGATGTAAACACGAGCGGTGCACATGGCGGAAGGTGTAATGGCGTCCCCTTGAGCAGAAAATAGTGTAGGGCCATCGTAGGGGGTCGTAACTTTCCGCAGACGTGAACACAAATCGCGACGTATAATTGATACACAAGCACCTGTGTCAACCAAAGCTTGCACATGAACACCTTCCACTATAACCATAATCATATTACACGGACATGCTGGAGGAATTTCTGTCTTTTCGTGCGATGCAGCTTTTCCTCCAAAAGCTGCGCATGTCAGTTTTCCTGGCGGCGATCAGCGAAATGAGAGGCTGGTCGCAGGGGCGACGTAGAACGACGCAGTGGCGACGGTGAGCGGCGTCTGCTGGGACGGTAGTCGGGAGTCGTGTCACACGTTGCACTTGGCGACGCAGAGCGGGTGGGAGGCAATGGATATGGACGGCGTTGGAACGGGCCGCCCACAGAAAACTCGTCCCGTTCTGATACGTCGTATCCGCGGCGCTCGTTTTGCTGACGCTTACGGCAGAAGCGTGCAATATGGCCACGATATCCACAGTAGTAGCAGATTGGACGAGTCTGTCGCCATTGCGGATAAGGCCGAGCGCTAGGCGCGGCAGGTGAGATGGCAGCCAGGTGCGCGGGCGTCGGTTGCGGAGGCATTGGTTGTACTATGACTGGTGGCACTGCAGCAACCTGCGCATATGTTGACGGGGGCCTCGGGTTTATGGGCTCCGCGTAAGCAGCCCCAGCCACGGACGCCAATTCCTCCTTTACGACCTCTCGCAAGGAGGCACTGGAAGGGTGTTGAGGAAGTGGACTAACTGCGAAGCCGAGGGACTGCAGCTCCTCGCGTATGATCGTGCGGATCATCGTACGTAGTGACGGGTCTGTGTTGGATATGTTGTCGGTTGTGTCCGAGTGCAAACGTGTGGACTCAAGTTCGTCCAGGCGCTGGCAGGTGACGACGATATCGGCAACGGTGTCAGGGTTCTTGATGGCCAACGCATAGAATGCAACAGACGCTATGCCCTTGAGAATGTGTCTAACTTTGTCAGCCTCGGTCATGGTGGCATTGACGCGTCGACAAAGGGCGAGGACATCCTCAATGTACGACGTGTACGACTCTCCATGTTGCTGTTTACGAGTGTCAAGCGTCTTCTTCGCAAGGGCGGATCGAACGGCCGGTGTCCCGAAAACTTGTCGAAGCTTCTGCTTGAAACACTCCCAGTCGGCAAAGTCAATCTCGTGGTTGAAAAACCAGGTTTTGGCCACTACCGTTAAGTAAAAAGAGACGTGGTGTAGCTTGAGTGGCTCGTTCCAGTGGTTGGTTGAACTGACACGGTCGTAGTGGTCAAGCCAATCCTCCACGTCCTCTCCGCGGAGGCCAGCGAACAGGTGGGGGTCCCGCTGGTGGCCGTTGACAATTAAATAGGGAAGGGGTGCGGCAGTCGGGGCCGAGAGGGCCGATGTAGAAGGATTGGGCGGTGCGTCCTGCGACATCACGGCGGACAGCTGGCACAATCGGCGACCGGATCTGAGCTCCAGGAGGTAGATCGGCGTGGCAGATGACCGAGGACCGAACAGCACTCTCCACCACTTGTGACAATGCAGTCACCACGGGGTATTTATTAGGCCTGGATGATGCGGCGAACCGGCCGAGCCCAAAGCATAGAAGAGATGCGAGGTGACAACCCACAATCGATGAAGAAGAAACCCATGTGATGATGATTATGTACAGATGACGAAGAGTAGCGCATTAAGTGCCCACAATATATATATATATATATATATATATATATATATATATATATATATATATATACTCTGGATCTTGACTTGCAATGAAGTGCCGGTTGGAGATTTCACTTGTGCAAAGTTGAACCATGAGGATTCGTAGCGTGCGCGTTAACTAACTTAATCCGGAACTCGCACGATCTACGATGAACCTTCCGAGCTTCGCCCACTCATCATCATTCACTCCTTCGATATGCTGTAATTTTTTTAGTAGGAAACTCTATGGTACATTGTAACGTTCGTGTTTCCAGGCGCCTCTTTCATAAACATCAGTTTGCCCGTTTAGATGGTGCGGGCGAAATAGCAGAAAACCTGTCTTCGCTGCAGCAGAAAAACGCTCTCGGTTATCGCATATTAACCTATCCTCTATCGCAGGCACACCACCAGCAAACGTCGCGTCCCGTTGTCATGAGAGGTTCGAGAAGAGATATCTAGGCTGGGAACACGAGCGTTCCTCTAGAACCTACGAGGCTGTTTGTGCGTTCCAGACGGCACATTATATACAGAAGACGCACAATGCACACACACACATGCGCTTAGCAGAGCAGATAAACAGGGCAACAAAACAAACTTAGCGTCCCTACTAACAGTAGAACGTCTTAACCGACACAGGCTCATCCTATGGCGGGACGGGCGACTGGAGGGAGCCAGAGCACTGTCCCCTGGCGACGAGCGGGCAGGAGGGCGCTGACCCTTCATGAATGCTGCTGGAGCCACAGCAGCCTTGCAGAAGGAGACTTGAAGTGAAGAGCACCCAGGCGGCCACGTGAAGCCCGAGGCTTCAACTCGTAGACCTCTGGAAGAGATTCTGGACACTCGGGCTGCAGTCCGAGTGTCGAGAAACGCTGCAGTCCGTCTGCCATGGCTTCTTTTCCGCTTTGAAATGTTCCTCCGCTCGCGCAACCTTGCGCGTGCTGCAGCCTCATGGTCGTTGTCGTCGGCGTCCTTGGCAGCTCATCTATGGCACCGAGCACAAGCCCATACTTTTGCGCGCAAATGACACCCGTCAACATCGAGCGTGACAGCATACCATGGCAATCAGGGGGTTTCAGAGTGCCACCCCGCGCATATAGGCACAACTTAACAAAAAAGTACTTCTTACGACAAAAGCCGTGAGGCGCCGCATAGAGAGTACTCTCCCCCTCCGATTGTGAAGCAGCTGGGCGCCAGTACTAGCCAACGGAAAGTGTAGGAAAGAGTCGACGGTTAGGGTGGGGAACGGCCGGATCGGACGAATCCGACTGGCATTAAAAAAAATAGAGGGGCTGACCAGGCGACGATAGCACTCCAATTGCAAACTATTGGGACTTTGTCAAGTCCGATTCTTTGGTTCGTCCATGTCTTAATGGTGAGCTGCCTGTTACGACATCCATATTTAGGCTAGCTTCGGGTTCAATACTGGGATGCCAGTACTCCTTTAACCCTTTAATCGAGTGTAAACACAACGCAAACACAGGCACTTGCATCTCAACGTTTCACAGGTGCAACCTGCTCACAAGGTTGCGCAGAAAAGAGTGCAGTACATCCACTTACGTATGTGGTCATCAGAGTGTTTCGGAAGTACTCGGTTTTGTTTGCTGATCCCGGTATCATCGGCTCGATGCCGCTAAGGAAATGTTTCAAATATTTTCTATACATATCAACCAGGCCCGTCACCTGCACCAAGTAAGAAATGTAGTCGTCAGTTCCACTGCTGCAAAAAACAAAAAAACAAAACAAAAAGCAGGCCCTTCAACAAGAAAAAGGCTTGCCAATTGATGTGCGTGTGAATGTGATAAAAAAAGGAAATAATGTGGCTGATCCTGTGTCAAAGGAATCGTTATAATCCGAAAGTAAAATGTCTCTTGGCATAGGCAGGTGAATGTTTCTTCTTATATCAAGGCGAAATTGCCCATTGCTGTTGGTGTTTAGCTGGTACGGCACCGTTTGACGTGGATGAGCGCACGTTCTCACATCGCCTAAATAACATCAAGAGCGAACCATTTGTCGTAACTGAAGTAGCTTACCTAATAACTGGGTGCAGTCTGTAGTAAATGCTGCACGACAAAGGTGTCATTCATTATGTCACGTGACACACAAGTGATATGGCAGCAGAGACCGCACTTTCAGGTTGACGAGCACTTCTAGCCAAGCAACATGGCTCCGATTAGGGCGCGCGCTGACCCCCCAAAAATTACACCATCTTCCGCTCAAGAGGACCTTAAGGGGATGCGAAGCAGCATGGGGGGCCCTTACGGAAATGCCATATATGCCATATATGTGTCAGATATGCTTTATATATGGCCACATACTGATATATAAGCGCTCATAGCAGGCAATTTACTTCCAAATAAGGGACAATATAAGGTCATATACAGCCTGCTATCAGCGTATATGGAGCCTGATATCAGCGTATATGCCATATATGGGTGCTATCTACTGCCATATGTGGCTTTATATTGCGATTTTTATGATATATACTGTAGCAGTATACTTCCATATACGACGAAAATGGGCCGTAAATGGCTTTATATATATGATGAACTGAAGCATTGCATACAAGGAGGACACAAGAATGAACACGAAATGACAAACGGAGCGCAAACTAACAACGCTTTATTGGCAGGAAATGTGGCCATATTTATACCACAGCTAAACACTTATCGCGTATTATAAAGCAAAACAAGATCTTACATCACATGTGTAGTGCCACCCAGATATGCTACTTCTTTAGGTGATAAAGAGATCGAAGACATTCTGATGCATTTGTATTTAAGGCACGAGATCTCGTGGGCTTCACTGATTAGGCGCATTGTTTCATTCCTGTATTTTGCAATTCTTGAATTCTGCTCTTGCAATTCCGGCCATTCTTGAAACTTTGCATGCCTGACGCGCACATTTGAGTGCCTTCTGGAATTTGAGAGATAGTGCGAGAACGCGCTATGACATGTGCATAAAAGCCGACGCATTGCACCGCTAGTGAGTCTTTCCGTCTACGGACGACTGTTCACGCCCCTATTGCTCTGCATTGTCATTGGCTTTGTTTTGCTGGGCTGAGGTTTGCCCAATATCGGCTCACATCGCTTGAGTCCTGCGTGCTTCGTCTCGAGTGCTGCGTGCGTCACGACCAGGTGTAGGTGCTTCTCGGTCCGTGAACCGCACGCCCCTGTCCAACCGTGAGCCAAACCTACACCGCCAGGAGAACGAATCCAACGCAGTCCTTCGAGCTAGCCACAGACAGCAAGGACTCCCGACAGAATACCAGCGCTTCCCGAATAGAGCAAGAAAAGGGCTACAAAGCAACCAGCATCCACGATGACGGAAGCAATATCTCTGGTAACCGCGGTCATGCACATACCCAAAAGATATCCATGCATCTCCACGAAGTGAATCATGAGGAGCGGGCAAAGCACTGGGGACCGTTATTACCGTAAATCACCCAGGCCCTTGCCCACTCGCGCATGTAAATGGGTGAAAACGCGTGTGTACAGTACATGGAATGTTTTATTTGTCATAACTCGCATGTCGCGTTGAGTTCTGGATTCCCTCTCCCCTTCATTATTGCAGCTTTCTCGTCCTTAAAGCTAAAGAATTTTCAATCGGATCTAGCCTGAACTTGGCAAATACGAGGTCTATGCATGTTCACCTGGTGGTTGTCGGTTGTTTCCTGTCATTCGAAATGCATCGTAGAGCGTATGGAGACGTCATATACTGCACAAGGCGGCCGATGTCCGTGAAATCTATGTTGAAGTCTCCGACCAGTACGAGGGGGTTGTTCTCGTACTTTGTTTCGTAATCGCGCATGGCTAGATATACTTTTCTACGTTGCCTCGGTAGAGATTCTAGGCCAAGTAGACTGTCATTCCCATGGTTCCGTCGGATTGTAGCGCGTTCGCCGTTGTGAGATTGGCTCGTTTTTCGTAGATAGAGATTCCCCACGGTCTCTGGCAATTTCACGTACATCCCAACACCAACCGCCGGTCGCTCTACTTCGTCTGTAAAGACGACGGGGAAGGAATCCTTGACGTGCGGTCTTTTCGTGTTCCACGTTTCGGTAAAGCAAAGGACGCCTGCTTTACCGCAGCGCCCTCTCGTGTATTTTCACTTCAGCGTACATTGTGCTGTCATGTCTTTTAAATGTCGCTTATAGTTTCGATTTTACACGATTCTGTGCCTAAGAATGGTACTGGGTTCCTGGAACTGAGTTCCTCTACATATACACTGTTTGTTTGCACTATACCTCCTGGATCGGCCTGCAAATGCACACACACACTGCACGGCCTCCAGGATGGTCCCACGTGGGCCGGTCCGACACCCACACACCCATGTTGTTCGCTATTGCAGTATTGCTATGGACCTAGGTGCCGTGACCGACTGACAACGCGGATGGACAAGCCTCACCCCTAAGGAGCTTCGCCCTAAAAGCCACCTACCTTTCGCGGATCGTCATACGAGGACCCGGAAAGCCTGCTCGAAATCCACGACCGCGTCACAGCCCTTATCAAGTGGGACCCCGACGATAAGTTGCGCCACGTATATTTCTCCCTGAAAGACGCCGCAAGGACATGGTTCGAGAAGAGTGAGTCAATGCTTCGAACCTAGGACGACTTCCCCGCTCTGTTCCTGCAAACCTTTGCGAGCGTCGTGCGGAAGGAAAGAGCTCCGCCACTGCCTAAAACTCGGGTGCAGCTCCCCAACGAAAACGTAACGACCTTTACGGAGGAGATGACGCGACTTTTCCGCCACACCGATGCCGTCATGCCTGGGGACAATAAGGTTCGCCTGCTTATCTGAGGAGTGAAGCAGGAGCTCTTCGCCGGACTAATCAGAAACCCGCCAAAAACGGTTCAAGAGTTCCTCTCCGAGGCTACGTTCATTGAGAAGACCATCGAAATGCGCACCCGGCAATGCTGTCACGTGGTTGTGACACATGCAGCACTTGAGACGAAGCACGCAAGACTCAAGCTGATGTCAGGTGAACTGTTTATTGGGCGAACTTGTGCCCAGCAAAACAAGGCCAATCACAATACTCAGCAACAGCGGCGTGAACAGTCGTCGGTCGACGGAAAGACTGACAGACGGCGTAACGCGCCGGCTTTTATACCCGCGTCATACCACGTTCTCGCATTATCTCTGGAATTCCAGAAGTTGCTGAAATGTGCGCGTCAAGCATGCAAAGTTTCAACAATGGTCGACACGGTTCTGGAAGTGGCATGCAAGATAAACGCGGCCTGCGTTGTGTGTAACCGAAAGTGATAACAGCGCTTCCCGCTAACAATAAAAATGAGCGCTCGTGTCACTGGGAAGCGATAATGGCTTTCCACTTACATCAAAACAACCGCACGTGTCAGTATCAACTCGTGTATGAGACGTGCACTTTCAGCCAAAGTTAAAATGATACTGTATAACTCACTAGAACTTTCAATTTTACCATATTGCAACACCGCCAGGTGTACGACTGGCGTCACCAATCTGTCTAAAGCACACTTACTCAAGAAAAAGGCTCTCCGTTGCATCGCGAATGTACCATATTGGTCTCACAGTGCTGGCCTTTCTATGAAATATATTTTGCCGGTGTTTTCATTATACAACTATAGATTGCTTTTATATTACAAAGACGTCTTAAAGAATAACCATAATGTAAATATTTTATTTATTTCTTTAAACTTATTGATTTGAGTAGCTTGAGGGCCCGAGGGCATTTTAAAAGGGGGTGGGTACAATATATACAAAATTCATAAAATACAAAAAATTATAGGGGTAATACAAGAAAAATAATACAATGATACAAGAAAATGATAAATTATACAAGAAAATGATAGGGGTAACACTAAGAGATAAAAAACGAGCGGAATGGATCAGAGAACAGACAGGAGTAGCCCATATTATCATATCAATTAAAAGAAAGAAGTGGACCTCGGCAGGACATGTCATGAGGAGGAAGGATAATAGATGGATGGTAAGAGCGATGGAATGGATACCAAGACAGGGAAAACGCAACAGAGGTAGGCAAAAGGTTAGATGGAGCGATGAAATTAAAAAGTTTGCGGGCATAAAGTGGAACCAACTCGCTCAGGATAGGGTGGATTGGAAATCGTTTGGAGAGGCCTTCGTCCTGCAGTGGACCTAAACAGCCTGATGATGATGATGATGATGATGAGAACACAAAATTACTAAATGAAGCTGCTAAGAGTATACAATGCTTTCAACAGCAACCCTAAAAGCGGTGTGTCACGGAATGACATTGCCTAGTGGTGGAATATAGCTAAGGTTGACCGTAATGCCCGCACGTGCAATTTTAGAAGCGCTTCGACCCGCTCCAAAGACGTCAGAAGGAATCGGCCTCTTTCGGAGAAAACAAGGAAGAGATAGGTTTCTGAGCTGAAAGCTCTGACTTGGTGCGTTCCCACGCGAGCCCCCCGGCGCGGTTCTTGAAAACCCCGAACGCAGTGCTTCGGACCAACAATGCAGGGCAAGACAGCAGGGCAGCCGTTTGACGTGCATTCACCACGTGCACGCAGTATGCTATTGGGCATACTGTAGGCCACCTGTAGACACCTGTAAAGACCCTGTAGTCGTCCCCCCTCCGGGGGACGACTACAGGTGTCTTTGTTGCGACCGGCGGAGAAGGCGCCCCCGCCACTCGGACAATAATGACCCTGTCAATCAAGCGAGTTGAATGAAGATACCGGCTCGGCGACCACGAGAAGGGTTGGTCATCGCTCTCTCCCTGTCGGAAAAAAACAGATGCTGGGCATGCTGGAAAACACTATAGTGGATTAATGTAGTGGGTGGTGCTGGGTGATGCCGGGTGTTGGGTGTGTTGGGCAAGATGGGTGGATGGTGGGTGTTGGGCATGTTGGGTGGTGGTGGGTGTAGGCGGGCAAGCTGGGTGTAGGCGGGCAAGCTGGGTGGCTGGCCAGCGGTAGAGGCAGAGAGCCACGGGCTTCTTGGATGGACATAATTAGGAATTCTACTTTTGCTCATGCAGGTACATTAGCAAACTTACATTGATGGCTGAAATAAACCACATAAATCAAGCACAAGGAAGACATTGTGGCCCACACATTTTGTTCTAAATATGTTAAAAGGCCAAGCAGGCATTTCAGTGCCTTTCTTACAAAAAGCAGTGGATAATTTGGCTAATAAAATTAATTTATTTTGCCTTGAGACATTCTTTTTTTGAGTCACCCGGACTTTCTTTGCTGTGCTGCTTCGGTGAAAAAGCTCCGTAAGTACCGCCTTATGGCGGCAATGCGGATATCCTTTGGCGGACCTTCACGTGAAGTTCCACATATTTCTCCAGGCAACCTGCAAAATATTAAAAGAGCCACATCAAGCCAAAAAGGAACAGCACTTGAGAAGAACAATCACTGTACTGTCTGAAGTGATACTATCATTTTTTTCATATTAGTAAACTGACATCCCAACTAAACAGCATGTGCGCTGCAATCAGTATGTGTAGCAATACGCAGGTTGAATGTGTGCAGCATGATTCACTTACTTTTAACCATATCCACCTTTTCTGGTGTTGCTGGAAGTTTTTCAATGCCTGTAGAAAGGCTGCGGCACGCCTGGCCCGTCAAGCTGCGAATTGGCAGCTTCAGCAGCGGGCCAGAAGTACCGTGCTTCAAGGCAACATTGTCCATCGGTATTGTCCTTCATGCCTAATTTGACCTGCACGAAAATATTTATGAAAGTATTAACTCTTTTGGAACAATACGGCCACACAGTGCACTCAAAGGTGTGTAGACAAGAATTATAATGCAAAGCTTCGCTACCCATAGGTGTAAAACAATCAGCAGCAAAGTAAAACACAGAAATTCACACGCAAAAGTAAATTTCAGGAGGATTTTTATGTGTGCAAACCAGCTCCTCTGCCATCTGCCATTTATATAACAGGAATTCATTACTCTGCTACATCAGCAGCACTGCCCCAAATTAAAGGACTGCTGTCATCATGTGGCCCCAGGAGACAAATGTTGGCATCAACCCTGATGCAAGGACTTCCATTGATAAACACTACATTTTCGTTACATTTACTGCTCCACAGGGATGATAGTGATATTAACTAAATTTTTCACCTATGTAGACATGCGCAAAAAGAACTCCCAACCATTCACAAGAGATTATTTCTACATGTTTCATCAAACTAAAAGAAATGAAAATTAATGGTAGTTATCTCTCAATAACAGAAAAATCTGAGCTTTTCGCATGAAACTATAAGCTCGATAAGTTGTATGTAATGTCACCTGGCCATCAACTACTCTCTCCAGCACTGCAAGATCAGCTGCAGGCGCTTCCCCTACTGCCACTGGCACCTGGTGAACTACAGTCCGTGCGTGGCTTGGGACAGGGTACATCATTGTTTGTTCCTTCATAGCATGTTTGAAGCCACTGACATTGCTGCTTACAGGACCCTACCTATTCAACGCTTTGTAATCACAAGCACCGTAAGAGATCAGTCATCTCGATGAATCACAACAGTATTATCTGCAATAAAAACGTGATAATATACAGAAATGTTCCTGACATTAAGCGAACCATGCTTTCATACAGTAACACTGAAGCTACCAAGAGTTATCAAGCCATCAAATACAGCTATCAATGAGCAACCAGGCAACATCGCACCCACACACAAATCTCACAACTGCACATCTGCACAGTGCACCTAGAAAAACATTTAGTATGCTTTCTTTCAGCAATTGGTCAACACACATACTAAAACAAGAGACCTGCACAGGAAGAATGGAAAAACATGCTATAGGTTGGGAAGCAACTACAAAGATGACAATATCAATGCTCATATTCCAACAGTGTTTAAGTACACACACCGTATAGACGGCTACCAGACAGCCCAAATTTTTCCCCGTTAGTGAATACTTTCACATATGCCACATGGTATGAACTATGAACAAGCAGGCACATGTATCACTTAACAAAAGATACTTCACTTCATGTGTAGAACCACCAGAAATTTAAACAATATTAGGCACTTCACTCTGTTGACAGAATCAGAAATGTACTACCAGCTCCAATATAAGCGACACTTCTAAAGTAATTTAACAAACAGCTCACTCCAGGTAGTGCCTAATGCAGGCTACAAACAAAAAAAAATGTTAGAAAAAGAGGGCCCAGTTACATCCGCACCTAATTTAAATTGTGAGATGTCTTTGTCAACATTCCATGGCTGTAAAACCTGTCTTCACCGATAAACACATTAACGAATGCGGATAATTACATACTTTAGCCCAATTTTCCCTTTACACACTTCTCACTGGCATGTGCAGATTTTTGTGCATTCATCACATGCTAGCAGCACCCTAAATGGTGTGATATTACTGCTGCAAACAACTGCGATCCAAACTCATTATGCAAGTATAATTATGTTAGCTACCAATGAAAAAGGGTGAAACAGAGGAAGTTCGAACACATGAGAGTACTAATAGAAATTAATTGCAACAGCCGACATATGTGAACCTGCAAACAGCAATAACATATGACTGAAGTTTTTCTTTTCTTTTTTTTTTTTTGAAGGGCGTTTTTTATAGCTAGCCAGCTCAAGAGCTATGTATTGTTAAGTGAAGATAGCATTCACTACCCCATACCTCTGTAATTCTTCACATTTGTCACAGATTGGAATGAAATATAATGAATATATGTCAATGAAAGTTTCTCCGAAGTAAATTTGTCCTGTATTAAAGTTGTTTGGTTCATGAAAGGATGACAAATGGAATTATAACAACAGCAAGCCTGAGATGGTCGGATGAATTCATAATGAAATAAGGCAAGGCAAGCAAGCATGGATGCACGAGAGCTAGACAACACAAACACCAAAGAAAAGGACAGCACAAAAATTATCTGCAGATGCCTCACATTAAAAATGCCAGCACTTTGAAAAAACTGCAGTCTACACCCGGCCCTTCCTTAAGTGATCCAAGTGCTTCCAAATAGTTTCTGAATGAAGCCACTGACTTATCATCCAGAAGCTGTTTGCAAACACTTGACTCCTTCCAGACAGGCCGAGATGCATATTGCAGTTTTTCAAATTTCTGGAAAGTAGAATGGAAAGGCATGTGCGGTTAAGTGTTGTGCCATCTTCTTTTATATTTTTTTTTCGTCAGCATTTGTGTTGTCTACTTCTCATGGTCAGTGTTCACCTGCCTTACTTAGTCCTGAATTCATACAGACTAGATCAGCTTTTTGTTGCTATAATTCCATTCGTCTTGCCTTCGGGAAGCAAGAATTCAGGAAGATTTATTTCAGAGAAACTTTCATTGCAGATATTCAATATATTTCATTTGTATCAGTGAGAAATGTGAAGAATTGCAGAGGTAAGAGGTAGTGAACGCTATCTTCACAAAGCGATGCATGGCTCCGAGCTGGCCAGCTATAAAAAATGCCTTAAAAAAGCTTCGTCATGCTGTTGCTGTTTACAGATTCACATATCATATCAGCTGTTACAATTTATTCCTATTGCTACTGCCATGTGTCGAACTTCCTCAGTTCTGTCCTTTTTAATAGCAGTTAACACATTTCTATACCTGCATAATGAGTTTGGATCGCAGTTGTTTGCAGCCCTAAAATGGCAGTAAATGCAACAAACGCTTGCATACATCACCGATAACCACAAGCAATAGGCACGTTTCGCGAGTCATGTAGTTACACGTATAAAAGCAAGACGATCATGTTGGTGGCGACAATTTTATGCTCCCTTTTATGGAATGTCCACGTACGATAGCGCGGGCGGACCAGCACTTCGCAATTGTGCGACTAAGCTCGGCACAGACATCGTGCAAACGCCAATTTAACGCCACTGGCACCGCATCAGCACCACGCTACTCGATTCCTTTGCTGTAAATAGCGCACACAACAATGACAAGGCACAAAGCGCAGCATTCACAGCACCTACTTAGTTAAGAAACATGCTGTTCCAGGTTTGCCTCGTCCGACGGCCTTGAGGCGCTTGTGCCGAGCCGCGTCGTTAGTCCGTAGGTCGAGAAGCGATGTGCCGACCCTCGATGTGTGCGAACGAGAAGGCATTTCCTAGGAACACACATCACGGAACGTAGAAAGCATTCCGGCACTGCTTCTCACTGATCGCGTACACACTGAAAGACGATGTCGCGACGACTCAA